>CM050166.1:293618706-293941206 GCA_027410445.1 Discoglossus pictus
CATATTCTTTACAAAAAAACTATATGAAATGGAAGGGACTTCAGATATTGATAAGGATTTCACAAACTTATTGCAAATGCAATCAACAGAAACTATACCAGTATCATCTCCAGGTAGAGAGAGCATCTAAATCATTGGCTATCCATGGTACATGCAAAGCTTTTTTAATTATATATATATATATATATATATATATATATATATATATATATATATATATATATATATATATATATATATACACAGTGTCTATTTCAAAAGCTTTCATATATAGTCTATTTCAAAAGCTTTGCATGTACCATGGATTTTTTTTTATTTTGCTGCTTATAAGAGTACTTTTCTCTGAGAAATGATTATACTTTAATAAGAATCTGAAGGAAAAAGCAATCAATGTATATCAAATAGTTCCCATAAAGGCAAAAAATGTACTGCAAGGTTCATATCGAATGTATAGCATTATTGCAATAAAAAAAAAAAAAACATTCAAAAAGTACACCAATAAAAATGTGTATAGTTTAAATAAATAAACTGAAAATCTAAATATTCAAAACTGTTCCATAAAAATATTGATTTTACACACACATATATATATATATATATATATATATATATATATATATATATATATATATATATATATATATATATATATACACACACATACACACACACACATACATACATACAAAAAACACTGAAGTGTATTTTCCTTTTTTTTTTGCTCAACACACAGAGCACTTTAAAATCATGGAATTCAACTAACTGTCAAGGTAAAGTTTTTACCCTATTACCCTCCTTATTCATTTTACTATTTCAGTGAAAGGTTCCAAATCCTCACCTTTCTAAACCTCCCTGCATACTTTTAAATGCCATGAAAATAAAATGTGTGCATGTATTCGTAAAAAGTAATATGAGTTTCAGATTTAAGTACGTTTGGATCTTGGTGAATTCTGTAAAAATAACTGACAGACTCATGTACAATTTTGCTGGTCTAATAAAAGCAACAACAATAACCAATGTGCCTTTCTCCAGGAGCAACATGACATTGTATTACAGCACAGATTATCCCAAAATAAAAACACACACAACATATCTGCAACAGAATGAACTCTTGAAAAAGGAGACTGTAGTCCCAGCAAACTTAAATTTATTATAATAAAAAAAAAAAAAAAAAAAAGATATTTTGTGTGAAGAAAAAAATACCCTCTACCTCTATACACTGGATCTACTCACATATTTATTAGTAGTGCAGGGCATATAGAAGCGTAAATCTGTCTATATGGTACATAGTAATGTCCCAGGTGTATAGGAGAATGAACATGGCCCATGATGCCATATGATGTTAAGACATTAAGAATGAAGACAAGATTATAACAATTATAAAACCAGTTATACCTGAACACCATTCCATTGTTTTGCCTTCCCTTCTATTATAAACAATGACCTTACGGGCAACCTACTTATTGTACTGTACTAAGTTACCGAGCCGGGAGTATCACAGATCACAAAATATTACTGAACAAATAAAGTGATCAGATTCTATTTTTATAACCTAGTCACAAGAGCAGGTTTCTGTATATGTAATGCAAGTGCTTCCAAATTTAAATGGCCGGAGCTATCAAGTAACTGTAGAGGATAGTAAGGTTTAATATGCTTATATAATAACTAATTAGCAACAATGTCAATATATTTAGGAAAAATAAACTCAATGTAACTTTTAAAACTTGCATTTGTGGTGTCCAGCAGATTTGCATCTCTCTAGTTAGATGGCCAGTGGGTGAAAAAGGATCTGCCCATAATACTGTTATCCTGGACAACCTGGCATTAGCCAAGCTTGCTATTTGTAAGTCTAGGAAGCAGGGTCTGGCTGAGGAGGTTCCACTGCCATGTGAGGCCATGTTCCTTGCAATGGTGCGCTCCTGTCCCACTTGGCTTTGTCCACTGTGTGGATGTGTGAGGTTACCCCCAGTGGTCTGTACATGAAGTACTCTGCTCAGGTTCCCCCATCAGCATTATTTTGTGCTTCAACTCCTGGTTTAGTTTTTGATTTATGTTCGAGTGTTGTTGCGTCATAGTTTGGTAATGTTTCCCTACCAACAGGCAGTGATATGATCGAGGCCAGTCATGTCAAACCAGTGCAATACATTGTTGTCCTGGATCTTTTTCTGATATATGCAGGTTTGCCTGCAATAGCCAGGCAAGAAGGCAGCTAAACAAAACGATCAGGACAACAAATAAAGACACCTGTTGGGATAGTGCCCCTTGGCACCAAATAAGGATTGGAGAGAAGCAGATCTGCTGAAGTACAAAATGCTAAACAGAAACAGTATTTGAATAAAAAATAAAATAAAATCAATATAGTCTTTAAAAACATTCAATTACTATTTACTTATTATATACAAATTAAAGGACCACTGAAGTGCTCCTAAAATAGGGTTTAAGTCTATTAAAATGCTTTATGTATGTATTTCTTTCTACCTACCCTCCTGAAATACATTTAAAAGTAAATATATAGCCTGAGAATAAATGAAGAATAATTGCTGCCAAAATTAGCAACCGTCAAGGTCAATTATCAAACATTATCCAAAACCCACGCAATCTACAAAGCTGTTATGAAACAGACATTATGGTCAAATTGGGAGCAGTTTAAAGTAACTGTGATAACTTCAGCTGTAAATAATGACTAACATTAGACATTAAAAGAATAAAAACTGGTGTTGGATAACTGAGCATGAATGTCACCGCCTTTATCCAGAAATTGTATTAAACAAGGTCATTAATTAAATAAAAAAATTTAAAAAAAAAACACCCTTAGAGGGAGCATATCCAGCTGCTCAAATCCGGATAATTAGGAGGTTTTAAAGACCAATTAACAACTAACTCTGATCCAACCAACTGGACGCCATCTTCTTCCTAACCATCGCCCATTGTGTGGTAAATCCGAGAAGTGAAATCTTAAAAAGTAATTTTGGTCTAAAAACCGCAAGGTAATTTATCTAATAATAATTTAGACTATTTTAATTATACATTACAAATATATATAGTACATTTTTATATAATGGTGACCTTTTTGTACCCATTTAATTCTTCAAGATTTGTGTATTTTATTAACAGGGATTGTTGAAGTCTTCAATTTATGGTTCTGTGACGGCCCTTCTCCTGTTCCAATTTTGAAAGCCTTTACCAGCAGGCAGTTGCGATTAGTGCTAAATCAGCAAATTGGATTATCTTGCTCACACTTTTAGAGCACTGCATAGTCCAAGAAGGAAAAACAGGGAACAGCATGCCAGAAAACAAAAAAGGAAGTCGGGAGAACAGAGGGTTAACCTGATATTTAATAAACTGTTTGAGTAAATTATATTTACATAATTAGAAGAATTCTATGCCTATATTTTTGAGAAGTTCATGCCATGGCTATAAGAATAAGGCTTTGTGTTGTGTAGTATGTCTTATAAAAAGCAGCTGGTATCCAGCCTTTTCTTAAGTCTAAAGGTTCCACCATTATGTTATGTTCCCAGTGCACCGCTATATCAGTTTTTCACTGGAGCACCTCCCTACTTTTCTTTTTAAAATAATTAGAGTGCCCATATTCACTCTATTAAAGATTTTATTTTAAATACATATTCAGGTTTCACAAAAAAAAAAAAGGGACAAGAGTAGAAATTAACAAATGCTAATCATATGAGTTATCTGGGTTTGAAGAGCTGTTGATCATATGCATAAAAACAAAGAACATTTACAACAGACTTATGAGGACATAAAGGCAGGTGTATTGCCATTTTTTTCTAAAGTGACATAGTAGGTCCAAATTTTGCAGAAATTAAAAAGTACAGATATAAATAGAATTGCAATTGAAAGTTAAAACAGTTTGTGTGGAAGTATTCGAGTATGTTATGCGATTGAGGTCTCCGTGTCAGGACTTGGCAAACCCCAGGAGCCATGGCTCCTAATTTTTTGTTATTATGTTTCTATATATAATCCATTCCAGGCTCCTAAAAAGAGAGAGTCAGCTCTTTATTAACCTGGCTTAAAGAAAAGCACAAAAAAAAGCCACAGAAGCGAGTTACTTGCATTACTACTGGCAAGCACAGCTCTCCAAAAAAGTAAATGGCACACACACACACACACCTTCTAAAATATCATGGATGAATCTAAATGTAGTTATTTTTTATAGTTAAAAATTAGCCTTAAGACATTTACCCCACTTAATTTTTCTTAATGAAGAGGTCCAGTAAGTTAATAGGTCCAAGTGAAAAGACATTTGTACCACCTAGGAACTCATTACACATTACATGTTATTAATGAATGTTTATTTGTAACCTTTTACTGCATTACTTGCATCCAGCAGCTCTGGTGCCAAAGTGATGACCAACCAGTATAATTATTATCATCATCAGTATATAAATAGATAATGACATGTATTCCCACTATAAAATCGCAAAAAAAACAACACGCCAACATATTCTATAGCGCTATACATGGGTTGCAATCAAGGCCAAAAATATATTACAAAAACAGCAGTATTAACACACTGCAAAGAATTGAGGGTCCTATCTTTGGGCTTAGAATCCAGTGTCAAACGTGTTTTCCTCAAAGCACCTTGCAAGATTGAAAACTCGCAAACTTACAGTCTAAAGATCTATTCATTGACACTGAAAGTGGGAATTGCTACAGCCCTTTCCTCGAAATTTTTTGGCACTTTCTGTATACTTAAAATTAAATAAATAGACCCATTCAAAATAAAGCTTTTTGACACTGCTTCTCCACTCCCTTTAGCATCTAAAGCCTATGCCACCTTTTGCCTCCAGCACGTCCTCATTTTTTTTAACACTGTGCAACATTCATTAAAGTAAGGATCTCTGATCCCACATCCAAGTTATACTGTACCAAATTAATTTTCCTGGATCTAGTTGTGAGCCATAACGAGCCCGCGGCCCTCGCAAAGCGAGGGTATCAGTTGCTGGCAAGGAGCGCAAACTTTACGTCGCAACGCAAACAAAATACGAGACACGTTACGACCCATTACGACCTCACAAACAACGGCCGCAACACGCGCACATCAAAAATTCAACAAATACACACAACAAATACATAAAAAGCTTACCTACAGCAAGAGGGAGCATCCAGGACCTCGAAAACTAAAGTTACACCTCAATTTAACTCAAATTAAAGCAGTTTAGACACTAAAAAATTCTCTAAGCTAGAGAAAAAATGGGTGGAAAAAAAAAAAACCCAAAAACCTATATTTAACCACAAATTTTGGAGTTTATAGACCCGAAAATCACCTAAGCGAGAGAAATAATGGCTGCCGAACAAAATCAAAACGAGGTTAAACGTCCCTAAACACGCAAAACACTACCATAAAACATGCAAAACACCAAACACCTACGGATATTACAAAAAACTCGCATGACATCGCAAACGAACGACGCTACATCAGCCACATTATATACACCAAACACCCTTAGCTCACTTACAATTTCATTGCCGTCATTTTTTGACGGGCAATATTCTAGTTTATATATATATTTGGCAGAAGAGCTATAGAAGTCCTTAACCTTACCGTAGTGCAGTAAATAAATAGAACATTGTGTACATCGTGTTCACTTTTAAATTTAAAAAAATTGTTTCATGCCCAGAATTCTGAGAAATACAGTTATTACACTGCATTCTGGGAACCTTGGCAGGGACATGCAAATGGCAGCCAGGCAGAATTGTAAGGAGAAACTTTTATTAGGAGCTGGGGAAGGAAACAAACATAGAAAAATAGATCAATACATAAAAGTTAGCAGTAAAAGCCATGATCCATCAGATGAGCATCTACACAAGGCTTAACTTCTCAAAAATTACCTCCATCTTCTGCCTAGAACCCTGCAAAAATACAACTCACGCGTAAAACTACATGCTACTACAACAATTACCTCCTGGATGTAGGCGACATTTCTCTCTCCTTCAAACATCAAAATTAATTCACAAACAAAACAAAGTCTTGCTACTGTTACATATCTCCACAAGACAGCAAGAAATATGTTTATCCTAGCACAACATGTAACTACTTCTACATCCTAATAGCAGTTACACCATAAATGCCCTAGGCAGGCTCCTCTAGCTTTCCCATTAATTACCAAACGCTTGAGCCCAATTGCAGCCTGTGGTTTCCACACACTACAAATTCTCCCCTAAAATAATTATTTTAGACTGAATACAAGCTCCACACACACACACTGAAGATATATAAACAGCACAAGCATGATTTTATCAGAAATGTTTAACCCGAGAATAAGCATGTTTCATAAATCAATTTAGTGTTACTTTATGAAAGTATATATAATATAGTTATTACTAGTCACAAGCATATGTGCTCTTAAAAAAAACAAGATCATCATATATGGCTTGATGTCTTTAGTATACCCTATAGATGACAAGTGAGCTGCAGAAGAACAACACCCATTTACAAATAAACGGATATTCATAAAAAAGAAAGTAATAGACAACATTTAAAGGGTAACAGCCTTTCATGTGATGCCAAGTTATCTCCTCAGAATAAAATCAACATGGCTACCAAAGATACCCAATACCATCAGTATTCAAAAAGATGAGAAGCCAATCCTCCAATGCAATAGGAATTTTAAAAACACAACCTTTATTATGTTACCTCTACAATGTATCTTTCATACATAGTAATTACAATGAAGAATTAATTGTTAGTTCTTTCATTAATGTTATGGTCTAAGCTTCCTCTTGTTTAAGAAGGCCAATATGCAAGCTATGCTTACTAAAGACAAAAATGGGTGGACATGAAGTTCATTCAACTTACAGAGGGAATGAAGTGTCCCTAAATCAGTGGTGGTCAATTCTATCCTACTAGGGCCACCAACAGTCCATGATTTCAATATCTCTCTGCTAAAGCCCAAGTGGATCAATCAGAATGGATGCAATAAAGGTAACTCACCTGGTCTCAATCTCAGAAATCCACAAGCAAAGAGATACAGAAATAATAAAATGTTGGTGGCCCTTGTAGGATAGAGTTGCCCACAACTGGTCGACATGATGTTACAATGAATCTGCTATAAAACTATATCACTTTGGCACCAGAGCTGCTGGATGTAAGTAACGCAGTAAAAAGGTAAAGAAAGGCATTTATAAGGTTAAAATAAACATAATTCTTTCATAACATGTAATGTGTAGTGAGATTCTAGGTGGTACAAATGTCTTTTCACTTGGACTTATTAACTTATTGGACCTCTTCGGAAAGAAAAACATAAATTAAGTGGGTAAAATGTTTTAAGGCTAGTTTTTAAACTATAAAAAAGAAAGTTTAGAGTCATCCATGATATTATGGAAGGTGTGTGTGTGCGTGCCATTTACTTTTTTGGAGCGGTGATTTCCAGTATTGATGCAAGTAACTTGCTTCTGTGGCTTTTTTCCTTAAGAAGCGTTGAAAAATTAGGTAGCCAGGTTAATTAAGAGAGACAACTTTCTTAGGAGCCTGGAATGGATTCTATATAGAGACAGAATAACAGAAACATTAGGGCCATGACTCCCTGTCTCCTGGGGTTTGTCAAGTCCTGACACCGAGACCTCGATCACATAACATAATACATCCACACAAACTGTTTTAACTTTCATTTGCAAGTCATATTCTAATAACATTAATGTAAAATAGTTATCCCTGGTACAAAATGATTCCATTGTCTCTAAAACGGCCCTGGGAGTGCCAAATGCCACCAGGAACCTCATAATGCTTCTCAAGGACATCACAAAGTTTGCAAGAGTGACAGACCATTTCATGTATTTTTCTAATGGAAGCACTTGTCACACAAAATGGAGCCCATATGCCTCACTACAATTAAGATATGGCTCTTCACACTAGTCACAAAATTAGAAAGAGACAATCAAAAGGCACCTTTACATGGCAAAGTGACCAGAAAACATGCAGCGTTAGGCTAAGATTAAGCAGCATGCCAATTTAACTTAGATTTTATTTTTGTTAAATCTTACTCTGAGGTTCGGTGTACAGTCCTTCTACTATGGAGTTCTAACAAATAACCCTTTACCTCTACTTCATGGTGTGGCATATTTTATGTATGAGCAGGTGTAACATTAAAAATGGACATTGTTGTTGCAGCATCAGAAATGGGGTATTTGACAGGAAGTCAGAGTGTGTTTTCTCTTTTGAAATAAAGGGCTTTGAGCACAAAAACATATTCAGAAGTCTAACTGCTCTTGGCTTGGCCCCTACAGACGCTTTCTGCACTTCCTGTTAGCTTCAAGGAAGTTGAAAAAGATATCAATATTGTTAATGTAAGAAAAAAAAAAAAAGGTTTTAAAACATGCACTTTAAAATATTTTGGGGAAAAATTGTTGTATCCCGTTAACATAATACCAGTAATACTATACCAGTGGTTGACAAATGTTTATGAAATTTAGGAGCCAGATAGGTTTGTCAGAGTCAGCAAAAATTGCTTTGAGGAGCCATGCAAAAGATTATATACACAGGAAATTTTAAAGTTAATTAGTACCTGGCAGTACAATTCAGAGTTATACTATATAAGGATCTACTGTAACTAACAGAAGGATTCAGTACTAGAAGGGGTGAGCAAGTAAACAAAATATAAAAAAAGTTATTTAAGCAGCAGTCAATATGTAAAAGAAGTGATGCACCATACTAGTGACCTGGAAGAACAAAACACTAGGAATCCCAATGACTTTGCAGAAACTTCTAGGATGGACTAAAAACACAAGTACACCAAGACAGCGGATCTCATCCAGCTCAGTATTTGTGGTACTAGCCCAGAGGGCCCCCCCAAGATGTGTGGTACTAGCCCAGAGGGCCCCCCCAAGATGTGTGGTACTAGCCCAGAGGGGTCTCAAACTTGTATTCTGATGAACAACTTCTGAGCAGGGTCTTGGTGGACCACTTAATTACCACAAAGAGTCTCTGTACACAACAAGCTGCTTCTTGGCAATTATAATGCACTACTGGGATATAGTCTGTGCCTATAACAAGTACATTAGCACACATATATAGTTCTCCTTGATATTGCGGCCCACCTGAGGCACCGTTTGGGAGGCTCTGTACTATAGATGTACAGGATCTCTGTTATGTAATGATATAATAATACACTGGTATAAGTTAGACTTTAGCACAGAGAATAAGCCCTTCCATATAGACTGCGTGTTGCAATAAGGGGGCGTGGGTATTAAGGACAGTTAACATTAAATAGAAAATACCCTATATGTTAAACAATTAGAGTATTACAGTAATATCCCCCCACCCCAGTCACTGACCTGCCGGCCGGGCTGTACGGGCTCCGGGATCTCCTCCTGGACAGTTGGGGTGAGGCCTCGGTCCTGTCGTACATCCCGTAGTTAGGGGAGCGGCGGGCCTGACGGTGGCCGCTGTAGCCGGGGCTGGGGGAGCGGGCCGGGCTCTTGCGATGGTTGCCCTGTGTCGGGGTCCTGTAGGGTTTGTCCTCTCGGTAGGCCTTGGGCGGCTGTTTGGTGTAGGCCGCGGCCTCCTCTCTCTTGGGCCTAGCCGCGGGTCTGGCCTCGGCCTTTTTGCCTAGCTCCACCTGCGGCCTCCAGGGTGGTGACACCAATATCGGGCCTTGTGGTAATAGGTCCGGTATTGCCACCTTCCTCCTACGCTCCTCCGAGCGGTTCGTGGCCCCCTCTTCCTTGCGTCGGTGCTCCTTTCTCCTAGAGCCTCTATTCCTTCGCCCAATGCGCTCTGAGACACCGGACTGGCGTAGCTGCGCTAGCGGAGACGGTTGCATCATCACTGGCGACGGTGTTCTACTCGAGACCGGGGTCGATCCAAGGCCTAGTGCTAAAAGCGGCTGAGCGGGTGCCGGGCCTTGCTCGCCTTCGGACAGGCCTCCTTCAGACAGCGAGCTCACATCGTCATATTCCACCGTGGTACCGATGGCTCCTTCCTGTTTGAGCACGCTCCTCTTCCCTGACCCCCCTCCTCGGTCTCTGCGCCGCTTCCTCCGGTCTCGGCGTCCCCTGTGCCGCCTCCATCCCTGGGGTGCAGCCTGGCTCTCTCCTATCCCCACCATCGGGGCTCCTACCATGTCCTGCTCACGGGGCCTCTTCTTCTTCCTCTGGTGATGGCCTCTCCTCCTCCCTGAGCGGTCCCGGGACCTGCGGTGCTGCCCGGACACCGACGAGGCGGCCGAGGATGATGTGGAAAGGGCCGGGAGCAGGGGCTGTGCGGGGTCTGAGCTTCCCGGCATCAGGGGAGAGTAGTTATACCCCGAGGATACCTCCCCCTGCCTCCTCAAACAATCACCTCCACTCTCTCTCTGCCCCACTGCCTCTATTCACCTGACCTCCCTACCCCTCTCACTTCACACTAATATGTCAGCCCCTTTTATCAATGTATCTCCAGTCACATCAATATACAATGTATACAACGTGTAAGTGCAAATAACCTGTCCTGATAACCTCTAATATGTATAATTTATATAAAGAATATACCTATTTTATATAATCTTACATACACATTACTTTACACCCAGTACAAATATGTAGAACTAAACTAACTGAAAGTAATCAAACTCCCAGAGTCAGACACAATGTAAAGTTTAACCACACAAACTCACAACTATATACACAATTTTATCTACAGTCACAAAGCATAGACATCTGCAGAAAACAAATCAGGGATATAACATATAGAGTGTCATTATGAATAAGTTATCCCATGGTAATATAAAGGAGGTGTAGAAAGACAAGTCCTCTGAGTCTGGGAAGTTTCTATGTGCAGGGTAGAAGTCTGGTCATGGTAAATCCCCAGAGGAGGAGAGCTGCAGCAGCTCCAATGGCTGTGTCTGGATAGGAGATGTCACCCAGGCCTGAAGAAGACTAAACACGGAAGTGCTGGCTCCATGGGCTCCTCTGTACACAGGCAGCAATACAAATCTTCACCCCTCTTACTCAAACCTCCCACTTCAGCACATGGCAGGGAGGGACTGGCTGTCACAGAGGAAATCCACAGCCTGCTCTTATTGTGTGTCTTCCTCCTCTTGTCATGACATTAATACTAATAGTAATAGTAGTATTAATCCTGAGGAGGGTACAGGATCCAAACACTGGCTCCTAACCGGCTTTCTGAAACATGAAGGGCTACTTCATGGTTACATACTGCCTGTTCCTCCCTCTGTCCCTGTCTCCACCTCCTCTTCTTCTGAGGCTTTTTGTGTCTGCTTTCAGTTTCACTAATATTAGGTTTGATTTCTGTAAACTTTCCCTTAATAGATGTGAAAGTTCAAATGTGCTAAAACAAATTGGGTATTTAAATATTAGGCAATCCCTGTGTACCCTTAGCAGGTGCAAACAGCTGATTTTATTTACCAGCCTAGGTATCTATTTTTACACAGTACTGATGCAGCACTGGGCAGAGATAGATGGCTGCATTTAAAATCTACCAAAAGAGGCATCCGGGTTATATTGTGTATTTTTTTAATTATATGTATTTATATCCCCCTTCTGGGTCACTACCTTGTCATTGTGAATGGGCTTGTGTACTTCAGTAAAGCTGTGAGCTATACTATATAAAGGCACCCAAGATGGGCAGGTCAGACTAATTGCAATCCACTGGAGAAGGAACTGGCAACCCACTCCAAAATATCTGCCATTAAAACCTTATGGATTAGCATAGCCAGACACAAGATGTGCCTGGCGTGCTGCGATCTATAGGGTCACAGAGTCAAACACAACTGACCGACTAAATAACAACAATTGGATCTATCCTGTTATGTTGTTGGGACAGGTCCGCCTCTGCAGTGTAGCCTCCAACCGCTAGATGGCGCTGCTGATATTTTGTAGCGCTGCCGATATGTGAGAAGTTCTAAGCTTATAATGTTAGCCTAACCCTTGAACTCACCCTTACCCTAACAGTTTACCTAAGCCTTGACTCTATGATATGGCACCGGAATATCGTCAGCGCCATCTAGCGGATGCTCACCACCACAACTGTTGCCTTGTGCAGCGCTGCCATAAGAGGATAGGGCCCAACAATTTATATTATTTGTACTCAGGGTTCCAAGCTGTTTTATAAATTATAACTGCAAATAATGCATTAACAGCCTCAACTGTGGCTTGCTATTTTTTCACTCCACTTTTGTTGTACCCTTCTCCATCACTTGAATATCTTTTATTTGTAAAGTAGCATCACCTTCGAACCGTACAATACAAATAAGTAGACATACTGTTAAGAAAGAGTCACAGGGCTTGGTTAGAATAACCACTAAATAATGTTTCCTCATCCCTAGTCCACTTTTATTTTCATGTCCCCATTATTTTCAAGTAGCTAAAAACTCTTTCATGTTTTTTTAAAACCGACTCCTATAGTTACCTATTCAAAATAATGAGGGGGATTTATTAAAGGGATATCTAAGTTTGCTGGATTAATACATTTCTGTACTCTATAGGCAAAAAGCAGCCTATATGTTTACAGCACATCTCATAATACATTTCATTTTTATTAATATCTAAAAATCCCCCTAATGATTGTGTTGACACCCCCCTGACTATGCTGTGTGCTATTGCCATAGCAACTAACATAATGCTATGTCTCAAAACTTTCATCTAACCGGATTGGCCAAAACAAATTATGGAGGGGGTGTTAACCTTAATTTTAAACTGTCAGAAATGACAATAGATTTTGCTAACTTTAAGGTAAGTGTTTAAATGTTTATTTTGGTATTTTTTCATGCAAACATTTATTGTCATATACTATTAATTCTCCTCTATCAGATGCATTCATAATCCAGGGAACTTACTTATCCCTTTAAGTATTTCACACTATCTTATGGTTTACGATGCACTATTTCCTATACAGAAAACAGCTCTTCTCACCTTATCATACCCATTCTCATTTCAGGGGAGACCATGCTTAATAATATCCCCCTAATTTCATTGATTTAGGCATACATCACATTAATATATATCTCCTAACATTTGAAAGGGTCAAAGAGAGACTCTTATATTCTTGACAAATTATGCACTGTAAGGTTATGTAACCACAATTCTGCACAAGATATATATGTTTTAGAGATATACACACTTCATACATGCACACTACTCCATAAAGAAATATATTCTGTAGAACGGACACTCAAGGCTTCTATAATTCTCCTAGTGTTTGAGAGAAAACAGAAGTAGGAACCGGAGCAAGTGCAACATGGTCATGGTTTTGCAATTAGAAGATGGCCATTTAGGTAAAAATAAGGAGTGTCCATCCAAAATAGGGGCAGTATAATAGTATGTACAGACATACAGCACATCAATCTAATGATATAAATGCAAAAATATGCTTGTAAAGCATACTCTTTTAATATTTTACTCTTGATTGAAAGACTAGATAATTTGTGCAGAACTTAAAGTTAAAATTTGTAGGTAGCCACAAATGGCATACAACAGGTGACATAGTAAAGGGATTCAAGAATTCATGGGAGAAGCACAAGGTCATCATGAGGATTTATTAAGTCAAATCTATGTTTCTGTTTTATTTCAGGAGCTTTCCTTTGGTTTTGGCTGTCAGTATCTGGATGAATTGTGCCCTGGTTGATAAAATCTCTAGGGCCCTCATTCAATTGCGATTTGGCCAATTGAATAGTGCTCTAAATAAGCAAATAACATATTTTTTTTAAATACGTTTTTAGTTAGTGAAAACCTTGTTTTTGGATAGATGTTCACTAACTAAAAACTTCTTTAAAAAAATATGCTATGTGCTTATTTAGACCCCTATTCAATTGGCCAATTCGCAATTGAATGAGGGCCATGGTGTTTTGAGGGTGTTTAGTTTATAGCCTCAGTATGAACTCAGTTGTACCTTATGGATTATCTACAAATTATTGAATCTTTATTTCAAACAAATTCTTGATGAAATGTACAAAATTAAATATAAATGTTCATGATCTAGCGTGTGAAAAGGTAGGTAATATCATTACCTGGTATATTTCTTATACATTAATGTATAGCCCAAATTAATAAATTTCCTCACATTGTAATTTACAAAAAATCTGAAACAAAGGTTATAACTAACTGTCAAGTAACAAACAAAGTTAAAGGCAAAAAGTGAAAGGAAAAAGAGGCGACAGAAAAATAGTAGATTCAAGGAAGGGTATAAATGTGCGTATGATTATTGCCATGTAGAGTCATATATTAGGATGAGTAGGATTTCATTCATCTTTTCATGAGTTATTTCCAAAATGTATTTTAGTAAAACATTTTATATAACTTTAATATGTCTATAAATTATTGATCCTTTTGTGAGCCTCTTATTATCTTGGCTTGAAATAAGAGGATGATCTGGGTATTTTCACATTTTCATATTTTTAGTTTGACTCTTTCCAAGTCATGTGGTATTGATATAGTTTCTATTCATTTCTTATTGGCCAGCTTCACTACCATCATAAATCTTTATAATATACCCAATTAATTTAACTTTTAGACAGTGATGGTGGTGTATATACTGATTTGAGGATCATCCCATTACTCTGTATTCTTGAGGGCAAAACCTACATTTGCAATTATATTTACTTTTGTACAAAGCTCATTTGCTAAATATAAGTTTGCAAGCAATTTATTTTGAAAGTTAAAACCCCTAAAATCCCTGCTAAAATTATCATAAAATTCATATTTAGTTTAACCAATCACAAGCATTCTCAACATTGTTGCAATTTCAACTGGGACTTAGTGCTGACAAGGTCAGTTGCAGCACCTTAGATTTGCCCTGCTGTGGGAAGTCACATAATTTCCTGAAATTCCTTTTCCTTTTTATCCTTTCATTCCTTTTATATATATATATATATATATATATATATATATATATATATATATATATATATATATATATATATATATATACACATAGAGAATCTACAAATATTTATTATATTGTTTATAATGTATTTCTAAAATTATCCAAAAATGCTCATGGTCTAGGGGTATCTGTTCTAGCTCTCTGCCTCCTCTGTTTACTTATAGTATATTGCTAGGAAGACAGAGAAGGAGATAGGCACGGCAGGGAGACCAATCAAGTCCAAAGCCTGCTTACCATGTTAGTAGTGCGGTGACGTTGCAAGTGATGTCACCTCTCCTTGGTTAGCTAGGCCTGTGTATTGGGACTGCACATGTGCCAGGCTACCTAAAAATGGGTTAAAACCCGTACATGCATGTAAATGCAGCTAGCTGATTGGCTAAGACCCGGTTCACACGCAGGAGTGAAAATCGTGAAAATGCAAATATAACAATGATTAATTAATTTAGGGTAGAAAAGTAATATTCCTTGCTAAAGGACCACTGTAGTCTTGTAGAAAAACGTCAAATAATTGTGAAGTATGTAATAAAATAACTTCTTGACATCATCTGAAAAGGCAAACCTTTCTATAAGATCAAACAAAAAGCAAATATCAATTATCAAAACATCTGTTCCACTTGGATGAGACTAAAATAAAAATTGACAAGGCAAAAGATCGATCTCTAAAATATAGCTATGCCAGCAAATTTTATATTTAGATAGTTTGTTACTGTAGTAACTTAATGTCACTTATTGCCTGATTGTCTCACACATATCTGATTAAATACATCAACATAGATTTATGATATATACTGTTTCTCTTTTAAAATTTTATGGTAAAATCTCTAAAATTGAAATATAACCTATGGATTTACTACTTATATGAGGAGAAGATGTAAGTTATTGAGTCTGAGGCTGAAAACAATCTGACTATGTAACACTATATGAAGACTGATAGTTGGAATTGATATTTCACAAGCAGCTAATAGACAATTACAATAGATTAAAATGACAAAATCTCTATTTAAAAACATACAAACAGATATATGTTCCACTAGCTTACCTGATCTGTACACTTGCATTTTACATACTTTAATTGTTGTTTTTTAGTCATTCAGTCATGTCTGACTGTCTGTGACCTTATAGGCCACATCACGCCAGGCACATCTTGTGTCTGGTTGTGCTTATCCATAAGGTTTTCTTGGCAAATATACTGGAGTTGGGTTGCCAGTTCATTCTCAAGTGGACCCCATTTTGTCTGACATCTCCAATGACCTGCCCATCTTGGGTGACCCTACATGTTAAAGCTCACAGCTACACAAGCCCCTTCACCACAACAAGGTAGCGATCCAGAAGGGGATAATTTAATTACTTCCCAGCAATACATTTTTATTAAGGGACAATATTATAAGCAAAGATACTATGCTTACAAAACAAAGGAGGGAACTGTACTCCTAAACTGATAACATATGAAATAAAATGGGATATCTTACCTTATTACTACATTACTGACAACAATCCGAACAGGGGACCTAGATAAGAGCAGGATTATAAACAGGCCTTCATAATATGCTGCAAAAATAAAATCACACTGAAAAATACAAAAAAGTTGATTGAGTGAAAAAAAAAGGCTATATATTAAGCATCCATATTAACCAATATAAAATCTTATAAGAAAACTATTTGATATTTAAAAAAAAGTCTAGAAGCATCTTGAATCTAAAAAACACACTAGACAATCCATGCTAGACAAAATGCCTAACATAATGTCAATAAGACAAAAGGATACTGAAACATATATCAGAGGTCAAATTTTAAGATTGAGAAGAATACCTGAGAAAAATACTAAGGTTCAGGAAATTACAATACAACTCACTGACGAGGCCCAATGAAGACTGAAACATATGTCTAGGGTTTACTGTTTCTCCTGTTCAGGGAAGAATTGCCTGGTATTTCAGCGCTGGGTCACTCTCTAGTGAGTACGACCAGACTAATATACTAGGATATTTCTCCCTGTGAAGGGCACAAATGAGCTAAAAGAGGTTGCTCTCAGAGTGGGTTATCATGTCCATAGAACTAACCTATTAAGGTTAGTTAATTCTCGGATTGAGCACCTCTGTTTTTGTTGCTGTTTGTTAAAAAAAAATAATAAATATTTACTTCCAGAATTAGACCAGGCAGATTGGGAATGGAGGAGTACACCATGTTTGTGCACTTTTTACTCAAGGAAACCAGGGGATATAATTGTTAAGCTATTTTATCATGAAGCAAAGGACAGCATTTTGAGGGAAACTAAAAAACAGAGCAATTTAATACTAGAAGGATTTTACAAATTTGAAATCTATCCAGATTTATCTCTAATTACTTTACAAAAACAAAGAGAATTTAAACAATTGGTAGAAGCTCTTCATAACAGCACTATCATATATATAGTTGTGGATCTTTGCAATGTTCGTAGAGTTTGCGATGTTGGTAACGCACTTGTTGGTTATGCTTTTGCGTCCCTTGCAAAGCGAGGCGAGCAGTTAAAGCACACAGGACTTAGTCTGCAATGTGCGCCAAAGGCTCTCATTGCACTGCGAACCTCGCAACGGTTGCAACTGCGAGCCAAGATCATAACTCTTAAACCCCCAAAAAACAGCTTTATAATTAAAAAAATAATAACACACACAGCACAGGGAGAGAGCCAGGAAGCCTTTGAGTGAGGTTGCAAGCGTTGTTGTTGTTTGTTTTTCATCAATCCAAAATCAGCTAAGCAAGGAAAAACATGGCGGACAAAATTAAAAAAGAAATCCTGAAACTGGCAATGAGGGCGCTGTCTTTGAGCTTGGAATCCGGTGTCCATAGAGCTTTCCCTAAAGCACCTTGCAGGATTGAAACTCGCAGACTTACTCAGATATATATAGAGAATAACTATAGATCAGTATGACGATAATATTTTTATCCCAGAATACCCAAGGTTTAAATACTCCCTTTAAGAGGAAATCAGCACTCTTGGAATGCACTACGCACATGGTGGATGTGGCTTGTTTTCAAGAAACCCACTGGAAAACGTGTCATACCCCAAAGATGCATAGTAAACAATATAGGGAACCTATTAATTCAACCTATTTAAATAAGTCTAGAGGAGTATCTATTTTCTTAAATAAGAATCTGTATATTGGATAGGAACATAAAATTATAGATACGGAAGGTAGATATGTAGTCTGGGTAGGTAAACTAAACAATAAATACTATACGATTGCAAACATCTATGCCCCTAACAAAAATCTAAGTTTTTGAAAAAAATCATGAAAATAATTTTCAAAGTGAAGAAGGGTGCAACAATTCTATGTGGAGATTATAATGCGATGCTAACATCCAACATGGATAGATCCTCCGCTGTAAAAAAGAAACCAGACTCAAACTCATTAGAATTAGCAAAGAAATTTAGGGAATTGCAGTCGATGTATGACCTTTATGATATGTGGAGGATGATAAAACCATCAGAGAGAGATTATACATTTTTCTCCAAAAGATATTTAACATATACGAGAATCAACCACTTTTTGATTAATAATCAGACTATTGCTTCTGTTGATAAAATAGAAATTATTGAGATTATCTGGTCAGATCATGCTTCCATCTGCATGACAATTAAAGATGAGGAGATTAAGTATATAAATCACAAATGGAAGTTAGATCCTATGTTGATAAAAACAAAAGAACAAGTAGCGGAGATGAAGCAAGAGATTGACTCCTTTTTTTCTATCAATATGAATTAGAACATCTCAAATAAATTAATGTGGTACACCCATAAAGCCTATGTGATTGTTTTATTTCTAACAAAAGCTATAGCGGAAAGAAAGAAGAGAGGCAAAACGTAAGAGAGCTTCATATAGAACTGTTTTTTTATTTATTTTTTATTTATTTATTAGTATCAAAAGTAGACAATTACAAAATAAATATATAAAACAGAATACACAGCAAAAAAAACCGACAAAATAAAAAGACAAGACATACATTTAAAATACATATTGTGAACTTGTACCAGA
This sequence comes from Discoglossus pictus, assembly GCA_027410445.1. Lineage (NCBI taxonomy): Eukaryota > Metazoa > Chordata > Amphibia > Anura > Alytidae > Discoglossus > Discoglossus pictus. Next base: position 293,637,553 of record CM050166.1, read on the forward strand.
AATTATAATTTCTGGGAGCTAAGTCCCAGAGATATTAAAACTTAAATCATAACCGAGAAAGATCTTTATTTTATTTTTATAAGACCTTGCTCTTGAAGAGATTTTTCAAGATTTCTGTTTCTATCTACCATATATGTGATTTCCCCCCAAGAGGGAACGGAAGACTGACCCCATCTCCTTGCTATCAACAGTTTAGATGCCATGAATATCTGAAGTAAAAACGCAATTACGTCCAGAGCAAGCTGATTCGAAAAGATGTGAAATAAAACATTTTCTACAGAAAAGGAAATGGTAATGCCCCAAATATTCCTAATATGCCCAAAACAAGTTTCCCAAAATTGTTGAATTATTGGGCAACTCCACCATATATGGGCATGTGAACCCACCAAACCACAGTTCCTCCAACAAAACTTCAGATTCTCTTTTTTAGTAATCTGAGCCATTTTTGTTGGAACATAATACCATTGAGTACTTAATTTAAAGTGTAGCTCTCTGTATGATGTATTTTTAATTATTTGATCTGTGAGAATAAATGAATCGGACCATTCTTCTTCTGACCAAGAGAGATTAAAAGAATGTTGCCAAATTTTAGATTTGTTAAAAGGGCATTTATCCATTTCCTCCCGCAAGATGTTATAACAATTAGATATTAAGTGCTTTCTATCTTCTAGAATCATTAGTTTTTCAAAAGAAGTTAAAGATCTAACTTTAAAACTAGAATAGATTGAATCTCTGAACGCAGCCAGAAGTCTATTATATTCAAGCCAACTTTTATGAGGAAGCCCAAATTTTTCCTTCAAGTCTTCAAAAGAAGCCCAAGAGTTGCCAATATATAAGTCTCTCAAACAACAAATGCCAAATGCTCTCCATCCACCCAAAAATGATAAGTTCAATTCTCTCTCTAATAATAAAATCGGAAGGATAGCGCTAGAAAAAGGCATTATTTGTGATCTCAATTTATGTTTATCCCAAAATTCAAGTATTTTACGAACAATATCAGAACCTTCTAAAAAGAGTTCTTTTTTTTAACTCCTTCCTAAACATCAACCAGCCTAAAGAATCCTTAACTACTAAACATCTTTCAACCTGCAGCCAACCTGACACTTTCAAACTTTCTATACATTTGACTGCATGTGAAAACATTGTAGCATCATGATAGGTCTGAATCATTGGGTATGCTAGTCCCCCTTTCCTAAATGTTCTGGAAATTATAACTTTCTTTATTCTGTTGTTTTTCCCCTGAAAGATAAATTTGTCTATTATTTGTTGAAAATGTACTATAAAAGTTTTGGATAAAGGTATAGGAATAGATTTAAATATATAGCTTAATCTTGGAAGAAGTGACATTTTGGCTGCTGCTATTCTAGCTGTTAAAGTTAAATTCAAAGGTCTCCAAGAGGAAACAATTTTCGTAAGTTTATTTAATAGCTCCTTATAGTTGTTTTTAATTATTAACTGGATAGAATTATAAAATATGATTCCCATATGAGTTATGGTATTAGAATGCCAATTATACTGGTAGATGGATTTCAAGTAATCTTTTTCCAGACTGGCTAAATTAAGAGCCAAAACCTGTGACTTGGAGATATTAATTTTATAGTTAGAGGCTTTAGAATATTTATCTATTATTACATGCAAAGTTTTCAAAGAGTCAATGAGGTTAGACACAAACACAACCGCATCATCGGCATACAGCATTATTTTATGCTGTATCCCACCAACTGTAATTCCATGAATAGAGGGGTTATCTCTTATAGAGACCGTCATGGGCTCCATTATCAATGCAAAGATTATCGGAGAAAGGGGACACCCCTGTCTCGTTCCATTAGTAACTGCAAATCTCTGCGTTTTAAACCCATTTCCAATGACCGAAGCGGATGGGGAAGAGTATAATGCTCCAATGGACTTAGACCCAAAAGAGCCAAGGCCATATTTCTGGAGTACACACCTGATAAAATCCCATCCGACCCGGTCAAAGGCCTTCTCTGCGTCCATTGATAGAAACACTGTTGGGAGAAGTTTGTGTTTAGAATATGAAATCAAATCCAACATGCTTCTGGTATTGTCGGAGCCCAAACGTCCCCGTACAAATCCAGTTTGATCTATTGATACAAGTTTGTGAATAACCTCACTCAATCTATCCGCCAGCATTTTAGCATACATTTTTACATCAACATTCAAAAGTGAAATGGGGCGGAAGTCTTTACATTCCAATATACCTGTGTCTTTTTTTGGTATAGTGATAATCAGAGACTCTGACATTTCTGAAGGAATATGTCCCTTTCTTTTAATCTCATTGAAAAGATTTTTTAAATGTGGGACTAGAGTTGTTACCAAAGACCTATAGTAATGATTTCCAAAACCATCTGGGCCTGGGGCAGTACCCAACTTCAATTTAGAAATAACGTCACAAATCTCTTTTTTGGAAAAATCATTATTTAGTGTTAAAACTTCCTCTGGTGAAACTTGCGGCAAATCTATTTCATTCAAAAAATGTTGAATGACCTCCAGAGATGGCTTCTGAAAAGAAGGATCCAATTCCAAATTATATAACCTAGAATAATACTGTTCAAATGCTTCTGCTATCTGGACTGGGTTATTAAGATAGGTTCCATTGTGATAAATATAATCAACCCTTTTTTTAGTAGCATGAGATCTAAGTTTATTTGCTAAAATTTTACTTGGTTTACTCCCATAATGGTAAATTTTTTGTTGTAAAAGCCATATAGACTTATCAGTTCTCATCTGATTAATGGATTTAATCTGCAATTGGATTTTTTTAATCAACATCGAGTCAGAAGCATTAGGATTAATTTTATTTCTTAGTTCCAGATTATATAATTGGATATATAATTCTCTCAAAGGAGTTCCTCTTTCTCTTTTTCTTTGACTTTGCAATTTAATCAGGATCCCTCTTATAAAAGCCTTATGTGTGTTCCAAAGTGTAATGTTAGATTCTACTGAAGCCGAGTTTACTTGATAAAAGAAATCAATTTCTTTTTTAAGATAATCCTGACTTGTCTCTGAGTCAATGAGTGAGGAATCAAATCTCCAAGATTTTGAGTTAATGGAAGAATTTTTCGAAAACAAATCCAAGTTAACTAGAGCGTGATCCGACCACACTCTTGGCCCAATATCAACTCTCAAAGTTCTTTTAAGTGTATTGATATCAACAAAAAAATAATCTAACCTAGATTATGTATGATGTCTTGGAGAAAAACAAGTAAAATCCTTTTCATTGGTGTGCAATACTCTCCAGACATCAATTAAATGATATTTTGTCATCAGAGAAATAAACTGTTTTGACAATCTTATCACTGATGAGTCTGGAGGTGAACGATTTTCAGATTTTCTATCTTTAATTGGGTCTGAGAGCATATTGAAATCTCCACAAACGATAAGAGATCCCTGTATCAGTTTATTAAACTTTTTAAAGATTTTACTAAGAAATTTAATTTGGGATCTATTCGGCACGTATACATTCAATATTGAGTATTTTTGGTGGTCAATTGTGCCTATCCATAATATATAACGACCCTCCTGATCTATTTCCACAAATTCCTCTGTGACCATAAGTTTGTTACTAAAAAAAATTGAGGTACCCCTTGCCTTTTTCTTATACATTGAATTGTATGCGACTTTATAATGTGTATTAAAAAATTTAATTGGAGCTCCCTGCCAATGAGTCTCCTGCAAGCAGATTATATCTGCTTTTTGCTGCAGAAAGCTCTTTAGAAAAAAACTGCGTTTAGCTGGATGATTCAGTCCCTGAACGTTTTGCGTTACTATCTTTAATGACATGCTGTTAGCATCACAATAGAAATGATGGTCAGTCCCCGTTCCCCTGGAATAACTTTAATTCCAGTCCACAAATACAAATATACACCAATACATAAAACATTCATCCCTCCTCAACTCATTGAGGCATATCGGTAAGCAGTCCTCCTTGAAGAGGAAGAGTCCCTCCCGTGATGCAACAATGTCAGATGAATACATCTGAAAGCCTTAGCCGAAGCTCTATTGTACCCTCTATCTGTTTTTTACTATTATCTTGGGTGTCCAAGCTTTAAATCCTACTCTAGATGTTTATATTATTCCCTTTAATTTGAGAGAATTTCAAATAGAACTCTCCCTTTAAATTCCCTACTTCAGTTGTGAACCCCTTCCCTTATAGCAATCAACTATTGAATTGTATTTTGCTCACTAATTTATAAAAGTAAATTTTCTTAGTGTCATTATTAAATACTAATATATTTTTACCCATTATCTAGGTTAGTGTTTTCTTTATTGTTTCCCTCGTGTTAATATTAAAAAAAGTGAAAATATATATTCACATCTAAAAAATTACCCAACAACTAGTGAGTTTATATTTTACTCTTTAAATTTCCCGTAGTAAAACAGTAATTTAAAAAATATTAATCAAAACATGGTGTATTTTCCCCATTATCTAAATTCATTAAAGTGTACCATCTATATGTTACTTCTAAATTAGCAGCAAAAAAATACCATTCAATTTTTTTTTCCCTTTCCCCCCCCCTTTTTCTATCAAAATAATACATATACACTACTCTTTACAAAACTTTTTTGATTGAAGACAATCTAATATTTATATTCCAATACATATTTAAATAACCACTGTGAACAAACATATATTTACTGACTTTTATTTAATTTTGTCAGGAAATTCTCCCCTTCCAAAGTGTCATTAATAATGTATCTGTGATTCTCATACCAAAAAATCAATTTTGGGGGATTTCCCCATCTATAGGAAATCTGTTTGTCTCTCAAAACTTTAGTCACAAATTGAAGTTTCTTACGTTGAAATAAAATTTCTCCTGTCAAATCTGGGAATATTTTAAGATTTTCATATGGACTCTCAAAACATTTTTTATTAAATGAAGCTTTTAGTATTGCTTCTCTATAGGACATATGATGCAGTTTTACAATTACATCCCTAGCTATTTCTTTGCCCATGTTAGGTGGAAGAGGAATCCGGTATAATCTCTCTATAGGCTTCTCGCTCTGGCGCTCCACTAAGCTTAACAGAAAGGATTCCACATATTGATGGAGGTCTTTAAAGGTAACAGACTCTAATGTACCACGGATTCTAATATTATATCGTTTTTCAGCTTCCGCTAATCTGAGATTTTGGCTCTTTAGTGTCTGGATCTCCTCTTTAAGTCCCATTATCTCTCTCTTTAATTCATCATTATTCTTCAAAATAACCTCTTGAGTCTGTTCTACAATTTCTGTTCTATCTGTTAATGTTTTTATATTCTTAGCATTATTTTTAATTTCGCCTATCAGTTCTTCCCTGATGGATGTCTGAAACTCCATTAGAAGAGCTGTCATAGTTTTCTTTAACGCTGAAGCTGTTAGAGGTTCTTCAGGAGTGGTCTCTCTCACAGATTCATCCCCTATAATAACATCAGCTTCTATAGGAGTTTCAGAAAAGTCTAACGTGGACTGAGAGAGTGAATATGATTCTCTCTTGTCCTGTCTATTCTCTTTATCTACAGGAGAGAGAAAATTAGCTATAGATTTTGAGCTATTGTTTTGTAATGTTTTTTTAGAGCCTTTACCCCTAGGGGCTTGTTGTTCTTTAGACCTATGCATAGATACCACAGGGCTATCTCAAAAACCATAGGAAAAAGAGAAGAGAAATGGGAGACTAGGAGTGTATAAAAAATTGTATACAGATAGTCCACTTTGTAACTTGCTCTTCTTTGCTGAACAGTTTTAAATACCAAAAGGCATATATAATATATCTTGCTTGCAGAGTCGCTTTTCTCCCATCAAGTTCCCCCCAGCCTCATGAGACCGATAGGAAATGTCACAATAGGTGTAAATTGGACAATGTTGGTTAATAAGACCCAATGGGCCTATTTATATGGGCTAAAAAAAATCCCATCTTATTCTTCAAAACCCATCATATGGGGGACACTTCACAGCAGCTTTCTTATTTTCCTCCACTTCTATCATTCAAATTGGCCCTCACATGCAGGTGTTATATTCTGGGAGTAATTGCAGCAGAAGCAATACAAACATGCACTCACCCTCCGCAACGTCAGACTTTCATAGCAACAGGGCGTTGGCAGCGTTACCTGCTGCGGGATAGATTAACCTGAAGCCAGTCCCCACAATGGTAATAAAGGAGTAGTCCACCTCTCAGCGGCAAATTCTCACTAGCCCCGGGTGCCCAGTAGAATACATCAGCACGGCACACTGGCTTCCCTCACCTGGGGCATAACACAAGCTCACGTTCATCTTATGGTTTGAGGTCTCCTTTAACTGGCTCCTCTCACGAACCACCCCGGATATTCTCCTCACAGGCTCAGTCAGTTTCCACCAGCACTTTAGGCCGCTATGCCCCAGTAGTGTGGTTCAGATATCCATCAACTTTGTTTTGGACCCGGCCTCAGGCGGTCAGCCTCAAAGAGTTGTTGCGTCGGGGTTCAGGCCTATTAGGCCGTTGTATAGCATGTTTGAGATACACAGCTTGAACAGCCTTAACGACACTCTAGCAGAGCTTCGGCGATGTTTGCCCGGCTAGTCCCACATACAGACTAACCCCTTCCTGGGCGTGGCCCCGCAATGCCGCATTTCCACCGCTTCATATAGAACTGTATAAACTACATATACAAAATAAACAGCCACCAAGTAGGCAACTATATATACAGATACATGAGATTATCTTAAAAATAAAAAATATAACTCAAATCCAAATAGATAATATGATCTGGAAATTTCAACAGAATAATTATATGATGGGTAATAAAGCGGGGAAGCTTTTAGCTTGTCAGCTAAAAAAAACAAAACATACAAAATAGAATTATGAGAATGCGAGGACATGATAATAAAATATATTCACAACCAAAATCAATAGGTAAAATATTTTTTAATTATTATCAAAGTCTTAATAATTTAGAAAAATATCCCACATTTGTAAAACCATCAAGATTAGATATTTAGATATGAAAAACTTTTTGGGAAGATTAATCTCCCACAAGTATCTAATGAAGATGCTATTACGTTAAACAAGGATATTATTTACCAGGAGGTAGAAGAAGCTATAAGATCGTTGAAGTAATATAAAGCCCCTGGGGTAGATGGGTATCTAAATTGCTATTATAAAATCTTCTAATTGGAATTAAAATCTCCCCTAGTTAGATTGTTTAATGAGAGCAAAGAACTAGGTTATATCCCACAAGAAATGTCAGAGGTTAAAATTCTTAATATTCTAAAAACAGATAAAAACCCAAAGGATTTCAAGAACTACAGATCTATTTCACCTATCAATGTAGATGTAAAACTCTATGCAGGCATATTAGCTATGATTGTGCAATTTGATACCCGATTTGATAAAAGAAGATCAAACTGTCTTTGTTAAAGGAAGACAGGGCCCTGATAATATCAGGAGAATATTATATATCATCTCCTGGTCTAATAGAAAGAGCCTCCCTTCACTCAACCTGTCATTGGACGCAGAAAAAGCGTTCGACAGGGTGAGCTGGGATTTTATTGACATAGTCTTAATTAAATTTGGACTGGGCCAGTTTGGAGAAAAATCAATTAAAGCTTTGTATAAAAATCCTACAGCAATTATTAGTGCAATGGGAGTAGAAACAGGAAAAATTAGTCTGCGCAATAGAACCAGACAGGGGTGTCTGCTTTCCCCTCTAATCTTTATCTTAACTATGGAGCATTTGGCCGAATTCATAAGAACGTCAAAGTTAAAGTTTGTGTTGTGGGTAAAGTAATATGCAAAATATCAATGTTCGCGGACGATGTAATTATAACCCTTACGGACCCTGTTAAATCCTTTTCAGAATTATATAGAATTCGAGAGGAATATTTTAAAATGCAATTTTTTAAGGTTAATATAAATAAATCAAATATAATAATATTAACAGAGAACAAATCGATACCCTACAACAACTTTACCATCTAAATTGGAACTGTAAAAATATCACTCACCTGGGCATAGACCTCTCCTATATTACACAACAAATATTGAAAAAAAACATAGATAAAGTAGTCATACAAGTTATACAAGAATTAATACGGAAAGACCCATCCCTCAAACCTCTTTCTTGGCTAGAAGTTTAAAAATTAATTCAAATGTTGGCAGATAGGGGTACCCAAGTCATTATAGAGGGGAAATAACTGAATATGAAAATTTGATAGTATTAGACAATCCAGCTCATAAACTCACCAAATCTCAGTATATTATACAAATTAAATATTCTAGGGGCAAAACTGAAAGAATTCTAAAATGGGAAACAGAGCTGAATATGACATGGCCAGAAGATAAATGGTGGGGAGGCTTGTTGATGCTTAAAAAAGCTTCAGCAGGTGTATCATATAGAAAGCTTTTTTACAAACTGGTACTGGGTTCCCGTAGAACTTAATACAATAGATTGGAGCCAATCCCCATTGTGTTGGAGAGGCTGTAATGTTCCAGGAACCCATGCACATATATGATGGGAATGTAAAATGGTTAAAATATTTTGGGAACAGTGTATTACCCAGCTATCTAAATAGGTGGAGGTGTATTACCCAGCTATCTAAATCTGCTTCCTGACTTGAAATTGGTCCTGTTTTATATGTTTGATCTAAATATCTCTCTACCCAGCACCGGAGTTGTTCACCCGTGCTATTGAACATTAAAACTAAAAATGCTTCTAAGAGCACTCCTACATATTTTAATTAATATTATAAGGATCCAAATAATACACCAAAAAAGAATGGAATAGCTGTTTTAATACACAACTGATGTCCCTAACAAGTTAAAACTCATTATGCAGAATACCTTGGGAGGTTAATTGTAATATAAGGACAAATCTGGGTGCAGGCTTTTACAATTGTTTCTTTATGTTTACCAGCAACTTAATGGGGCATGTCAGAAGAACTAGATAAAAATGAAGTACTGTAAAAAAGGGAGATTCATTATTAAAGGTGATTATAATATTTTATAAATAATCCAAATATTTCTTATTTTCAAACCAATACAAAACTCTATTTACAGTATGTATCAGTGCTACTACTGCTATATTTAATTACATTTAAAAAAAGAAAGTAGAAAACAAAAAAGCATAGCAGGTTTTCTGTGTACTCACTTTAGATATACTTGTATATTTTCTCAATAAAATATAAACTTTACTGAATTATTACAAATATTATTATTTAACTAAGTGGTAGACTCATTTTTAGAGAAAAGAAAAAATGCAATTTATTAATGCAATTTTATTAACTACAATACTTTTAAAATCTCAACATTTCCAGCTTGATCCTATTATCCTGGTAGTCATAATATTAGTTAAAAAAGATTTATTAGAAAACTCCTTAACTTTGGACTAGTAAACAAGATCTGAAAACTATCCTTTATAAATCTTATTATTTTTCTAATTGGGTCAGATGTCCTTAGAATACTATTTAAAAGGGACACTCTAAGGACTGAAGACTGATAGGGTTATTCAGCTACTTTACTGTGTTTTTTTCTTTTTTTACTAAATCTTTAAAAAAAAAAAAATCATAGAGGTGCTTAATCAGAGAACTAACTAACCTTAATAGGTTCTGTGGACATGATAACCCACTCTGACAGGAACCAGTTGTGGCCTTCACAGGGAAAAATATCCTGTAGTATATCAGTCTGGCCCCACTCACTAGAGTGGTCCAGCTCCGAAATACCAGGCAATTCTACCCTGAACAGGAGAAACAGCAAAGTACGTTTCAGCCTTGTTTGGGCCTCGTCAGTGAGGTGTAGCTGATATCTCCCTAAGGCACAGTGAGCAAGGGGTCCACGGCTGGATTCCCCCATCACCCTTAGGGAGACTAATCCCTAAGGGTCATTTGAATAAACAAAAAAACAACATAGAGGTGCTCAATCAGAGAACAAACTAACCTTAATAGGTTAGTTCTGTGGACATGATTTTTTTTTTTTTTTTAAACTAATATTAGTTAAGTGCTGGGATAATGGGAATTAAATTGTACCAAGATGGTATATTTTATTATTTTCAGTGATAATTGAATTTTTTTTCTATTTCTTTAGTTAAATAATAATATTATAATAATTCAGTAAAGTTGATGTTTTATTGAGAAAATATACAAATATAACGAAAGTGCACCCTTAGATTGTAAGTTTGCGAGTTTTCAATCGTGTGTTTGTGTCATGGAAACAAGCACTATGTATATTTGATTATAAACTCAAAAACAGGGCCCTCCATTCTTTATAAGGTGTTAAGTTGTTTTTCACCATGTACTAAACCCCTGTACAGCACTACGGAATATGTTGGCGCGATATAAATAAAGATAATAATAATAATAATAATAAAGCGAGTTCACAGAAAAACTGCTATGCTTTTTATCTTCTTTTTTTTTTATTATTATTGTTTATTTGTAACGTGCCAACATATTGCGTAGCACTCTACATAAGTTTAGTTGCATGCAATGACAAGTTCAAGATTCACACATTGCAAAGAATGTAGGGCTCTGAAATACGGTGTCCATAGCGATTTCCCTAAAGCTACACAGTAGGGAGAGAGTAGTGCTGAGCATTTTAGGGTGGAAGGTTATAGGCTTCTTTAAAGAGGTGCGTTTTTGTTGAAGTTTTGAAGGAGTTAAGGCAGGAGGACAGTCTGGTGAAGTGAGGCAAGGAGTTCCAGAGAATAGGGACAGAGCATGAAAAGTCCTGGAGGCGGGAGTGAGAGGAGGTGACAAGAGTGGCAGAAAGAAGAAGGTCGTTAGTAGAACAAAGAGGGCGTGTGGGGGAGTATTTGGAGATGAGAGCAGAGATGTATGGGGGTGTGCTGTTGTTGAGGGCTTTATAAGTTAGGGTCAAGATTTTAAATTTTATTCTGGAGGCTAAGGGAAGCCAGTGGAGTGATTGACAAAGAGGAGCTGACGATACTGAACAATGTGTTTGGAAGATGAGTCTGACGGAGGCATTCATTATGGATTGAAGTGGGGAGAGGCGAGTGGTGGGCAGGCCAACAAAGAGCGAGTTGCAAAAGTCGAGACGAGAAATGATGAGAGAGTGTATTAGAATCTTAGTAGTGTCTTGTGTAAGGTAATAGTGTATTTTGGATATGTTTTTTAGATGTAGAAGAAAAGATTTGGTTAGAGACTGTATGTGAGGGATGAAAGAGAAGGCAGGGTCTAGTAGAACCCCGAGACAATGGGCATGGGAGGTAGGAGTGATGATGGCATTGTTGACAGAGAGAGAGAGATGTGAGGAATTGAAGCTGTAGTAGAGGGTGGGAAGATTAAGAGTTCAGTCTTAGACATGTTGAGTTTTAGATGGTGGGCGGACATCCAAGAGGATATTCTAGCGAGGCAGTCGGAGACATGTGCTAGAAGAGAGGGGAATAGATCTGGTGCTGAGAGATAGATTTGAGTGCCATCTGCATAGAGATGGTACTGAAACCCAAAAGAGTTTATTAGGGTACCGAGTGAGGATGTGATGATAGAGAAGAGGAGGGAGCCTAGGACTGATCCTTGGAAAACGTGAGGGTGAACATCCCTATTCAATTTGAAACCTGTAGCGTCATCTGCAAGCCCACAAAGCCTAAGGGCTTTAAATTTGGCTATGTTACAGAGCTATTAAATTAGACCATGGAGCGAGTTACAGGCTTGAGACGCAATGTGTAAATGGGCCGGACGAGTCGCGATCCGCAGTCAATAACTAATTGCGGTATAAAATAGTGTGACACAGCCTCTCAGCCAATAAAAAGCAGTCTAGCCGAAGATGATTGACAGAGGGAGATTATAAATTTGTGTTCCACCCGCCCATGCGTTAACTGTGTTGTATTGTCTTTCGAAGTAGCACACAGGTCCCGGAGCTGGTGGGTTTTGAGAGTGAGAGAGTAGGAGAGTTTGGAGAGAGGTAGTTTGCTGTTTTATTCATTTATATTCTGTTTCATACAAGTTTACACTAAATACTTGCTTACCCATATATACAGATTACACATATTAGAAATACACATCATTTGAAGAACACACATAGAGACAAATAGAGTTACACACACACCACATCGCCCAACAGTTACTAAATACATATAGCACACACATTTTTTTTTCATCATATACATTTACACTTCTTTTTATTTATCCTTATTTTACTTTTGGGATATTATGGAGGGAGGAGAGATGAGGGGAGAGGAGTGGAGAGATGGGGAGGAGGAGAAGAGGAGAGGTGAGGAGGAGAGAGAGGAGAGAGGTGGCCATGGGGAGTAGAGGTGGGGAGGAGGAGGTGAGGAGTGAGGTGGAGGAGGGAGAGAGGGTGGAGGAGGAGCTGGAGGGAGAGGAGGAGGATGGAAGTGCAGAGAAAGAGTTGGGTGGTGGCATGGGGCCCTCGAACATGAGGCACACATAGGAGAGGGATAGAGGGTAAGGGGCCTGATCCCGGGGGGGGGGGGGTCGGTAGTTCAGTGAAGGGACAGGCCACAGGGACAGATCAGGAAAGGGCCCCAATCCACAGTGGACAGGGCAAGAGGCTAAGGGCAAGAAAGGGGCCCACAGTTGTACGCACCAGAAGAATATGGTCCTCGTCTGTGCTATCCGTGGCTTCCCCGTCATTCTTGCAGGGGGAGGGAAGTTAAGCCAGGGCCTAGGGCTCAGGCTTGGAAGGAGGAAGGGGCTGAGATTTCTGCGGTGCTTGATGTCTGTCAAGCACAGGTTCGATGAAATCAGGGCCAAGGTGAGGAGGATGATGGCTAAGGGGGACAAGGACCAGAGCGTGACCTACAGTATAATGAGTGGGAGAGGGTCTCCAGGGACCTTCTGAGACAGTTGCCCTCCGCTGGAACTTCAGGCCCGATGGCCCAGCAGGACCCAGCCTCCATGTCAGGTATATATCACATACACCAGCATGTCAACACATGTGCATTACACACACTACACATGTACATGATGACCAACAAGGACACTGACATGTCAGCTCCATGGAATTTACAAGGGATAGATGGATGTGTCATTAAATTCATGAAGCTGAAAAAACACTGTCATTCCTGGGCACAACAACAGTAATCAAGCAATAGAGTCCATTTATTGGTGTGCCCACTGAAGCCTATACAGTTACATAACGTAGCCAGAATCAAGATAACGTTAGGAGACAAGAATGATCAAGACCATGAACCAAAGAATAGATCATATCTAGAATATGATAGCTAATCTGATATGCAATTAGGAGAATCATCCAGGTTCAAGTCTAGATGTCAGATAGTTAGGAATAAACACATAACAATATATTATTCCTCTTACTAATGACATATGCCTTTCTTTTTTATCTGTCAGCATCCAGGAGGAGGCCTGGGTGCAGTGGTGAGCCAGAGGCAGGGCATCGGCTCCGTCGGAGCAGGATGTGGAGGAGAAAGGCCCAACCCAGCAGGAAATGGCACAGGGGGAGGAGGAAGGAAGAGGATCTAAGGGCCCTGGTTTGGAGGAGGAGGTAATATGGGTGGTGGGGTCGACATCTGAACCTCCGGCAACCCCGCCAACATTAGACCCCAATATCCCCCTCCTCCAAAGACTAAATCTCACCAGGGCCCTCCAACTGGACATTTGTGCCCAGATCAGCCAGCCACCACCTCCTTCCCCCCACAGCAGTGCACTGGCCTGGCCGCCACCCCCACCGTCGGGCCCACCAACACCACCGGAAGTTCCAGGGCCCCAGACCCTCCCCACTCCATCACCGCCACCTCCTCACCCACAGGCCTCCATCCCTACACATCAGGCCAGGCTGCACAGGCTAAGATGCTGGCCCTAATGCAGCTGCAGGTGGACGAGGGATCCAGGCCAGCATCTCTGCCAATCATGCAGAGCTCATGCGCAGCCTGGCCAGGCACAATAGGGAGGAGAGGAGGCATCATTTAATGAAAGAGTCCTATCTGGTCGTACTGCTCAGGATAAGACTCATCCCAGCCCCACCTCTTCTACCCTGGGGGCATTCCCAGGACCCCCGCAGCCCTGCTCCTCCTCTCCTCCCGGAGAGTTGTCTCCCCCCGCTCCCCCCAGCCCCATCACTACCACCAGCAGGTAGACGGCTGATGGTGATATTTTGTATGCAGATGGCTACCTGCCATCACATTGTCCAGGATCCTTTTCTCTGTGGACAAGTAGGGTTCTGTTTAGCATGTAACCAAATGATGGTCACTGAGGAATGCTGTTGAGAAGAGATGATGCAGTCTCTAGGATTTTTCAGGCCTTAGTTTGTATGTTTAGTTTTCATTTTCTCTTTTTTTGTTTAGCATTGTGGAGGAAATGTATGAGGCGTAAGGCTTTCACAGTGCCTCTCAGGTAGACTTTCTTTTAATGACAGTCCCCCCCCTTTACATGTAGCTCCCACAATCTTAAAGCTATCATATAGCCAGATATCTAAGACACACTTGTTGTTAGCTTCAATTTAGACTAATACCGCAATAGCAGTAGATTTGCAAAGTCTCACAATGGCATGTTAATGACAGCCACCATTGATATATGCACTAGTGAAGCATGTGATCCTGACCTCAATATCGGGCTGAGAACTGATCTTTGGGTATGATATAAGTAACACTGAATCTGGCTGCTGACCTTTGTGTCCTCTCCGTACTAATGGATATTTTCCCATATTTCTGATTATCCAGAGACCTAGCTAATAGATAGTAATGCTTGCAGATGGGAATCAGGTGAGTTGGTATATTGTTACAATATTTAGTACTGTACTGTACTGTACTGCATGTGGATTAGTTTTTTTTAACCTTCTCTGCCTTTTTTTAGTTGACCACTTTTTTTCATATTTTTGTTTTTGTCACCACACTGTATGTGTAAAACTGGATTGGATTATATAGTCCAGAGGTTGAATCATCTGTTTCATTGAGCAGATCTGGACAAGTTGAAAGTGCTATGCACATTAATGTTTTCTTCAATTAAATGGAATGATTTCTGATGATCCTTTTTTTTCATCAGATTCCGGTTGCAGTGGTGTAGAGACCCCATGTGCTCCTAGTAGGTGCTATGCATCATGCTTATTCTAGACTATGACATTACCCCCTGTAGGTATACCCTTTTTCCCCAGTGACCATTTCTGATTGTGGTCTGTGTATACAATAAAGCTTTGTTATAACATTCTGTGTCTGTGTGTTTTCAATGGTTGGGGTTATGGCACATCCACATACATCCCATTAGTGCCACGTTCCTATATTTATAAACTAATGAGCCCTAGTTACCATGCAATAGATAAAAACATATAAAAATAATAATAATAGCATTAGATATCATATAATACTATATATCATATCACATATATAGTTGTGAGCGTACGAGTTGTTGCTAACGCTGCGGGCTCGCCTAGCGAGCCCGCGGCCCTCGCGAAGCGAGGGCCGCGGCTCGCGCAGCGAGCCGAGGCCCTCGCGAAGCGAGGGCACTGCCCGAGGGTCTCAGTTGCTGGCATGGAGCGCCAAAGGCGCTCCTTGCCAGCAACTGAGGACCCTCGCAAAGCGAGGGACTCAGTTGCTGGCATGGAGCGCGGTAGGCGCTCCATGCCAGCACCTGAGGACCTCGCAAAGCGAGGGCCGCAGTTGCTGGCATGGAGCGCCGAAGGCGCTCCATGCCAGCAACTGCGACCCTCGCAAACTTCACGTCGCAACCCAAACAGTACGACACACACATTACGACACTCGCAAACAACATACGACACACGTTCACACACATTACGGACTCGCAACACTCGGACGCAACTCGCGAACATTACAAAATTTAAAACACAATACATACACACACCACATACATAAAAAACTTACCTACACCAAGAGGGAGCACCCAGCACCTCAAAAATACAACTTACACCTCGATTTTACTCCAAATAAAACAGTTTAGAGACTAAAAAAAATTTGAAGCGAGAGAAAAAATGGCCGCCGAACAAAACGAAAACGAGGCTACAGCACTCTAAACTCGCAAAACACCACAAGAAACTCGCAAAACACCACAAAACACCTACGGATATTCCGATACAAACGTATACCACACATTACTCGCCATTTTACGCCAATGCGGAAGTACACGACAACGGTTTGGTCTCGCGCACGCACAGTGTTACACTGCACACATTCAGCACGCTTACACAGCAGACCCACACCACTAATGCTGCAGCAACATCAAAACACATTCACAGCTCTTCCACACAATGCTTTAAAATAGGTAAAGTATATTCATTTATTAATGTATTATATATTTCATTATTACACACTAAACACCATTAGCTACCTTACAATTTCATTGCCGTCATTTTTTGACGGGCAATATTCTAGTATAATAATAATAATAATAATAATAATAATAAAGGGTTAATACACATGCCAAATTAGTGATATGTGAAGTATGAACATTCCCGTGAAGTATGAACATTCCCCTTGGGCCTAAAAGAAATATGACAGGTCATACTGCAGTGAGTTGCCAGCTCCTTCTTTGGTGGACTGGGATTTTTCTGACTACTCTGCTATGATCTGCCCACCTAGAGTGACCCTACATTGCATGGCTCACAGCTTCATTCAGGTACACCACCACCACTTAGCAATGCTGAAGGGAACCAGGGGAACATACACCACACTAATCTACTCTAACCCACCAGGAGGGGCCGCAAAAACACATGGAGGCTTTGCAGAGGCACGTGCATCAACAGCAAACTCGTCTCCATCAGGGGTAATCTCAGCTATGCCCATCCTGGAATGTCCCAAGCCATTTCTGGTGGCCATGTGCTAAGATGTATAGTTACATAGTAATTAAGGTTGAAAAAAAGACTTTCAGTCCATCAAGTTCAACCTTTTAAGATCTACTCTGATCTGCAATATGAGGATTAGTTATTAATTAATTAATTATTATTTAACATTTTTATTTTTATTTATTAATTAATCCAGAGGAAGTCAAACAGAAGAAGAAACTCAAGTGAAACTTAGCCAATCGTCTCTAAGGGAAAAATAAATTAATTCCTTCCTGACCACAAATACTGGTGATCGGATTTCTCCCTGAAACAATACACTCTCTCTAATTACTCAGGATAACCCTGAATTCCCTTCTTAATTAGAAATAAATCCAGTCCCCTTTTAAACTTATCTATCAAATCCGCTGTCACCACCTCCTCTGGTAGAGAATTCCACAGATTAACCACCTTTACTGTGAAGAACCCTTTTCTTTCTTTAAGGTGGAATCTTTTTAATTCTAACCTCAAGGGGTGTCCTCTTGTCAGTTGAAAACCTGTTGGCACAAAAAGCTCCCTTGACAATTCTTTATACTGAACTGGGATGTATTTATATAATGTAATCATATCTCCTCTTAGTCACCTTTTTTCTAGAGAAAATTAGCTTAATTTGGTTAGTCTTTCTTTATAATTTAGCCCCTCCATTCCCCTAATTGGTTTTGTTGCCCTCCTCTGTACCTTTCCCAGCTCTAAAATGTCAATTTTAGGAAGTGGTGCCCAAAATTATACTCCATATTCCAAATGAGGGCGTACTAGAGATTTGTATAGTGGCAGAATTATATTTGCTTCCCTTGCTTCTATACCCTTCCTAATACATGCTAATATTTTATTTGCCCTAAAAGCTGCTGCTTGGCTTTGAGCACTGTTACCTAGGTGGTTGTCCACAAGTACTCCCAATTCCCTTTCAATATCTTATACCCCTATATTTGCTCCATTAAGATTTTAAATTGCATGGATATTTTTCCTTCTGACATTTAGATGCCCATTCCTCAATTTTATCTTAATCCCTTTGAAGGGAAAGCACATAATTATCTGATATAATTACCTTGCACAACTTTGTGTCATCAGCAAAAATGGAGACACTACTTTCCAGTCCCACCTCTAAGTCATTAATAAATATGTTAAAAAGGAGAGCACCTAATACTGAACCCTGAGGAACCCCACATACCACATTAGTCCAATCGGGGTATGTTCCATTTACAACAGTCCCTTGCTTCCTGTCTTTTAGCCAGCTCTCAATCCATGAGCAGATATTTACTGCAATTACTGTATCTCTTAGTTTGCACAATAGTCTCTCATGTGGCACTGTATCAAAAGCCTTTGCAAAATCCAAATAGACTACATCCACTGAGTTGCCTTGATCCAAGTTCCTACTAACCTCCTCATAGAAACTAATTAGATTAGACATGACCTATCCCTCAAATCCATGTTGACTCCTACTTAAAATCCTGTTCAAATAGACATATTCTTGTATATTATTTCTTATTAACCCTTCTAAAAGCTTTCCCACTACAGAAGTGCGGCTCACTGGTCTATAATTCCCCGCATTTGCTCTTGCTCCCTTTTTAAATATAGATATCACATCTGCCTTTCTCCAGTTATCTGGTAGAGACCCTGTGTTGAGTGAATCTTGAATAATTAAATATAATGGTTTAGCTATTACAGAACCCAGTTTCCTCAGTACCCTTGGATGTATTTCATCAGGACCCGGGGCTTTATTAACATTTACTTTTTTCCAACCTCTTTTGGATTACTTCCTGCGTTAACCAGTTATTTAGTGAAGGTAGTGTAGCCCCATTATGTTGCAGTGTCTCAACCACTGGTACTTCCCTTGTGTATACCGAAGAAAAGAACCTATTTAGCTCATCTGCCTTTTCCTTGTCACTAATTTTCAGACGGCCTGTGTCACATTGCAATGTCCCTATAGCTTCCTTTCTTTGCCTTCTTCCCATTAATATACTTAAAACAAATATTTTAGGGTTAGTCTTACTCTCTTTTGCAATTAATTTTTCATTTTCTATTTTAGCCATTCCCATTTGGTGACCTACCATTATGATCGCTGTTCATCAATTTACGTTAGTGTGGATTGCTAAGTGATGGTGGTGAAGGGGCTTGTGTACCTGAATGAAGCTGTGAGCTATACCATGTAGGGCCACTGTAGATGGGCAGCTGATAACAGAGAGGTCAGCCAAACCACAGTCTACTAGAAAAGGAACTGGCAACCAACTCCAGTATCTTTGGCATGCAAACCTTGTGGAACAGCATGAGTTTCATGTTCAGGTAGTGTGTCTTTAATTGTTTTATGCATGTTGCAGCATGCTTTTCATGCATGACTATTCCAATATATGATAAAAATAAATATTCTTTTAATGCCCATTTTTTATTGGGGGATTATTGTGCAAGTAAGTGTAATGCCTTTCCATGTTTTTCCTATATTTTAATGTCCACTGGTGTGTTTATATTGTCTTTTACAGTTTTGCTGTAAACCCTTTGTGGGTCCTATTTGGAGGCTGTAATGTTTTTGCCTCCATCTGCACATAGTAGCACACTTACAGCCCTATTAAATTCCCCCAACGTGGGAATCCGTAGCCCGTAACGTAGACCGCAAGCCTTGCGGCTATAAAATTGGCCCGGCAAAGCAACCTACGGGACGTGGAAATCTGAACTATGAGGCCGCAAATCCTTTAATCTGTCAAGCCTGTAACTGTTATGTTTCCAATCACGCTATTAAATTGCAACAAATTCACTGGCGTTCAAGCCCATAACCTGCAAATGGAGTCCAAAAGCCAACAGGTACTAGCGGGGTAAAGTCCAATCCGTAGCACTGTAAATGCACATATACACACACTACTGTAATATAATAAAAGGGAAAGTGATGTTAGGTATTAGAATTAATAGCACAATATTTGCAAGCTCTCTAATCTGCAATATAAAATCCTTTATTTCATGTGCAATGTCCGTGTTATATCGATCCCGGCAATCAATGTGTTAATACATATAATGGAACGCGTGGACTAGAATGTCATATTTACGGCTGTATCAATACTGCATTATTTCTGGAATGTGGGTCCAATCATAACTCGTATTCGAAGCCTGTAAGACTTTGAAATATAAAAATATAATCTCCATTTTTCAGTAACGTAATGAAGATGATCTCTGTCGCCATTGGCTTCATCTAAACCCGTAAGTACGTGTTTGACTAATTGATCATGTTCATGGCTGCGCATCCAACGTTCGAAAAATGGTTCATGGGTTTGTGTCTCAAGCCCATAACTCGTGGCATGTTCTAATTTAATAGCCTTGCAGGCTTGCAGATGCTGCTACGGGCTTCTAATTTAATAGGGTTGATAGTAAACTTATAATATAATGTAATAAAATTACACTTATCATTACTATATCACATATATAGTTGAGAGCAGGCGGGTTGTTGCTAACGCCCTTGCAAAGGCGCTCCTTGCCAGCAACTGCGGACCTCGCAAAATTTCCGGACTTACGACACAAAAATACAAGACGCGTTACGACCCATTACGACCTTGCAAAAATTCGACCTTACCGCCCGAAACCTGTGCACATGAAAACATTAAAAACACAAGAAATACACACAACAAATACATAAAAAGGTTACCTACAGCAAGTGGAGGCAGCCAGCACCTCAAAAACTGAACTTACACCTCAATTTCACTCGAAATGAAAGAGCTTAGACACCCGAAAATCTCCTAAGCAAGATAAAAAATGGCCGCCGAAAAAACCAAAACGAGGCTACAGGACTCTAAAGACGCAAAACACCACCAAACACCTACAGATTTTCCGAAAAAGACGTACTAGATCCGAAAACAAGGATGCAACCCGCGCAACCCGAAAAACATTAGAAACACAATAAATACACACAACGAACACATAAAGCATACAAGCTTACCCACAGCAAGGGGGGCACCCAGGACCTCTGCAAGTGAAGTTACACCTCGATTTAACTTTAGACAACCGGATTTTACGAAAAAGTCAGACGACATCCGCAAATAAGGATGCAAAATCAGCCACAGCCGCCTACCACACATTAGGCGCCATTTTACAACACTAACTTACATAATCCAGAAGTACACAGCTAACGGATTTGGCCTGCGCACGCACACTATTACACTACACACTGCACACATTCATGACGCTTACACAGCAGCTCCACAGGACTGATGCTGCAGCAACATGAAAACAGATTGCCAGCTCTTGAACACAATGCTTCCTGTATATATTACTTCACAATAGGTAAAGTATATTCACTTGTTATTTTAATAATTATTCATTGGCATAGAAAAAAAAAAACCAACGCTGCTCATAGCACACAAACAACCAAGACCCTCGCAATGATCGCCGAAGGCGCTCAGCGCGAGGCTCACAATGAGCGCCGAAGGATCTTGGAACACCAACAAAATTAATGTCACACACAAACAACATTACCTGCCTTACAATCTTATTGCCGTCTTTTTTTGACGGGCAAGTCGCTAGTAACAATATATGGACCAGGAACTACCAGATGTGCAAGAAAGTTTCCGCATAGGCAGATGCACATGGGATCAAATTGTCAATGTCCGCTGGATAATAGAGAAAGCAAGAAGTTAAAAAACCATTTTGTCACTACCTAGTCTTCTTATGGGGCTTGCACTAATAATTGTACCAATCTTACCCCTTAGGTATATGATTTATTTTGATATCCCTTCATTCAAATTGTCTAGAGTAATGGTCACACAAATCCTTTTTCTCAATAACACAAACTGTGTATATGTTTTCTAAAAAGAGAATAAACCTTTTATTGGACTTTGAGAATTTTTAAGCAATCTCCTGCAACTCTCTGGTTATTTTCCAACTGGTGAATATTCTAATAGATTTCTTACTGCATCTCCCTTCAGACTGTCATCCCTAATAGGTGAAAACTCCAAAACAATTATACAGTCTATACCACTACAAGGGCCGCTGCAGTCATTGAGACAAATGCCTAGATGGCGAAAGGGATTGCAACAACCAGTCCATGCTTTTAGGAAATGATCCTGCCAGATGATCTCTGACATGCTGCAGCTATTGGTCGTCCTGACTGTATAATCCATTGACATTCTTATGGCTTTCAATGCAGTGCATTATTGTGAAATTGTATGTTTGTAGGGCTAAACTCCACCATAGCAGTCTCCCATTGCCCCAGCTACCCGATTCAGCCAAGATAGAGTATTGTGATCGGTAATCACAATAAACTCTCATTCATAGAAGTACAATTGTAATTTCCTACTCAAATAGGCAATCTGGTGTTCATTTGCTCAGCAATTTACCTGCCCCAATCCGTATGTGGAGGCATCAGTGTAAATCTTGAAGGGCCAGATATTGCCCGTGGTGGACAGTACAGGGGAACATGTGAGGGCAGATTGTAAGGCCATGAATGGTAGGTCATGATGTTAATTTTATGGATATGTCATTCAGGATTGGACTTAATTATGTAAGTGGTATTAACCAATTTACTAACGAATTGGTAGGGTCCTTACCAGGCAGCCTG
Organism: Discoglossus pictus; assembly: GCA_027410445.1. Taxonomy (NCBI): domain Eukaryota; kingdom Metazoa; phylum Chordata; class Amphibia; order Anura; family Alytidae; genus Discoglossus; species Discoglossus pictus. Next base: position 293,659,815 of record CM050166.1, read on the forward strand.
TGGTTTAATCTGGGGATGGTGACCAGCATTAACACCTTCTGGTTTTCTGCTAGCTCTCTCTCCCGGGTATCCTGATTATACCATATTTTTGCTTGCTCTGGACAGCCTACTGATGCTTGATCTTCTCCCCCCTTCCAGGATTCCTGAATGATATTCGAGGGGCCAATAACCCCAGAAGATCAATGGGGGAGAACCCAGTGAACTCCTGGGGCACCTTGCGATATACAAAGAGGAGGTAGGGAAGCAGCTTTTTCCAGTCACCTTCTTGCTTGTGAATGCCCTGAGCAAATGTATTAAGGTACCACTGAATCTACACATAGATAATTTGTTTGGGGGTGATAGGTAGAGGAGTGCAAACAACTTATTTCACAGATATGCCACTGTTGGATAATCAGATCAGCTATAGCTCTCTCTACCGGGTTCCCAGATCATACAATTTTTTGCTTGCTCTGGACAACCAGCAGATGCTTGATTTTACAGTGCCTTGCAAAAGTATTCACAGCAGAGACTGGAGTATCTTTACATAGGACAACAATAAGCCGACGCTCCATAAAGTTGGGCTTTATGGCAGAGTGGCCCGAAGAAAGCCATTACTTTCAGCAAAAAACAAAATGGCATGTTTTGAGTTTGCGAAAAGACATGTGGGAGACTCCCAAAATGTATGGAGGAAGGTGCTCTGGTCTCATGAGAGTAAAATTTAACTTTTTGGCCATCAAAGAAAAGGCTATGTCTGGCGCAAACACAAAACATCACTCAAAGAACACCATCCCCAAATATGGTGGTGGCAGCATCATGCTGTGGGGATGTTTTTTAGCAGCCGGGACTGGGAAACCGGTCAGAGTTGAGGGAAAGATGGATGGTGCTAAATACAGGGATATGCTTGAGCAAAACCTGTACCACTCTGTGCGTGATTTGAGGCTAGGACGGAGTTTTTACCTTCCAGCAGGACAATGACCCCAAACACACTGCTAAAGCAATACTTGAGTGGTTTAAGGAGAAACATGTAAATGTGTTGGAATGGCCTAGTCAAAGCCCAGACCTCAATCCAATAGAAAATCTGTGTTCAGTTTTAAAGATTGCTGTTCACAAGCGCAAACCATCCAACTTGAAGGAACTGGAGCAGTTTTGCAAGGTGGAATGGGCAACAATTCCAGTGGTAAGATGTGGAAAGCTCATAGAGACTTATCCAAAGCGAGTTGGAGCTGTGATTGCCACAAAAGGTGGCTCTACAAAGTATTGACTTTAGGGGGGTGAATAGTTATGCACATTGACTTTTTCTGTTATTTTGTCCTATTTGTTGTTTGCTTCAAAATAAAAAAATAAAAACATCTTCAAAGTTGTGAGCATGTTCTGTAAATTAAATGATGCAAATCCTCAAACAAACCATGTTAATTCCAGGTTGTGAGGCAACAAACCATGAAAAATGCAAAAGGGGGTGAATACTTTTGCAAGGCACTGTATTCCCCCTTCCAGAATTCCTCAATGATATTTGAGGGGCCACTAACCCATTGTGCATACAAAGAGGGAGAACCCAGTGATCTCCTGGGGCATCTTGTGGTATGCAACAAGGAGGTAGGGAAGCAGCTTTTTCCAATAACCTTCTTGCTTGTGAAGGCCCTGAGCATATGTATTAAGGTACCACTGAATCTTCACAGAGCCAATTTGTTTGTGGGTGATAGGGAGACAAGCACAAATAACTTATTTCACAGATATGCCACTGTTGGTTAGTCAGATGTTGTACAAACTGGGTCCCTCAATTTTGATATTTTATTCTGGGAACCCCATCCTAGGGAACCCCATCCTAGAAAAAATAGTGATCAGGACTTATGCCACTGTAGTGACAGTGATTTTTCTGGCCACTAGTATCACAATATCTAAAAACATCTTTGTGAATACTGGGGAAGTAAAATACTTGAATGAGCCGGTGCCTTGTGCGTTTAATACCCATATGGTCTACTAAGTGAATTTCATGTGCGATTTCTAGCAGGCGTAATTGACATTTTTTGGGAGGGGAATTATTAACTGTTGTTACATTCCCTTTGTTCTGAGCTGCCTTCCATGCCTGAAATCCTCTATAGTAGGTCCTGATCTCAGTGGTATACTTTTTGTAATCCTTCCTCCCCTTTTTTGTTAACATAGAAGTGGGGCTACAAAAATCTGGATGGATTACTGTAACAGCAGCTCAAGTGTCCTGTAATCCTTGTACCAATTTCCCATCTACAAGAGCCGTCTGGAGGTGCTGTCACAGGTTATCTATGTGTGGTAGCTGGATGTTATTAATGGAGGAATAACCCATCCAGCACTCCAAACAGTCATGCAACTGTTCTGGATCATCCTCCTTCACAGGCGGTTGCACCCAATTGCCAAAATAATACAGGGATTGACTAGGAACAGGGTCGGCTCGGAGGGTTTGATGGGGACAATCCCTCTTCAAATGGATTCCAGATTCCTGACTGGTGCCTTGGGACCCAGTCGGGAAGAGAGTCTTTTGTAGGTGGGAGATGGAAGGGTGTTAGGGGGCTGCAGAGACCATAGCAGGGTTTGGCAGGAAGGGTCCGCCTCGTGGGTGCAGAGCTACTAGGGTGTGCTGACCTTAGATCCCCACTAGTCTCCGTGTACTAGTCTGAAAAACTTCCTGCTACTTCTATGGTGGTGGGTTCTTGGTCCAGGATCCATTCCTTCATTGCTGTGGGACACAGAGAGTAAAATTGCTCCAACATTATTGCCTGCTTGGCTTCCTCTACAGTTCGGATGTACTGCCCTTTCCACCAGTCCTCAGAAGTATGCCACAATCTCTAGACCAACTCCAAGTAGATGTCCCTGGGGGTCCTGAAGTGCCATCTGTAAGTCCTGGACGTGATGGCATACCAATCTTAGAGGACTGGTTTGACCTCCTCATAATCATCTGCCATAGCTCACCGAATGGCGCTATATGCAGTGCTGGCTCGACCAAATAAATATATATAACATAGTATTTTGCTTACCTTTGTAGCACTGTAGTATTTATTAACCAAACCTACGCATAATTATTAAAATCACTCATTCAGCATTTTTCTAAGCAATAACAAAATGTACCAGTAGAGCTTCACAAGGCTCATTTTAAGTAAAAAACACAAAAGCAATTAGCAGAATACACATTATTTAGTGGTAAATAAGACAAATACATGTGAGGCTTCTGATTGGCTTACAAGAGGGAGATGGCTCAACTGACGACTATTCTTTGTAAAACATTATAAAAGGACTGTATTTGGGCATGTTCATCCAACAACTGCAGATTCTTGTTTATAATTTCTGTATGTCCTCCACGTCTGTCTATCATATCTAAATTCATTTGAGGGTAAAGGGAAATGAGTGGATATATTTTTTCTACAACCAAGAAGGGACTGCGAATCCATCCATAAAACACTCAGTGGTTCCAGGAGTTCTTGGAGGGGATCTTGACAAAAGATCAAGGCTGTCTAGGAACAGAGATATGCAGAGCCGCCTTAGTGAAAATCTGTTTAGAGATCACATGGTCGGTATCCCCTCCCTAAGCCCTGGTTCCCAGTAAAGAGTCTGGATTGAGAGAGGACGGTGTGCAGTCAACTGAAATTACCCGGAATCTGTAAGGATTGCATTTTTGTTGATAACCCACAGTGACAATGAGAGATATTAAGTGATGTAGCCATAGAGTGAGAGATATATTGTGAATTGTCAGGGGACTGGAGCCATAGCAGATTGTGAGCAGATTTACTGGCTAAGCAACACTGGTGAGGGTAGCAAAAGATGATGGAGGGGTGACAATTGTGGAAGTGCACGTGTGTGTGGTGTATTTGTGGTGTTCTGGATGTGTGTGCATGCCTAAGAGCTGTGTGAGCATGTGGTTAAAATTCTAGGAGTTGTGAATTGTTGTTTCTTCATTGCAATGGCTTCAATTTGAAGATGGTGTGTTTTGTCTTTTTTGTGATCTAAAGTGTTATTTTTCTCCTGGAAAACATGCATGTTATGTGTTCTAAGCTTGGTAACGTTTATGTAATTTTATATAGTTTAAAGAATAGTTTACTCTGGAGAATGCGGTCTGTTGTGTGACACAGCACAGAAATTCAATGAGTGAGACTGATATTAATGCAGTTATGAGGCCCCCATGTTGGAATTTTGAAGGTTGCAGTGCTCGTGGAGAGATTACATTTTTTTTTATTTTAAATTGGTATTTTAAAGTGGTTTTCAATTTTGTTCAATAAAATAATTAACTGTAATTTTTTTTATAGAATGGTGTTCTTAAATTTTTAGGTTTTAGCAAGTGTAGAAGATCAGAGAAGGGAGTGTGTTAGGTGGAGTCATTTGTAAGTAATACGGAACTCGAGAGAAAGTATAATTCCTTAGTAAAGATAATTCCTTAGAAAGTAGGAGCAAGTGATTTCTTGAAGGACATTTTGTATGTGAAATTGATCCAAAGTGGTATCATAAAAGATTGTTTTTGAATAAATTGCAAAGACTAACTAAGGAAAGAGAACAGGCAGCCCCCATTATTTTTCTTCAGGTAATATGTTATGATCCCATGATAGGGAATTGTGATTTATTCCTAAAAATTGTATTTTTAAAGAGTTGAAGAGTATACACAAACACACATACATATTCATGTAAATGTTACTACATTTTTATATATTGTTGAATATGTTCTTCTTTGATTTTATATACAGCTGGTAAAAATTTTGGTGTAAAAATACTGAGGATATCCTTTTAAAGTTAAAGATTTTGTGGTGTTACATATCCTTACAAGTGCATGTTGTTATTCTGTGTTTTATGTTGTTTTGTCTTAATGTGTCTTGTGTTTAGTTTTATGAAATTCTAATTGACAGGCAGTTATTATTTGTGACTAGCGAATTGCCCGTCAAAAAATGACGGCAATGAAATTGTAAGGTAGCTAATGCTGTTTGGTGTGTAATAATGAAATATATAATACATTAAGAAATTAATATACTTTACCTATTTTGAAGCATTGTGTTGAAGAGCTGGCAATGTGTTTTGATGTTGCTGCAGCATTAGTGGTGTGGAGCTGCTGTGTAAGCGTGATGAATGTGTGCAGTGTAATAGTGTGCGTGCGCGAGACCAAACCGTTAGCTTAGTCGTGTACTTCCGCATTGTCGTAAAATGGCGGGTAATGTGTGGTATGCGTCTTAGCGGAATATCCGTAGGTCTTTTGTGGTGTTTTGCGAGTTTCTTGTGGTGTTTTGCGTGCTTACAGTGCTGTAGCCTCGTTTTCGTTTTGTTCGGCTGCCATTTTTTCTCTCGCTTAGCGAATTATTTAGTGTCTAAACTCTTTTATTTTGCGTTAAATGAAGGTGTAAGTTGCTTTTTTGAGGTCCTGGATGCTCCCTCTTGCTGTAGGTAAGCTTTTTATGTATGTGCTGTGTGTATTTATTGTGTTTTGAATTTTGTAATGTTCGCGAGTTGCGTCCGATTGTTGCGAGGTCGTAATGTGTAATGCGTTGCGAGGTAAAGATTGCGAGGGTCGTAGTTGGTGTGTCGTGTTGTTTGCGTGGTCGCGGTTGTTGTGTGGTTGTTTGCGTTTGAACGTAAATTTTGGGAGGGTCGCAGTTGGTGGCAAGGAGCACCTTTGGCGCTCCATGCCAGCAACTGAGGCCCTCGTTCGCAGCCCTCGCGAGCCTGCAAGCGTTAGCAACAACTTGTACGCTCACAACTATATATGTGATATATCTGTGTTCTATAGTTAGTGTGAGTTTGTGCAGATGCTCAGACCACTTTAAAAGTACCAGTGGAATTGCATCCAGCAAGAAAATGTTCATGCTGATAAGATTGAGGAAATAAAAGTCTATTTAATTTTGTGACACTAATTGCTAGATACTGCTATATAATAAATGTGTTTATTTTTTTTGTGTTTAGTCATGCTTCAGAAATAATTTACAAAGAAGGGTTTATGTTTTAGTTGTGTTTCTTTTCAAGGTATAGCGCCCCTGCCCCAGTGGCGTTGTACCCCTCCCTTCCCCAGATTGAAGTGAATATGATGTCACAGGGACTGCTTCTACAGCCACCCCAGAGTTGGGCAGTGGAGACTGTCCCTGTGAAATTAGAGAAGTGTACTATAACAAGGTACTTATGTGAATCAGGTGAACCAGGGGATGTACACAGAGAAGAAAGTGCTTAAGGGAACGTTGAAGCAAGAGAGACCCCCGAGGACCTTGGTGTCCTCCCACTACAGGATATAGTTCTATGGAAAAGTGCCAAGCATTGAGAGTGACAGGGATGAGGAAAGATTATCGGATTAGGAGAGTTGAGTGGAAATTAGATGAGGAAGCAGCAATATAGGAGTAAAGATTAAAGGAAGTAAAGTAATAAAAGAAGAGGAAAGTGAAAGTGAAGATGAAGCGCTAGGAACTAGAAGTTTGGGTAAGCAGTCAATGAAAAAACAGAATGGAGTAAGAAGGAAAAGAACCAAATGGCCAGGAGAAAGAGAGGCTAGGTTGCTAAAGAAAGAAAGACAGGAGAGGCAGAAGTGTGAAACAGGAGGAGCAAGGTTTTTTATGTATGAGAGCAGAAGAAGAGGGGAAGAAGTCAATGTAGGACAAAGTGTAACCGGACTGGCAGGAGATGGCAAGGGAAGTGGAACAGCAGATATTGGAAGGCAGGAGATTATTTAAGGAGTATATAGAGGCAAGACACATTACTCAACAGAGGGGAGGCTGAGGAAGACTATGTCCCCATAGAATCCTCAGAACCAGAACAAAGGTCAGGTTTAGAACATGCAACCCAGGGATCAAACCAGTACCAGAGTGTGGTGGGGGACGTTGGTGTTATGAACAGAAGGGCCCACTGGACTGTTTGGGGTTCATCAGTTATTATATGTGTGGTTAGAAGGTACTAACAACGTTCTTAACAATTTTATCATGGGTGTAATGCATACACATAGTTCTATCATTGATGTAATAAGTGCATATAGTACTGTCATTGATTAACATTAAAATATTATATCTGTATTAGAAGTAGGATAGTAGGCAGTCATATCTGGGATATATAAAGGGTTAAGGAATTATAAATAATTTATATGGCTTTGAGATGCAGCCACGCACAAATCCTCTGGCTTTAGTTTTGAAGGGGGAAGTTTGGTTTTATAACCCTGTAAGTTGAGATCTGGCAACTGGGGGATGTATCATGGGATAGACATCTCACAGGTGATGAGAGTGTAACAAGCTATTACCCACAAGAGGAGAGGTTAGGCATGTGGGGGGAGTGAGATCTTTGTGTGTTTTTATAAATCTTTGTAACCAATCGTAGTGCAAGTCTGATTTTGGATACACTAAACAAAGGTAGTGTCGGAGTCTGCTTGTACTAATCAAAGGTACATGGTGTGTGATTCTGAGATCCTAAGACAAGGGGTCTGATGCCTCTTCAGAAATGATGCTGTCATCTGAAGTGTCTGCTGGTGTCGAGATGTGAACAAACAGTTGAGACACATAGCGAGAGAGAGAATTGGGGTAAGCTTAGTACCCAAATCTGGTGGGTGTAACATTTGGAGATACTGGGACAGACCAAGGCAGTCACTGGGGGGTATCGGGGTTGATGGCCTTACAGGTTCAGTCAAGGAGAGGGAAGTAATAAAAAATTGAGAAAAAGGCATAAAAAGGTATATGAGAATGAACAACTTAAGAAAGGGATATTTAAAATGTAGAATAGTATGTTTATCCTACTAGATTTATCACAATAAAGTGTCATATGTTATTTGGGAAACTAATATCATGTCATATACGTTTACAGGTTTGGCTGCTATACAATGCTTATTTTTGTTTTGCTTTAATTCCTTCAAGTATGTAATAGGATGGTTTTGTCCTTAATTCTTATAAAGGTGATTTGTGGAGGACTATGCACATTTACATTATTCTGTGAGTTCACACTTATCTAGTCATATGTTCTGTGATGTTTGTCTTATGTTCTTGTTGGACCCTGTTTTGTGTTGTCTATAAGCATATTTTAATTCTGGTACAAAATTTCTATATATAGATTATGTTATTTGGAGGGGGGTTTGTTTCGGCGTTGTGGATTGTGCTGCGGTTGAAGGCATGTGTGGGTGTCTCCGTGAGTGGATGTTTCTTTCTGGATGGCTAAGTCGTGGAGTTGAGTGGGTGGACGTGGAGTGAGGCAATGACATGGAAGTGCTGTTGTCTGAGGGGAAGTGTTCCTTGTAGATGGTGGTGTTTTCGTACCATTGCCTCTATTCATGTTTGTTTTGTTTGGCCTTGCTATTTGACTTCCGAGGGGGGCTGTATATGTGCAGCAATGTCAATGTATGTTTTGATTGACGCATGGTTTGTGGAGCCTAGGAAAGCCAATGTCTAGATAGTATTGCTACGTTTCTATGTAAGGATTATCCAATATAACTGACAGACAGTTTAATAAAAAAAATTATGAATAATAATACAATCCAGAATCTGATCACTTTTGTCGGCCACTTTGGATATTTAAGAAATGTTTTATCTAGATTTGATTCCTACTTATGTTAAATGTTATTGAGGTTAACATTTCAGAAAATGTTGTTATAAGTAAAACATAGTTATTGCTAAAGAATTGGTTTAAAGAGAACATAGAACATTTTGCAGATTACTATACAGATTTAACATACAGTTAAAACCATTTGAAAGATAATATAATGTGTGAATTATATTACGTTTATTGAAGCATATGTTATCATCATTCTGAGTTAAGGGTTAAACATTATGCTGGATACTAGCCAAAGCTTCTCATTTCATATGACGTTTTGCTCTGTGTTTTTTTTTAGTTCCAAGGTCATACGCTGTGATATTTTATATTGAAACAAAGCAGTTTCATTTCATTTAAAATGACCAGGCAAATAATGTATTAGTACTTTTAAGGAAGTATTGTTTCTCTAATATGCAATTATGATAAAATATTTGTAAAGGTTATCTCAGTTTTTGAACACTTTATTGATCTGCAATGCATTATGACATTTTACAAAATTATGACAGATAAGAGGTATAATTCTTATATAGACATTACAAGGTAGAATCAATACATTTGGTACAAGGCAATCAGGTGTTGCCAGGTCAAATTAGTTTATGAATCCATGTAGAGTTATAGAAGGAGTAAAGTACGCTACATGTACAATAATATTTCAACGCACAAGTACATGATAATAATTATTAAGGTTTTAATAATAACAACCAACAAAGTCCAACATTTCATGGGTTATGATAAGCATGTAAGGACTGTCGGAAATGTCAAGCGAACAAGGGCCTTATGCTAATCCCGGAAAATCAATTATGAGTGCCGTAGTGGCACCAAAAGATCTACCTAGCTATGTTAATCACCCACACCTAAAACAAAGCAAGATGACTGATACAAGTCACTGCAACAAGCCGGAGTTGGTAATCACAGATAACTTTTCCATTGAATTTCCATACTGTCTATAGATTATGAGTTACTCCGAGATACTATCACCCCCAAACCCTATGCTAATAAGATTGTACTGATTGCTCGCAAATAAGGGTAACTGCAAATAAATGAACAAATCATTACAGATACTAAACACCACACAATGACAAATGCATGCTAAATCATTACAAAATGATGCTTCACACTGCTATTGGCACATATGAGTACAGAAAAACTAATTTATACCCAAATGTGACTTAGCAGGAAATATCAGCTCAAAGCATACATCTCTTAAAGACACACCATATTCAGAAATAGCCTCAGAAGTTATACAACCCTATTACAGATGAAATCTCACAGTCACAGAGATACAAATGTGAAAAAGTACAATCACATACTATATATACACCAATAAGTTTTACCTATAACATATATATAGGAACACCAACTAATGGAAATATCATACCTCCACATAACTTTTTGCAACATACAGGGGAGCATAGGCACAGTACTCAACAGGTTGATAACAATCAGCAAACACACATGGACCACAGCATATGCTATCAAGCACTCACCATTAAAGGGATACATACACCACAAACAATACCCAGCAACTGTACTGATCAGCACCATAGCACCCTACTCAATGAGATAATCTATGGGAAGGTATGGCATCTACACATTAACATGGGGTCTCATACACTGAGGGGAATGGGGGGATATGTCAACATGGGCAGCAGGAGGCCTGAAACAGAGGATTGACTGACAATGATGCTGGATAAATGGGGAGGTGATTGTTACAGGTAGATCCATAGATGGCACAGGCCAAGCACTGGATCTTCACATGGAGCATCTAAGGAACAGGGTGTCATAGGCACAGGGACATGGCTATATAGGTACAGATAATCACAAGGGGGATTACACCCATCTACTAAAGGTCTACATAAAGGCCCCCCCAAAAAAACACAAAAGGAGGCTGTGGAGAGGCACATGGAGTACCACAAATTGTACCTCCATCAACAGGAATCATGGCTACTCCTGTACTGGCAAGTCCCACGCCATTGATGATGTCCAAAACTCATCACATGACAATAAGTGATAGTGTCAATTAATCATAAATTACTAATGTCATATGTTTAACAACCCTTCAGTGGAATGGTGAGGCCCAGCAGTTTCAGAATGCATACGTATCAAATAATTAACTCACAATAATCACTATTCATGTTGTTCTAGAATATTTTAGAATATAGTAATAATAACATTGCAATAAGTGTTAGAACACACGTTGGACATATTAATACATGCCATCACTTGTAAGTCATGCCTGTGTCACTGAGATGTTCAGGAATGCTCACAGAACAGTGGTTTAAAATGAAAGAAAGGATATATGTCATCATCATGTCTCACGTCATGCAGAAATCAGATATTGTGTGCAACAATATGTGAATTGATGTTAAAAATGATGATAATACCATCAGATATAACATAGAAAGTTGTAACACTTGGCCAATATAACATCAATTAATAACTTACATAGGTTTAGTGACAGACATATAAACATATGTTTACATTCATAAACTGCATGAAGGGATGCCAGTACATGATTGATGACCAATATCCTAAAACTAAATCGTTAAATAATTATTATGTATGTTGATGTCACTAATCTAGTAGCTTGAGAAACACATGGAAACATGGTTAACAATTTTACAATAAGATCCTTTATTGAATACACAGAGCACAGTCATAAAAATATACCACTATGCATTAATATCATGGTTGTGTTGTGGGCAGATCCAAAAGGAGAAGAGGCTGGTAAAAAATGACAAAACCTAAAGGGGTCAAGGTAATAATTGATGCATAGCATCTACTGGAGTCACATGTGATAACTACAACACAGTAACCACAATCAGATGGAAAAAAAGATAATAATTGAAATCTGCATACAGATGTCATCAGATTATAACTGGTTATGATGTCTGATCATGTATCCATTAATACTGAGAGGAGCAATGACATCTGTTGCTTACCTCAGACTAAAGTTTGTGTTCTCAGATTGATGACAGGATGACATGGTCAACTAATGCATGCATTAATGATGGATTGAAATACTGTAACTGTCTGCTTTGGCACTTTCATAGTCCCATATCTGTATTGGTATGAGTTAAACTGAGCAACAGAAATGTGTTATTCAACATGACATATGATAATTTAATGGCATTGGAGATCATTCTGCTTGGGGGATGTCATTGATGGAATGACGGTCTGATGCCTGCTGAGATGTAGACTATCAGTTACAGAGAGCATAAAATCTCTCTCACTGCATCGACCTTCAAACTGTAGATTGTAAGTTTGCAAGTTTTGTGACTGTTCTTTAAAAACAAGCACTATGCATGTTTGATTTTAAGCTACAAAACAGAGTCCACCATTCTTTGCAATGTGTTAATATTGTTTTTGGCATGTACTTTTTTCACTCTTTCCTATACCATTATGTCAAAAGCACTTAAAACCTGAAATGTTTGCATTTTTATATAGGCATAAATTCCCAAGAGCTAATATACATAGATGTACGTGCATAGCAACAACATCAAGCTTAAATATTTATTGGTCTGTGAAATTAAACTGTGTTTTCTGTCCTGTGCAGGTGAGAGGGAGAGAGTTTTTGCCTGTGTAAAGGTATATCTGTGTGCACTTTTCTGTTGTTCTGATTGATTCTGATCTGGGAATAAGTGCTAGAAACTAAAGGGTGTTTTCTCCCCTGTGGTCTGTAATCACTGTGCAGGTGAGGGGAGTTGCCTGTGTAAAGGTATATCTGTGTACACTTGTGTGTTGTTCGTATTGATTATGATATGTGAATAAGTGATAAAAATTAAAGGGTATTTTATGTTCTGTGGTCTGTAATCATTGTGCAGGTGACTAGTTAAAATCTATTTTAACAGGGGAAAGAGCGAACTTGGAAGCTTGAGAACAGTTCTAGTGTACATGCAGTTATTGTGCAAGTGTGGGAGTTTAAATAAAAGGAGGGAATTCAAAGAAAAGTTTTTTTTTCTGTTTTTTTACAAATGTATTGTTTTTTTGTTTTTTCATTGTATTTTTGTAATTGGTAATAATGAGTCAGTCCAGTGGCAAACTCACTGAGTATACATCCTTCCACATGTATGCATGGCTGGAGCAGCTGTGACAGGTGTGAGCATGTTGCCTCTCTGGAGTTCAAATTGGAGAACAGGAGAGGAGAATTGCAACACTTCATGATATTGCTACACTGGATACTGACAGTTTAACTGGGCCTAGCATGGAGGGTGGAGATGGAACTAGTGAGGATGTCCATGGAGGTAGCAGTTAGTAGGGGAAGCAGAGGGAACAGAAGAAGGTGGCAGGCCAGTTCTGAGTTGGAAAACAAAAACACATTTGCTATATTGAGAGAAACTATTGGGGATGTCCATTCAGGAATGGTAATGCCAGATAGAGCTGTTTCCTCTAACAGCTGGGAGAACAATTCTACTGGAGGAAAGGGCAGAAAAGGCAGAGCGACAGGTTTTTATGGTAGGGGATTCTATTATTAGGAAGGTAGACAGAGTAATTTGTCACCCACATCCCTGAAATCGTTTGCTGTCTACCAGGTGCTTTGGTTCGGTATGTTGTGGATAAGGTTGATAAATTGTTGGGATGGGCTGGAAATGAACCTGCAGTCTTGTTACATATCGGTACCAATGATAAAGTAAGTGGAAGATGGAGTGTCCTAAAGAATGATTTACAGGAACAAGGAAATAAGGTAGTATTTTTCAAGATACTACCAGTGACACGTGCTAGCCCAGGTAGGCAGAAGGAGCTTAGGAATTTAGTGAGGTTCATGTGTGGCTAAAAAGGTGGTGCTCTATGGATGGGTTTGGGTTTTTAGAGCTCTTGGCTTACTTCTCACTTGGGTACAATCTCTATAGCACTGATGGATTGCACCTTAATGAAGAGAGAGCTGGTGTTCTAGGGGAAAGGATGGTAGAACGGCTCTTGGAGTTTTTAAACTAGTAGGTGGGGGGAGGGACCAAATCAAAGTAATGGGGTAAAAAGTGTAGAAGGGGAAAGGGATGAATTAATTACCCATGGGGAGGAGAGGGAAGGAGGGTTTCTATAAACAATAGGGAGGTATTGCTAAGTAACTCAAATACAGTGGCAAGCACTTCAAAACTTCAGAGTCATAGCAACATAAGGTCTATGCTTGCTAATGCCAGAAGCTTGTTAGGAAAATGGGCGAACTAGAATTATTAGCGGTACATGAAAAGTGGGACTTGATAGCCTTTACTAAAACATGGTTGGATGAATCTCATGTCTGGACGACAATTTGGATGGTTATACCCTATTTAGGAAAGGTAGGGGCAATGAGAGAATTGAAGGAAGTATTTATCTGTATGCTGATTATAAGTCTTTAGTCAGAAAATATATTTATGGTCGAACTAGGGATAATGCTGAATCCTTGTCGGTTGAGTTAAATAGTGGAGGAACAAATCCTAAAAGATTTAAAATGCAGCTAAATATCCCATTCCAATAATGGGATATTTTAACTACCCTGAAATAAACTGAATGAGACCAGTAGTTCAGCTAAGTGAAGCAGGTTCTTGAGTGCACTCAGGGGTCATTGACCCAGGTTATATAAGAACCTACTAGAAATTAGGCAATCTTGGATTTAGTCATCACAAATAACATTGATATAATATCAAATATTGAAATAAGGGAACCCTTGGGGAATAGTGATTACAACACAGTCTAATTAAAAAAAAAAAGTTGTAAGGGGCCAAAGCATTTATTTTAAAAAGGCAAATTTTAATAGGCTAAGGGTAGCAATGCAATGTATAGATTGGGATAAAAAACGTACAGGTAAAAATACTGAAAATATTATTATTATTATTATTATTATCATTTATTTATAACGTGCCAACATGTTCCGTAGCACTGTTCAGACAAAGATAAATACAAATTAGCATATAGCAAATAAAGGAGATCCCTGTCTTTGAGCTCGGGATCCAATGTCCATGGTGCATTCCCAAAGCACATTGCAGGATTGAAACTCGCAGACTTACAACCTAAAGGTATTATGAGTGGTAAAGGAGGAAGAGAGAGGTGATGGGTGTGTTAGGGTGGAAGGTGATATGCTTCTTTAAAGAGATGCATTTTAAGTGAGGTTTTGAATGTTTTGAGGCAAGAGGATAATCTGGTGGAGTGAGGCAATGAGTTCCAGAGAATAGGGGCAGAACAAGAAAAGTCCTGAAGGCGAGAGTGAGAGGAGGTGACAAGAGTTGTAGAAAGAAGAAGGTCATTAGCAGAATGAAGAGGGCGGGTGGGGGAGTATTTGAAGATGAGAGCAGAGATGTACAGGGGAGCATTATTGTTGAGGGCTTTGTAAGTTAGGGGAAGATGAGTCTAGTAGAGGCATTCATAATGGATTGAAGTGGGGTTAGACGGGTGGTGGGCAGGCGAACAAGAAGCGAGTTTCAGTAGACTACTCGAGAGATGATGACATTTTATTGCACTTCTTTATCACCGCTCATTCTTAGATTTGAATGTAAATTAACCACACTCATCATGAAGCATATACTATTAAGAAATGTTTTTTACAACATATGAGAATTAATCATGAATTACTACACAAAGATTCACTTCACTTATTTGTCAATAGTTATAATTTTTATTACTCCCACAATTTTATCCTTTCACTTGCATATTTTTATATCACTACTAAATATAGGGACTGTCATATGCCAATATTTTTATGTTTGTATTAAGGAATATTAATGTCATACTTACCAATAAGTTTATATGGGTAGACATGTGTATACATTTCCATGTCTATGAAAGATCTGTAAAGTTGCAAACAAGACATGTATGATTAATTTTAAGGCATCACTGATACTTAGAAAGAAGGACAAATTCTTGTGGTTTGCAAACACACCATATTTGGTTATTATCCATGTATACTATTCGGTACACTAATGTATTAGATCTAATATCTTTACGTTTTTTATCCATTTTTTTCATGACCTGCAGAAAATCTATTTTATTGTGAGTGTTTGGTTTCCATAATGACAAAATACTATAAAGGGCCATTCCAGACATCCACGCTGCTTCCCCCTTTGACAAAGACCTCTAGGACTTTGAAAACGCGTCAGGTGTAGGTTAGAACGTGCGTCATCACGTATGGCGCACGCCAGAGTCCTATGAGCGCCAACCTGGAAGTAGACAAGAGACAGAGATAGTAGCATCCCGAGCATTGCAGGAGAGCCCAAAATAGCCCCCCCCAGGACAGGTATAAGAGTGCTTCCAGTAGTCACAAACGATATCTGAGGATATCGCAGTTGTTGAGGAGAAGTTTTTCTAAAGAGGATTAAGTTATACTACCTTGTCAGAACAGAGATAGACCAGAATATGCAAGAGGCATGAGACTGCTAAAGCACCCACACATTGACCTCTGAAAACATTGCTGTATAATTAACTCTTAAATTCTAATTTAATAATTACCTCTTAAACGCTCCATCATTTTTGTGTTAAGATTTAAATCTGGAGATATACTGGACCCTGTCACCTGTCTTGATCTGAGAGCGGTGATAGCTATTTCTTCTCACACATTCAGAGGCAATACACAGAGAAATAATTAAAGACCCACCTAGCCTACAGTTTATGGATACATAGAGTGGGGTTGTGAATTGACCTTTGTTTCAAGTATGGTCTCATATACTGTAAAGCCTAAAAAAGATGTGGACTCAAATAAAGACATTTCTAAATAAATAAGATGCAGATTAGCCCTAAATATATGTACAAAGGGCATTATTTGCCAAAAACTTTATTGCCAAAGGAGCAAATCTGTTAATTTGTTTTTAGATTGTTCCCTATATTGAATAAAAGTTGTTTCAATATTACAAATTACCTCTTATTATTTCTATCATGACTGACAGAGTGGCAAACACTCATGGGAAATTAACTCCCTAGATTGTATTATATTGTGTCATCTTCATAGAGATGATAATGAAGCAATATTTAAAGCCATACTAAATATACATACACATCCGCATATACCATTAGAAAATAAAAGGAATAGGAGTAAATCACATGCCATGTGGCTTAACAATGATTTGAAGATCACGATAAAGAAAAAATGCAGACATTTAAATTATACAAGAAAGAGGGGACAGAGACTGCTTTACGTTAGTACAAGGAAATCAACAAGGCTTATAAAAGAGCTATTAGACTGGCTAAAACAGAAAATGAAAAGTTAGTTGCAAAGGAGAGAAAGGCTAACCCTAAAATATTTTTTTAATTATTAATGGGAAGAAGGCCAGGAATGAAGCTATAGGAACATTACAATGTGAAACGGGTCATCTGATAATTACTGACCAGGAAAAGTTAGATGAGCTAAATACATTATTTTCTTCAGTGTATACAATGGAGGTACCAGTGGTTGGAAAATAGCAAAAAATGGGGCCACACAACCATTACCAAATAATTGGTTAATGCAAAAAGAAATCCAAAAGAGGTTTGAAAAAATAAATGTTAATAAAGCTCCCTGTCCTGACCCTCATGGCACACTAATAAAATCCCATTAGTCCCATAAGGGTCTGTTTAGACCCGTATGGGTCACTAATAAACCCCATTAGTCCCTTAAGGGTTTATACAGACCCTTATGGGACAATACTTGAATCCATTAGTCCCATAAGGGTCTAAACAGACCCTTATGGGACACTAATTAACCCCATTAGTCCCTTAAGGGTCTATACAGACCCTTATGGGACAATACTTAACCCCATCAGTCCAATAGGAGTCTATATATACCCCTATAGAACACTATTAACCCATAGAATAACACTATAAGTGCCATGAGGGTCCTCCAGGTCCTCATGACACAAAGTCTAAATACTATACTATTAACTCCCCCTTCTACCCTATCAACCCCCCTCTACCCTATCAACCCCCATCTACACTATTAACCCCCCTCTACACTATTAACCCTTAGAATAACATTATAAGTGCCATAAGGTTCCCCCAGGACCCTGATGACATCAAGTCTAAACACTACACTACTACACCCCTTTACCCTATTAACCCCCATCTAGACTATTAACACCCCTCTACCCTATTAACCCCCCTCAACCCTATTAACCCATACACTACATACCTAACCCCCTAATAAAAATCCCTATTACCCCACTAATTACACAAAATAATAAAACTAAATTACAGAAAAAAATACATTACAAAAAATAAAAAACCCTACCTTACACAAAATTAATAAAACCTATATTACCCAAAATAAAAAAATATATAATTACTCAAAAGAAAAAACAGAATTTACATAAAATAAAAAAGCCTACAATACTGAAAAAAAGCCTACATTACATTAAAATAAAAAAAGTCTACATTACTGAAAAAAAACAACCTACATTACAGTTAAATTAAAACCCCTAATAACATACAATAAAAAACCCTAATATATCTCCTAAAACAACCCCCCTCACTAAACCTAGAATAGGATAAATAAGACCAGTTACCTTGCTCAAATGCCCCTCCAACGATGATGGTTTTCATTGCTTTGTCCCTAGCCTAAGGGCACTTTCCAAATGTCCACCGGTCCGGCACCCCTAGGGTACAAAGAAACATTAAAAATAATAAATAAATACACACAACATAGAATCAACAACATTCTATATATACACTTACCTTTCCGCAATGCACCCGTCCTTCTTGAAGTATTCGTCCCCTCCCAAAAAATCTTGGGGGTTTAATAGTGTAGGGTAGGAGTTGGGTAGGTTGTGTAGGGGTTAATAGGGTAGGGTAGGAGAAGGTTTAATGGAATGGGGTTTACTGGGTACATTTGGGATTAAATAGGCCCAGTTAGGTTTAAATAGGTGTAAATTGGGTTAAATAGTACTAGCTAGGGTTACATAGGACTAGATGGGGTAAAATAGGTCTAGATGGGGTTAAGTGGTTAGTGATAGGGTTAATTAGGTATGGTGAGGGTTAATATAATAATAATAATTAGTTAGAGGGGCATTAATTAGTTAGAGGGGGTTAATGGAATGGTGTAGGGTAGGATTGGGGTTAATAGGGTAGGGGTTTATTGGGTACAGTTAGGTTTAATGGGGTAAAGTTAGGGTAAATGGGGTTTAGTTAGGGTTAATGGGGTATAGGTAGGGTTAATAGTGTAGAGGGTGGGGTAATAGCATAGAGGGGGGGTAATAGTGTAGTGTTTAGATTCAGTTTCATGAGGGTCCTGGAGGACCCTCATGGCACTTACAGTGTTATCCTAGGAGTTAATAGTGTCCTATAGGGGTCTCTATAGACACGTATTGGACTAATGGGATTAATTAGTGTCACATAAGGGTCTGTATAGCATGCGCGCACACACAAAATGGCGCCCTTCATGAGCGTGCCCAGACAAAGTATCTCCCACTCTATACTCTGTGCCCTCAGGTCTCCTCTGTACCCCCAGGTCCCCTCACATCTCTCCCACTCTGTGCCCTCAGGGAAGAGGAACAGATGAGGCTCCTACCTGCCCTAAGGAGGAAAAATGTGTGTCTAAAGGTGCACAAAGAGGGGAGGCCTGGACTGTGTGCATGCTGACATTATCCTGTGTGTATCTGGAATTCTACATGCATGTGTATATATATATATATATATATATATATATATATATATATATACTGTATATATAATGTGTGTGTGTGTGTGTGTATTTTGCAGTATATAATATATTGTTGGCTTAGTGTATTTTTAATATATGAGCTTTCCAGAGCCCACCTCCCTTTTCAACTAAGAAATAATAAAAAATAATTAGGCAAAACGGTGTAGATTTGTATCTATATGTTTGTAATTATATTACTTATAAATAGACGGTAGAGAGATCGAGAGGAGAGTATTGTAGTATACAATACTACTTTTCTGGACAAACATTTTATTTGAGAGAACAGAAATACTCATATCCCCCATACACATTAAGGTCATCCCCCATACACAACAGGCATCTAGTTGTGTCACAGAGACTCTGTGTGTCTTAGTATATATCTGGCTGTCCTTGGCTTAAATTTAAAGACTATTCATGTAAAGACTATGCATGTATTTGGGTGCATTGGGACAGGAAGTATTAGGTAGCTGAAATATTATTATTGATTATCTCATATAAACATGAATTGTATATGTGCTGGGAGATATAAGGTAAAGACAGCAGAAATGTACATTATTCTCTACATTATTCTTAACTTATAGCAAGTTATCACCTAGAGGGGATCCCCAACCATGAGCTCAGAACAAATACCCATTTCTGCTTATACTTTCACCCTCTACATGTATGTTATCTACTCCCTCCCCTGTCACTTCTAATAAGTGTCACAATTATAAATATCCAGTAATGTGATTGATATAGAATATTGTATTTACGTGTTCTGGATCACAGTGCAGTCAGATGTACAATATATCATTTTATTTATCCTAGATGGCAGGAAAGACAGAGCACAAAGTATTTATGAGCAAAAAGACATTTTTTTTCTATTTGTGCATGTGTTTTTTATTCTGTATGTCATAAAACACAGAATAAATATATATTGGTTACCAAGGTATATCTTAGATAGAAAAAAATGGAGAGATGTGAGGGGGCCTGGGGGTAGATAGGAGACCTGAGGGCACAGAGTATAGAGTGGGAGATACCTTGAGGGGACCTGCGCAGATGTCTGGGCGCGATCATGATGGGCTATAATGATGTTTTTGCCTGCCAAACCCCTTTTAATCCTCTGATTCTAAAAAAAAACAACAAAAAAACAGAATCCAGGATGAGCCAGAAGCTTCAACATCACAAATTTAAAATGTATATTTCTGCTAATGTTCAGCTTGTGTTAGTGTTATGTTTGCTGTTTGTTTGGAGTTCATATAAAACCAAAATTTTAATTGCAATTGTGTGTGTTTTTTTCATGAGTTCCACTATGCCTATCTTCCCCATTTTAAACGGCCCCGTTTACAGCTGTTTTGCTTAACACTTATATTGCTTGGAACCTATCTACTGTATTAAAAGTGTTGCTGAAAGATGCAAATTACACTGCCACATGATATATATCAAGTACCAGGGGAACATACACCACACTATGCAAAGTTTAATTTCAATCGGTAAACACACACGGACCACAACAGCTGCTGTAATGCACTGACTATTAAAGGGATAAAAAAAAACAAAAAAAATACTCAAAAACACTATTGATCATCACCGTAGCACACTGCTGACACAGATCATCTACCCACATCCATGGGAAAGTATGGTGTCTACAACAGAACCTTAGCTATAAGAAAATGTGGTGGGATAAATGTTAGCATGTGCTGACATTGATCCTGGCTCCTCATAGCACAGTCCAGGAACTGCATTGTCCCAGGTAGCATGTAAGGAACACACTATTAGAGGCACAAGAACATGGTGATTCAGGGATAAATCATGTCAAGGGTGATTGCACTAATGTAGTCAAGATGTCGAGGCCAACAAACACACAATGAGACTGTGGAGAGGCACATAGAGCAGCACCAAACTGACCTCCATCAATGCCAATCTTGGGTACACTCATCCTGTAAATTCCCACGCTATAGCTGTTGGGCAAGCTGTTGTGGCAAGATGTATACCAATAATAATTATGTGACATTATAGCAAGTGTTATTGTATTAATTCATTATTAATACTACCTATCATTTGGTTAATAACCCTTCAGGGGAATGGTGATACTGAACAGTGCTACAATGTATACTTTTCCTGAGTATTAACTTACAAACATCACCAATAATGTTGTTCAAGCATGATACAATAAATCGTGGTAATAACACATAAAATAGGGCTTGAATACATTTTAGAAATGTAATACATGTGATCGGTTGGTAACCATGCAGTGTCACTGTAATGGGCTGGAATGTTCACATAACAATGTATTTGACAGTAGATAGGGATAATTATTTCAGAAGGATGGCACACTTAATGCAGATTTTAGGTGTTATGTGTACGAGTATGTGAAATGATCTTAAAAATTATATTGACATCACTTTTAACAATTAAAGTGGCCATGACAACATCATATCCCAATTAACTAAAGATTAGCTACATGCCAACATATGATGACAGCACTTAAATGCATGAAGGGATGTGTGTCCAGGAAGATGATATATGTACAAATATATGATTGTTATATAAATGTTATATATATTGATGTTCCAAAACAATAACCATTAAAAACACCCAGAAACAGTGATAATGGCATAACAAAACTTTATTATATACACAGAGCACACTCATAAATGTATACATTAATATCATGGCTGTGGTGTGGCAGGTCCTGAAAGGACAAGAGGCTGTTTGGGAAAAAGGGGAAGCTAAAAAGGTAAAGGTAATACTGAATAATAATAATAATAATAATGCATAGCATCTACCAAGGACCCAAGTGGTCACTACACCATTGTAAATAGTATTTTATAAATACAAATCTCATCATACATCACTCCATCCACTATAATAGTTGACAGTGTGAGTAACACTGACATCATCGAAGGGGGTGGCAGTGAAGTCATCAGGGTGGTGCCTTAAATTTGACATTAACAGCAGCCGTCAGCCATTATGCAGTTAAGAGACAAAGACAGCACAGAGAGACACAGCACAGAGAGACAGACAGCAAATTGAGTGAGAGAGGGAGGGAGAGAGGTACAGAGCAAGAGCGCACACAGACAGAGAAAGCACACACAAACACAGAGAGCAAAAAAGAGCGCGCATACAGACAGTGCACAAATTGAGCGAGCACACAGAGTGCACAGAGAGAGAGAGAGAGTGCACACAGACAGAGAGAGTGCACACAAAGAGCAAAAAAGTGCACAGAGTGCATACAGACAGTGCACACAGAAAACAAGAGCAGAGAGAGAGTGAGAGCGTAAACAGAGAGCAGCACACAAAGTGAACACACAGACAGTGCACACAGAGGGGGAAACACAGCCCACAAACAGAGAGCACAGAGTGTGCACACACAGAGAGCAAAAGAGTGCATACAGTGCACACAGAGAGTACACGCACAGACAGAGTGCACAGAGAGAGCGCACACAGAGAGCGAGAGAGAGCACACAGAGAGAGCACACGCAGAGATTAAAAAATGTACTGAATGTTTCATCTGTAATTATTATACGTTAGGGTATAGAATGGGGGCGGGTGGCTTTGGTGACCTATCTATATGTGTATCTATGTGTGTTATTTCTCTATGTGTATGTATATTATGTGTTATCTTTTAATTTGTGTTTTGATGTATTAAGTGTAAAATAAGTATATTAGAAGTAGAAATCAATAAAACCGAGATAACCTGCTATCCAAAATCACCTACTTTCACTCTCCAAGACCAAAACCACTAGCTCCGGGACTTGCATGCTAATTTGTCAAAATCTACAACGCAGTCAATGCATGGGCATGAAGATTGCAGCTTTATTATCGCTCCCTGTCCCTTAGGCCATTTTATATTGGCTCCTAGGGTTGTGGTACACACTTAAATTGTGGGATTGCCTTTAAAATGTGAGCAGCTAATAGAATATGGCCCTATGTTGGCTTGTTACGAATAAAGGATAAGAAGTGAAGTGTATAATGTTTACTGCTACACACAGAGTTTGTATAACACTCACATCAGGACTAATAGACATTTTGAACTAACATTCTATATGGCAAACAGCAAGACATAACACAATCCAGCCGATTCAAGACCCCAGACAGGTCCAAACCAGTGGAGATCTGACTGGTCCAGCTGTCTTGATAGGCCATGGGCGTTCTGGTGAGATTGACCCTGCTTATAATGGATGATAAAGGTGTATATATATATATATATATAGGTTTGCAGGGCAGGGCTCCACTACAACAGTCATCCATTGTTTCCAGCCACTTGATGGAGCCAGAACAAAGAGTTGTGGTTAATAACCACAATAAATTCTCCCCCAAACAAGTTCGGCTTCAACTTTTTAAGGGCCCACATCACAGCCAGATAATATTTCTCAATTGCTGTATAGCTAACTTCTGGGGGAAACAGCTAGTAAGCAAAGGATGCCACTCACCCTAGGCATTAACTTGCTAAGGGTGGAGTCATCTGTCTGAAGCAGGAAGGGGCAATTGTAAACTGGGCAGCCAGTACATGTTGTGAAGTGAGTGCTGTCTTGAGGTCCCACAAGGCTTGTTCACACTCACGGGTCTCCTGGGGCATTTTCTTCTCCGTCAGGTTTGTGAGTGGCTTGACTGAGGAACTGTAGTTGGCAACAAAGCACCTTTTATTTCCCTGTCTTTTACTACTGGGTGGGCCACAGGTCTATAGGGACTACCTTAACTGGCTCTGGCCGAACTTCCCACTCGCTACTCTTTGCCCTAGGTACTGCACATCCCATTTAGCAGGGTGTAGGGTCTGACCCTCTTGCTGAATCCTACCCAGGACTGTGATTAGGATGAACAGGGATATGTCATGCAGATGGTTATGGGCAAAATCTTGACGACCATGCAATAAATGATCAACAAGCCGTTGGAGAGCTTAAGAGGCATTCTTTGTCTGAAAGACATCATAGAAAACTGGTATAGCCCAAATGAAGTAATGAAGGCTGACTTCTTTCTTGCTGATTCAAAAGGGGGGATCTGCTAGTAGCCCTTATACAAGTCCAGAGTAGTCACGTAGATCACCTGTCCTAGCCTATCTAGTAACTCATCTACCTTGGGTATGGAGTAGGATCGATATCTTATCGTTCAGCCTCCTATAGTTCACACAGGATCATATGGTCCCTTCCTTCTTAGGGACCAACACCATGGGGGATACGCAAGGCATATAGGATGGCTCAATGATCCAAAATGCTAACATCTCAACTAGTTCCCTTCGAATATTCTCCTTCAGTCAACAGGGTACCTGTAGGAGGGCTATTTTAGTGGGACAGTATTAGGGGTAAGGACCTCATGGACCAATCGGTATGTCCTTTCCGGTCAGGTCGAGAATAAGCCAGGGTGGCTACTCACCACTTGTTAGAGTTACTGTCCTTGGTCATGGGGTAAGTAAGTTGGGATCAAGGTCAATTATCTTCACATGCTTACTACTTCCTGAATATTCTTTTTGATTTTTCTCTCTGTCACAATCTCCTCTTACTTTATCCTTTTTCACTTTATCATGTCTCCAACAACTTAACCATCTCACCTTGCCTCCTCTCCTTCCCTCTTTGCTCCCATGAGCTCCTCTCCTTCCTCCAGTCAGTATCTCCTCCATCTTCAAAGGTTCATAAGCAGAAACATTTCTGCAAGTCCCACTCTCATCTCCTATAACTCTTGCTGCTTATTTTGCTCACTATCTCTTAACCCTGGTCCCTCATTCATTCCCACCTTTTATCAACTACGCTCAACCCCCAAGGTAAAAAACCCCCAAAAACCCCATAACTTAATACCCATCACTTGATAATATATTTCCACTGTGCTACAAACCCTTCTTTCTCTGCTCACACCTTCACTTGCCCTGACATTGCCACCACACATTACAATTTGACACTTCAACCCTTGATTCTCTTGCTCCCATAACCACTGGTAGACACCCATGCTCTCGTTTACAACCATGGCGCAATGCACAAACATGCTACATCCAGAGATGCTCCCGCACTGCTGAACGACTATGGAGGAAGTCTCGCAGTTCAGAACACTTCCTACACTACAGTTCATTCTATGCTCCTATCACTATGCCCTCAATCTTGCCAAACAGTGCTACTTTTCATCACTATTATCCAATTTAGCCTCCAATCCCAAACACTTGTTCTCCACATTCAACACCCTCCTCTGCCCTCCACCACCTTCTACCGCTTCCGGGCTCACAGCCCAAGACTTTGCTAGCCACTTTAATAAAAAAATTGAAAACATCTGTAACAAACTCTCCTCTCAGTGAGGCACTAACTCACTCTTCTCTCAACAAACTGACAACACCCAGTCTTCATCCTTACCCATTCTCTCAACCATAATGGTCATTTTTGACCCTGTAACTGAGGATGAAGTCTCTAGTCTTTCATCAACCTCTTGTCTTACAACTAGTCAACATGATCCTATTCCATCACAGCTGATCCCACTTACTCCAGCTCTCATACATGTTTTCAACCTTTCCCTCAACACTGGCAAGTTTCCATGACCTTTAAAACACAACATTATTACACCCCTTCTTGAGAAACCTTTATCTGATCTAGCATCTCCATCTAATTACTGACCCTGGTTTCTAAATTACTTGAAAGTATCATCTTCAATCATCTCTCCCAATTGATTTCCTCCAACTCGCTCCTTGACACCTTCCAAACTGTCTTCCAGTCCCAACACTCTACAGACACAGCTCTCATTAAAGTTACTAATGACTTGCTAACCGCCAAATCAAAGGGCCACTTCTCTATTTGTATTCTCCTGGATCTCTCTGCTGCCTTTGACACAGTTGACCATCCTCTTCTTATCCAAATTCTCCACTCTCTTGGAAACAGTGACACTGCCCTCTATTGGTTCACATCATGTATAGAACATCGAACATTTATTGTGTCTTTCTCTGGCTCCTCTTCATTACCTCGCCCTCTGTCCTAGGTCCCCTCCTTTTCTCCATCTAAACTTCCTCACTTGGGTACCCTAATAAACTCTTTTCAATTTCAATAACATTTATATTACCTCTCAGAGACAGAACTATACCCCTCTCTTCTAACACATGTTGCCAGCTGCCTCTCTATATCTTCTTGGATGTCTGCCCATCAACTCAATATGTCGAAGACAGAACTCCTAATCTTCCCACCGTCTTCCACAGCTTCCACTCCTCAGATATCTCTCACCGTTGACAATGCCATCGTCACGCCCACCTCTCAGGCCCGTTGTCTTTGGGTTCTACTGAATACTGCCCTCTCTTTCATTCCTCACATGCAATCCATCACTAAATCTTGTCACTTTCACCTACAAAACATTTTACCTCTGCTCTTGTCTATAAACTATCCTCTTCACCTTGCTTATGGCATTCTTATTTCCTCCTCTCTTGTCACTTCCTCTCATTCCCTCTTAAAGGATTTTTCTCATGCTGCCGCTATTCTATGGAACTCCTTGCCTTGCTCCATTAGATTATCTTCCTGCCTCAAATCCTCACTAAAAACTAATCTATTTAAAGAAGCTTATCACCTTCACCTGTAATTTACACAATATATTGTACCTCACCTTTCTATATCTCAGCCATACCCTTTAGACTGTAAGTTTGTGAGTTTTCAGTCTTGTTGGGTGCTTTAGAGAAAGCACTTTGTTTACTGGACTTTAAACTCAATAACAGGGCCCTCTTTCATATTTTGTTAAGTTTGTTTTCGACTTGTATCTACCTTGTTTTGCTCTACGAAATATGTCAGCGCATTACAAATAAAGGTTAAAAATAATAAAAATAATAATGGGAGGCATCACAAGGGGCAGACATGTCAGTTAGTACCCCATCCTCAGGACCCTTCCTTCTTACCCAGGCATAAAGCCATCACTTGGGGCTGCAAACTCCAAGGTTACCACATACATGGTGTCTGCTAGTTTCCAGACAATTTGAAGGGTCCATACAAGATTGCCTGGAGTTTATTCTGGGCATTGGGTACCAACATCAACACTTGCAGCCCTATCTGTAATTCTCCTGTTCAGGCTTTCTAGTCATACCAGCTTCTGCTTATGGTGTCCTGTTAAGGAAATGTCATGGGCAGTGGCTAGTAGTGCTGCCCAGTACTTTTCAGGGCAACCAGCTGTCGAAAGCACCATCCAAGGCTGCTCATCTCTTTGCAGATCCATCACAATACACAACAATTCACCCTCCCACACATACCCACAGTGGTCCCTCGGTTCTCAATGTAAATCCGTTCCAGACAACAGGATGAGTACCACAAACGCCGAGTACCAAACTAGCTTTTCCCATAAGGATCAATGTAAATTTAAATAATCCATTCTGAATGTCAGGAATTTTACATTTTAGTTTGAACTGATGGTGTGTTTTTTTTAAACAAAACCTTAAAACTAAACAGACATAATTTTTTTTACATTTACATAAAATAAAATAGAATTTAACTTCACTTGACCTATACTGAGAGGACTTGAGGGACCAGTGGGATGGTGGTGATCGAGAGGAGGAAAAGGAGGAGGGAGGCTTTTGCTTGGAAGGGTAATCCTCTTCTATTAAAATCAGGCACTTGCACAGGGGACCTTTCTCTTTTCTAGCTCTTAACACCACTGAACCCTGCCGGATACTCTGATGAGTTTCACTAGAAACCTATCAAGAGAAACTTGTTTCCGCCTATGTTTCAAAATATTTCTGAAGTGAGACATTGTTTGTTTATTAAACAAGTCCTCTTTTTGGCTTGCTTGAGCTTTGTCAGGGTGATACTTTTCAACAAAATGTTGTAATTCAACCTATTTAGCACACATTTCTTTCATCAGTGCAGTAGATGCTTTATCCCTTCCCTCCTCTTTACCTGAAGAAATTTCCTCAGCCACTATAAGCTGCTGCTCCCTTTATTTATCATCTCCAGGCCCATGGACTTTCCCAGAGATACAATATCCTCCACTATTGGGCTAGGTTAAGCCTCCAAGTTCCTAGGTTAAGCCTCCAAGTTCCTCAGAGTTACAGCTTCTGACCACTATTTCCTCCAGGCAGAGAGACTGCACACCAGGCCTTATCAGTCAGAGTGACACAGTGGAGAATATTGAAATTGTCCTTCTAGAACTCTTTCAGTGTCAACTCTGTATCCAAGGTCACTTCAAAGCATCTCTGGAGGAGAGCCTTGTTAACTGTTACAAAATTAAAGTCCTCCCGCAAGTTGTCCTCCAAGCCTGGAGAATGAGCATGAGCATTGTCCATTATTAACAGAGCCCTCAGATGTAGTTCTTTTTCCTGAAATATTTTTTTACAGTGGGGTCAAACACTTCGTTCATCCATTTGATAAAGAACAGCCTGGTTACCCAGGCTTTGCTGTTGGCCCTCCACATTACACTTAACTTGCTTTTTATTACATTTTCTTTTTGGAAAACTCTTCAATTATCGCTGTGATTGACCAGTAGAGGCATCATTTTTAAAACCCGACTAGCATTTCCACACAACAACAGAGTTAGCCTATACTTCATCAGATTGTGCCCTGGCAATGTCTTCCCTTCTTGAGTGTTGTAGGTTCTGTTAGGCATTTTTTTCCAAAATAAACCTATCTCGTCACAGTTGGAGAATAAAAGCCTCATCCTCCACATAGTCCCTTAACTCCCTAACAAAGGTTTTGGCAGCTTCTTTGTAAGCACTGGCTGCCTCTCCATGCCTCATCACACTGTGAATGCCAGTTCTCTTTTTAAAATTCTTAAACCAACCATGACTGGCTTTAAATAGTTCACTGCTCTCACCACTTGCTGTTGGCTTGTCTTTTACCAGATAGCATGGAATTATTTTGCTTTTTCGCAAATTATTGCCTGAGAAATAATATCACCCGATAACTGTTTTTAGTCAATCCAAATGTACAACAATTTCTCCACTTCCTCCAATGTCTGTGACCTTTGCTTGGTCACAGCTTGCTTCACACGTCTAGCCACATCAACTCCTTAAATAGCTTCCTTATTTTTGTCTATTGTAAAAGTCGCTGTTCTAGGCATTTTGTACTCAACAGAGAGACCAGACATGCAGCACCCATGCTCATATTTGGCTATTATCTCTTTTTCCCGTTCTATCGTGGTTCTCACTATTTTTCTTTCTGCTGAGTGGAATCCCTAGTTTTCATCGAATTCATTATGTAAGCACAAGCTACAACTGGGTCCTATTAAGCGCAGGCTGCACTTTGGTTCTTATAAGCACAGACTGCACTTTGGTTCTTGTAGGCACAGGCTGCACTTGGGCTCTTGTAAGCACGGAATGCTCTTGGGCTCTAGGTAGCATAAGCTATACAATGCCACAGTACGTTATTAAGCTTTCTGGAGAGACAGGATGCAGGGTGGTGCAAGCATGATGAGGACCAAGCAAGCATCAACTACCAAAGCATTTTTTACTCATCAAGATGCGTCAAATACTGAATTTGACGAGCGTTGAGGTAGAGGAGTACTGAGGGACCACTGTATCTGCCTTGGGTCCCAACTCCTCGGTCCAGGCTAGGACCTTAACCCTTTCTAAAGCAGAATCTTGCTGCACCTCCTTCTTAAATTACTTGAAAGGATCACTGCAATTTAAGAAAAAAATAAAAAAAACGAACTAACAATATTAGCAGCTGCTTAAGCCATAGAAATAAAACATTGTGTGGGAAAATTTGAATTTTTTAATCCATTTTGTGTTTGTTACATCACATCCAGATAGGTGGATGATGTGGGTGTGTGTATGTAGTTATCAGTGGAGGGGGGCGGGGTGAAGTGGAAGGGACAGGTCGAAACCCAGAGCCTGTGTTTGACAACTGGATAAGATTAAAAGTGACACCACACCCCACCCACATCCCTGCCATAGAAGCAAAATGTTACAACCATAACTCTCCAGAAATGTAATAACCCATCTCTCACACACACAAACTCCATTACAGCTAATTTGTTATGAATTATTAAAACCCTCATTTTTAAAGTTTATTTAAATCTGCTCATGTATTTCTCTACAGATTCAGCTGAATAAAAGCAGAAATACTTGCAACTCAATATATATCTCTACAATATCTGTATCTGAACATTTTCATTGTTTTGTCTACATTACTGAGTAGCTATCCATTTCTCCAGAATATGTCTTATGTTTCTACAATTATTCTAATGGACTTTACCCGATTGCTGCCACCTTTATTTTAATTGTAAGATAGGACTTTCTGTCTCAAAACAATAAAACGACTTAAATAAAGTGATCTTATCATATAACTATTTCTTGTTTTCTTGTGTACATTATTTGATAGAATAGAATTTCAGTTTTTATATAGGAGAAGGAAAATACTTTTCACAGTTATTTTTTTCGCCCTGATTACAAACAATAGCAGCCATCAAACCTTACCAGCAAGTTAGTACCCACATGTGATAGGGTAGGTGTGTAGGTTGTAATTCATATGTATTTTTTATACACTGTCTTATAAATTTATATTAATCTTTCAAACTTGTGATTGTACGATGTATTAACTGTTTTAGATAATAATATGAATAATAACTTATGTAACACTTTTTTCTCAGTTGGACTCAAATAGCTTTTCCAAGATATTATGGGCCCTATTAAATTCCAGCCTCGTAAATAAGAGGCTTCTACTTAAGCCCTACGTACTGCAAAGTTTCTCTAACTTACAATGCTATTAAATTAGCCCTGCTGCGAGCAACGTATGAGCTACGCAGCAGGGCCGTACGTATCTACACTGCGTAAATGTACATGAGGAGTGACAGCCTGCGAGATGATATCGCAGGCTCCCACTCCTCATCAATTGCTGCGGGGGTCCTAAAAGGGACCTCCGCGGCAGTCCCCCACATAAGCCCTGCCGTGGGGGGTACTCCAAACCCCCCCCAGGCACCTAAAATGAACCCCCCCTCAATGCGGGGGTCCCTGTCGGGACCCCCGAAGTGTCCTCACATGAACACCTTGCTGCAGGGGTCCATAGGAACCCCCGCAGCCCCCACACATTAACCCCTTGCAGCGGGGGTCCCCGATCGGCACCGATCAGGCCCCCGCTGCATTTAAAACTTTTAAATTCCCCGCCGCGGCTCCTTAAAGGGACCGCGGCACACTATTACCCAATCCCGGCCGCGGCACTTAAAATTAACCCCCCTCTATGCTGGGGGTCCCCATCGGGACCCCCGAAGTGTCCCCACATAAACCCATTGCAGGGGGGGGCCCCGATCTGCATAGATCAGGCCCCCCGCTGCATTTAAAACTTTTAAATTCCCCGCCGCGGCTCCTTAAAGGGACCGCGGCACACTATTACCCAATCCCGGCCGCGGCACTTAAAATTAACCCCCCCTCTATGCTGGGGGTCCCCATCGGGACCCCCGAAGTGTCCCCATATAAACCCCCTGCTGCGGGGGGCCCCGATCGGCACCGATCGTGACCCTGCTGCAATTCAATTTTAAATTTCCCGCCTCGCGGGTCCTCAAAGGACCGTAAAGGTCCTGAAAGGACTCGCACTAAAAATATTAACCCCAGGCAACTATAATTACCCCATTAACTCATGGTGGTCAATACAGACCACCATAAGGCTCTAATTAACCCATTAACTCATGATGGTCAATCCAGACCACCATAAGGCCTAAATTAACCCATTAACTCATGGTGGTCAATACAGACCACCATAAGGCTCTAATTAACCCATTAACTCATGATGGTCAATCCAGACCACCATAAGGCCTAAATTAACCCATTAACTCATGGTGGTCAATACAGACCACCATAAGGCTCTAATTAACCCATTAACTCATGATGGTCAATCCAGACCACCATAAGGCCTAAATTAACCCATTAACTCATGGTGGTCAATACAGACCACCATAAGGCTCTAATTAACCCATTAACTCATGATGGTCAATACAGACCACCATAAGGCCTAAATTAACCCATTAACTCATGGTGGTCAATACAGACCACCATAAGGCTCTAATTAACCCATTAACTCATGATGGTCAATCCAGACCACCATAAGGCCTAAATTAACCCATTAACTCATGGTGGTCAATACAGACCACCATAAGGCTCTAATTAACCCATTAACTCATGATGGTCAATACAGACCACCATAAGGCCTAAATTAACCCATTAACTCATGGTGGTCAATACAGACCACCATAAGGCTCTAATTAACCCATTAACTCATGATGGTCAATCCAGACCACCATAAGGCCTAAATTAACCCATTAACTCATGGTGGTCAATACAGACCACCATAAGGCTCTAATTAACCCATTAACTCATGATGGTCAATACAGACCACCATAAGGCCTAAATTAACCCATTAACTCATGGTGGTCAATACAGACCACCATAAGGCTCTAATTAACCCATTAACTCATGATGGTCAATCCAGACCACCATAAGGCCTAAATTAACCCATTAAGTAATGATGGTCAATCCAGACCACCATAAGGCCTAAATTAACCCATTAACTCATGGTGGTCAATACAGACCAGCATAAGGCTCTATTTAACCCCATCAGTCCCATAAGGGTATATTATTACCATTATGGGCCTGTTACAACCTAACATTAACCACATAAGTGCCATGATGGTCCTCAAGGACCATCATGACACTAACTACAAACACTACACTATAACCCCCAATAAACCATTTAATCTAAACTAACCCCCCTCTACACTAATCTTTTAACACTTACACTACCTACCTACACTACCTACCCCCTAATAAACCTCCCCAACACTCTAATTAAAAAAAACAATAAACCTACAGCACAGAAAACAAAAAACCTACAGTACAAAAAACAAAAAAACCTACAGTACAGAAAAAAAAAAAAATTACAACCCCACCCCCCACTACAGAAAATAAAAAAATTACACACCTGAAAAGGAAAGACAGATAAACACAATACAATAATACATATAATACATTACATACATTACATACAATACATGACATTACATATAATATATTAAATATAATATATTACATATAATACATTACATACATTACATACAATACATGACATTACATATAATATATTAAATATAATATATTAAATATAATATATTACATATAATACATTACATACATTACATACAATACATGACATTACATATAATATATTAAATATAATATATTAAATATAATATATTACATATAATACATTACATACATTACATACAATACATGACATTACATATAATATATTAAATATAATATATTAAATATAATATATTACATATAATACATTACATACATTACATACAATACATGACATTACATATAATATATTAAATATAATATATTACATATAATATATTACATATAGTCCTAATCAAATACCCCCTATCTATCTAACATACAATCTATTTAATTTAAAATAAATCCTAACTATATCAAATACATCCCCCTATCTATCTAATATACAAAAAATCCTAACTACATACACAGACCCTTATTCTAAACTAAAATAAAATAATTACAGTCCTAACTACATACACAGACCCTAATTCTAAGCTAAAATCAATAAATTAAGACCACTTACCTTTAAGATGTTGCTTCAGATCACTAACCTATGGGTCAAACAAAAAATAAAAATTAGTACAAAACATTAACATCAAATAAATAAACATTCTATACATTCTACATATTCAACTCACCTTTACAGCATGTCCAGTCACTGTTTATCTCTTCCGGCGCGGCCCTGTTAAAAAAAAAACACAATATATGAATACATGAATACAATATATAAACCATAAATAAAATACACAAATAAACATCTAAATATACATTTAACTTACCTCCCCGCGATGTCCCCGGCCTTCTCTCCTTCAGCCCCGGCTGGGCCGCGGAACCATCCGCGCTCTAAAAAAAAAAAAAAAAAAAACTAACGGAGGTCTGCACTGGCAGACCTCCCCGACGCTACTGAACCTCCCGGAGTCGTTTCCGGGAGGAAATTGGCATTGTCGGCTTGTGATTGGCTGAAAAAGCTGTCAGCCAATCAAAAGTCGTCAATGTAGGAGCCAATCAGGATGCGCAGATGTCTTCTACCAATCACTCCGTGGGGGTGTATCCCATAGTGATTGGCTGAAGGCATCTGAGCGTTGTGATTGGTTCCCATAAAGATAGACAAGTGTTTTAGCCAATCAGGGTGGGATATTGGGGTGTATCCCATCCTGATTGGCTCACACATTGACGACTTTTGATTGGCTGAAATTGATAGACAGCTTTTTCAGCCAATCACAAGCCGCCAATGCCAATTTCCTCCCGGAAACGACTCCGGGAGGTTCAGTAGCGTCGGGGAGGTCTGCCAGTGCAGACCTCCGTTAGTTTTTTTTTTTTTTTTTTTTTATCGCGGATGGTTCCGCGGCCCAGCCGGGGCTGAAGGAGAGAAGGTCGGGGACATCGCGGGGAGGTAAGTTAAATGTATATTTAGATGTTTATTTGTGTATTTTATTTATGGTTTATATATTGTATTCATGTATTCATATATTGTGTTTTTTTTTTAACAGGGCCGCGCCGGAAGAGATAAACAGTGACTGGACATGCTGTAAAGGTGAGTTGAATATGTAGAATGTATAGAATGTTTATTTATTTGATGTTAATGTTTTGTACTAATTTTTATTTTTTGTTTGACCCATAGGTTAGTGATCTGAAGCAACATCTTAAAGGTAAGTGGTCTTAATTTATTGATTTTAGCTTAGAATTAGGGTCTGTGTATGTAGTTAGGACTGTAATTATTTTATTTTAGTTTAGAATAAGGGTCTGTGTATGTAGTTAGGATTTTTTGTATATTAGATAGATAGGGGGATGTATTTGATATAGTTAGGATTTATTTTAAATTAAATAGATTGTATGTTAGATAGATAGGGGGTATTTGATTAGGACTATATGTAATATATTATATGTAATATATTATATTTAATATATTATATGTAATGTCATGTATTGTATGTAATGTATGTAATGTATTATATGTAATATATTATATTTAATATATTATATTTAATATATTATATGTAATGTCATGTATTGTATGTAATGTATGTAATGTATTATATGTAATATATTATATTTAATATATTATATTTAATATATTATATGTAATGTCATGTATTGTATGTAATGTATGTAATGTATTATATGTAATATATTATATTTAATATATTATATTTAATATATTATATGTAATGTCATGTATTGTATGTAATGTATGTAATGTATTATATGTATGTATTGTATTGTGTTTATCTGTCTTTCCTTTTCAGGTGTGTAATTTTTTTATTTTCTGTAGTGGGGGGTGGGGTTGTAATGTATTTTTTTGTTTTCTGTAGTGGGGGGTGGGGTTGTAATTTTTTTTTGTTTTCTGTACTGTAGGTTTTTTTGTTTTTTGTACTGTAGGTTTTTTGTTTTTTGTAATTAGAGTGTTGGGGAGGTTTATTAGGGGGTAGGTAGTGTAGGTAGGTAGTGTAAGTGTTAATAGATTAGTGTAGAGGGGGGTTAGTTTAGATTAAATGGTTTATTGGGGGTTATAGTGTAGTGTTTGTAGTTAGTGTCATGATGGTCCTTGAGGACCATCATGGCACTTATGTGGTTAATGTTGGGTTGTAACAGGCCCATAATGGTAATAATATACCCTTATGGGACTGATGGGGTTAAATAGAGCCTTATGCTGGTCTGTATTGACCACCATGAGTTAATGGGTTAATTTAGGTCTTATGGTGGTCTGGATTGACCACCATGAGTTAATGGGTTAATTTAGGTCTTATGGTGGTCTGGATTGACCACCATGAGTTAATGGGTTAATTTAGGTCTTATGGTGGTCTGGATTGACCATCATGAGTTAATGGGTTAATTAGAGCCTTATGGTGGTCTGTATTGACCATCATGAGTTAATGGGTTAATTTAGGTCTTATGGTGGTCTGTATTGACCACCATGAGTTAATGGGTTAATTTAGGTCTTATGGTGGTCTGTATTGACCATCATGAGTTAATGGGTTAATTAGAGCCTTATGGTGGTCTGTATTGACCATCATGAGTTAATGGGTTAATTTAGGTCTTATGGTGGTCTGTATTGACCACCATGAGTTAATGGGTTAATTTAGGTCTTATGGTGGTCTGGATTGACCATCATGAGTTAATGGGTTAATTAGAGCCTTATGGTGGTCTGTATTGACCATCATGAGTTAATGGGTTAATTTAGGTCTTATGGTGGTCTGTATTGACCACCATGAGTTAATGGGTTAATTTAGGTCTTATGGTGGTCTGGATTGACCATCATGAGTTAATGGGTTAATTAGAGCCTTATGGTGGTCTGTATTGACCATCATGAGTTAATGGGTTAATTTAGGTCTTATGGTGGTCTGTATTGACCACCATGAGTTAATGGGTTAATTAGAGCCTTATGGTGGTCTGTATTGACCATCATGAGTTAATGGGTTAATTAGAGCCTTATGGTGGTCTGTATTGACCATCATGAGTTAATGGGTTAATTAGAGCCTTATGGTGGTCTGGATTGACCACCATGAGTTAATGGGTTAATTAGAGCCTTATGGTGGTCTGTATTGACCACCATGAGTTAATGGGTTAATTAGAGCCTTATGGTGGTCTGTATTGACCATCATGAGTTAATGGGTTAATTAGAGCCTTATGGTGGTCTGGATTGACCATCATGAGTTAATGGGTTAATTTAGGTCTTATGGTGGTCTGGATTGACCACCATGAGTTAATGGGTTAATTAGAGCCTTATGGTGGTCTGGATTGACCATCATGAGTTAATGGGTTAATTAGAGCCTTATGGTGGTCTGGATTGACCACCATGAGTTAATGGGTTAATTTAGGCCTTATGGTGGTCTGTATTGACCATCATGAGTTAATGGGGTAATTATAGTTGCCTGGGGTTATTATTTTTAGTGCGAGTCCTTTCAGGACCTTTACGGTCCTTTGAGGACCCGCGAGGCGGGAAATTTAAAATTGAATTGCAGCAGGGTCACGATCGGTGCCGATCGGGGCCCCCCGCTGCAGGGGGTTTATATGGGTACACTTCGGGGGTCCCGATGGGGACCCCCAGCATAGAGGGGGGTTAATTTTAAGTGCCGCGGCCGGGATTGGGTGATAGTGTGCCGCGGTCCCTTTAAGGAGCCGCGGCGGGGAATTTAAAAGTTTTAAATGCTGCGGGGGGCCTGATCTATGCAGATCGGGGACCCCCCCTGCAATGGGTTTATGTGGGGACACTTCGGGGGTCCCGATGGGGACCCCCAGCATAGAGGGGGGTTAATTTTAAGTGCCGCGGCCGGGATTGGGTGATAGTGTGCCGCGGTCCCTTTAAGGAGCCGCGGCGGGGAATTTAAAAGTTTTAAATGCTGCGGGGGCCCTGATCTATGCAGATCGGGGACCCCCGCTGCAAGGGGTTAATGTGGGGGTGCTGCAGGGGTCCCGATAGAGACCCCTGCAGCATGGGGATGTGTATAGGGTGCAGGGGGGAGCCTCACACTGCTGTCTCGGGCTGTTCCGAGGCAGCACGTAGAGGCTTTCGGATCCCTTGCGTGGACTTTTTGTCCACGTAGGGATTCTTACGATATGCGAGACTCGTGCATAGATTTAAGGCTACGTAGCTCTCTCGGAGCCTATTCTCGGCCATTTTCTCGCAGTCATATCGTAAAGCAGGCTGCGAGAGATTCGGTTCTCGCAAACAGCAGGAAAACTGCCTTTTGCGAGCACCGAGAAAACTACGAGGGAGAATTTAATAGGGCCCTATGTTTCCCATAGATAAGATTTAAGCTTCTTTTTGACAATTTGCAATTGACTTTCAGACTGGTATGTCAGAACAGGAGCTGCATGACTAAAAGTAGCACCAAAGGACCTAGCACTTGCTGATAGAAGAGCACCGGTAGGAATGAATGGAGCCAAGAGTTCTTTCAGGTAGCTAGGTTTCTGATTATTTAGAGCATTGAAAGCCATCAAGTGAACCTTGAAATAAATGTATAATTTCACAGGTAACCAGTGCAGAACATGAAAAATGTTTTTTTATGTGTCAAGAGCAAGTTTTGTTTCTCAACAGCCTTGTTGCAACATTCAGCCAATCTGAGGACGGTGTAACATCTTAGCTGAAAGTCCCGCCAGGAATAGTCTATTGCAGTAGTCAAGCTGGAAAGTCACAAAAGCATGTACCAGTGTAGTTAGATCCTCTGAATTAATCAATTGCTTAATATTGCCTTTAATGTTCAGGTGGAAGTAAAAGGTTTTGATTGCTGTTGATGTATCAGTAATCCTGCCTATTCTAGGATAGTCATCTGATTCTATCTTAGTTTTGATTTCACAGGATGATATCCTCCAACTTGGAGTACATCATCCATTCAGGAATTAGATTCAGTTCATTGATACTTATCTACACAATAAATCCACAAGACAATTATTGATCAGTGACACTGGATGATTGCACTTCATCATATTCTAACCAATAACGTTTGGTGCAGAGATGCACAAATGGGGAGCCTGAGTACTTTGGATGTATGCTGATGACATATGCACTTATTATATGGGCTGTTTAAACCCATGAGACACCAGAGTCCATTGTTGACACTTCAGCCTTTGGCTATTAGGCAGTGGGTGAAAGGGTCTGCTTTTCTCTTATTTTAACTGGATATTGTGGTAAGGTGCCGTGAGGTTCCCTATGTTAGGGTCACTTGTTATATTACAGTACAGCCTACAGCATTAACACAGTGTTATTAGACAAATAGTTTTAGGCCTCTCCAACCATTTATTTAAGAGCGTATATTACGTCATTTAAAGAGGTATATCCAATTTTTCAGAGAGTAACAGTTAACCTCTAATGGGCTGAGCCCATGTGCATGCC
The DNA here is from genome assembly GCA_027410445.1 of Discoglossus pictus. Taxonomy (NCBI): domain Eukaryota; kingdom Metazoa; phylum Chordata; class Amphibia; order Anura; family Alytidae; genus Discoglossus; species Discoglossus pictus. Next base: position 293,698,668 of record CM050166.1, read on the forward strand.
CATATTGTTTATTGCTTTGGTAACTACTAGTGCTTTATCCTTATTGCACATCTGATCCAAATTGAATCTATTATTTCCTTATTAGTGCTTTATATATATTTCACCTTTTATTGTATTGTATGTAGCTCTCCTTACCTGTAGTTGTCTATTTTGTAGCATTATTTTTCATTATTGGTATCTTCTGATGATAGTACCCTGAGCACGTTTTGTTCCTAGCATGTGACAACCAGCTTTCTCCTTTCTGAGTTGTAGAGTGTTTAGGCAGAAAGTGGAGTATCAACATACGTTGTATCCTTCAGGTAGGAGGCATCCTTTGCGATGATAGGGTTCTTCTTCTCTTACCTGTGGTGTGGGGGTCTGTTTATTTTTTCACGTTGCCCCCCCACCCCCCAACCTTTGTAGTTTTGTTATACCACTCCTTTCTTGCTCGGGTTTTGAGTGTAGTGTGTAATAAAGTTTCATTTTTTACCTTTATACTTGGTTTAAATGATAGATAAATGTGTAGGCAATCAGCATAGCAATGATAACCCTGGGGATTAGACCTTGTTGTTTTTTTTAATATAACCCATTGTAAGCATGTACACAGAATACAACATGGGAGATAAAAGAGATTCCTGTAGAGCTCCACATGCCAGTGGTGTAAATACTGAGGGAACTACCCCTGAGGACACTCTCTGGGATCTGTGTTATTGGAAGGATCTGAACCAGCTTAGTGTCCATCCAGTCCACAGTATTCTTTGAGATTGTGAATTAAAAGATTATGGTTTACTGTGTTAAATGTGGCAAAGAGGTCAAGGAGGATTAGTATGGAACATTCACCCCTTTAATTTATAAGCAGATAATTTAGGGCATGTACCAGAGCTTTGATAATACTATGCCTTTTTCTGAATCCTGACTGGAATGAGTCACACAAGTTGTTGGATGACAGCCAGTTCTCTAGTTAGGTTGAACACTTTTTTTCACTTTCATATTTTTTTTGAAGAAAGCACAAGTCACATAATTTAAACATCTCAGGATATGATAACAGTCTAGACAGATAATAAATATTATTCAAGTGTCTTATGGATAAACTGCATTATATGGAGCATATCTATAAAAATTGTCTCCCCTCCTTCTTCTCCTCATTTTTCATTTAGTTACAAATAAATGATAATTTGGAAATTTCCACAGTATTCTACAATAAGCCACAGTAAAACATACTTAAGAAAACCAAACCAACACACTCTACACACACTCTACAAATATATATAAAAAGTTCTTACCTCCTTGCTGCCCCATGAGGGCAATTTCACATTGACCTGAGAAAACAAAAATCTTCACCCACTCCAAACTACCTCTCATTTTGTTACTATGAACCCCGAAAAAGGTCCCCAATTCCCTACACAAGAGATGGACTATGACTTATAGCCAACAAAGGTTTCCATACTTTGTAAAATATCAACATGGAATCCTCTAAAACATGTTTAAGTCTACCATTAATAAGTATAATGTTCAATTTGTTTCTGGTAGCTAAGATACTGTATTTTTATGACAAATTCCCACTGTTTAGTTACTGTATGTGGCTCTTGGTGGCTAGCATAAAAAACTGTAAAAATGTATTGTGGGCACTCGAAAGACCTGATACGGATAGGCCTAAAAGACATGTCCCTATATCTGGGGCTAAATCCAGTCTAAAATTTTAGAGCAAGACACATCACATCCCCCAGAATGTCTGAACCCAAGGGCAAAACCACCAGATATACATGATCAATCCTGTGTCTGGCCATTCCCTGAAACACAATGGGATCCATAAATTATCAGGGGCAATGTATTCCATTAAAGTCACTTAAGGGATATTTAGGTTTCCCTGTTTTTAATATTACATTAACTCCTTAAATGTTTGTTTGCATATCTAAAAAAAAATTATTAAGTGCTTATATGCTCTGTTTTTTTACTCTCGCAAACCTTCAAAAAATTCCCTGCAAAGGCCTGCCCCCAGCAGCTCAAGCATACAATGTTTATATTGGTACTAGATATACTAACCAATGAAATACTGTTTCTCAACATAATTTTTTGAAATGCTTTTGAGAAACAGCCTGTAAGTGGCTAGTACATCTAGTACCAATATAATTATGCATAGTTTTTGATTCATGTGAGATATTAATAATTTGCCAAATATTGTCCCTTGCTTGCCTATGGAGAATAAAATGCACAGGGTCTTTGTGTATAAGTCTTGGTAGAACTGAGCCATTCTTTTAGCCATAATCTTTGCTAAGATCTTAACATCACAATTGGGTCTATATTTTTTTGCATCTTAATGGTCTCTATGGTCCCTGTGAAAGACCACTATCTCTGCTTGATTCATTTCTGTGGGTAGTGGACATACCTTAACTAGAAAGTTGAATAATAACATTAAGTATGGAACAAGAAGGTCTGAGAATCGTATCTTTTATCTTTTTATCCATTACCTCACAATTAAGCACCCTGTAGGTCATCTTCCGACATAGTAGGAAGGTCACACAAGATTACAAAAGACTGCATCAAATTATCCATATTCTGGTTAGAAGGGGAATATAATTTCTGGTATTAGCTATTGAAGCTCTGATGGAGTTTATTTGGGCTGTTTTTCACAGAGCTCAAGTTAGTTCTCAATTGCAAAACCTTAGATCTCAACCTACGGGCCAGAAAGGAATCAGGTTTATTAACTTTAAAAAAAAATTATGCTCTGTCCACCTCATGACTTTTCTGTATAACTTGATAAAACCAAGCCAAGTTCTGCCGGAAACTTATCGATACAGTGGCATGACTGAATATTGGATTTATGTTAGTTCTTTTTATCCAGGCCTAGCAATTTTGACTGCAATTTTATTTCTCTGAATGTTTTTTTATGATTTAAGGCTATTTCAATACAGGTACTTCTGATAAACACCTTAAATAAAATAATTATAGTAGATTTCCGAGCTTGATACTGTTGTGCAATTAATTATAATGCCTTTCATTGTTTTCCCAGTATTTTAAAGTACAGTAGTGTGTTTATATTTGCTTTTGCAGTATTACAAACAGGTGTTTAACCCACTTGCAAGTCCTATCTAGGATTCGTATCATTTTTTGATACATTTGCCATTTACAAGTTTGAAGGCAATTGCGGGCTTATTGAATTGCTGCAATTGAATATCGATTTTGTGTCTTTAGCACTGGTAAAATTTACATTCAAAGGACTAGATAGAACGGAGTTATGTTTTTGACAACCACAGCGCTTTTGAGCCTATAACTCGCAATTGGAATGCGAGTAGCTAAAAGAAGACAATTAATATAAGTAACATTTACAGGCTCCAGTAATTACGATTTGGACAATTAAATAGGGGCCTAATTCTGCAAAGTCAACTAAGTCTATCAAAGAAGCATCAATCAAAAATGCATCTATTCTAGAATAAATCTATGCGTAGAATGAAAAAAAAAAAAGTGTATTCTCTTTCAAGAGGATGCAAAGCACTCCAGGCATCCATACAGTGTATGCCAGCTAAATGTTTTGAGATTTGCTTCAGCTTGTTTGAAACAAGTGTATCTTTGTGTAATAAAGAATGGTTTAATCTAGAATTTAGGGTTAGGTTGATGTCTCCCCTATAATTACCTTGTCCAAATCTAGTGTTTACACTTTTTTAAATAACTATACGAGCATATCATGATGAGAGGTAGTAGGGGAATATAAGGACGCAAGAGTCTAGTCATATTTCTGTTCTAGGATAAATTGAAAATCTTTATGCAGCAAAATGTCCACCCCGCCCTCTTTGAAGACTGGCTAACCGTATGATGCATAGGATAGGTTTTATGCACAAATCTAGGGACCTCCTGTTTTGAAAAATGCATTGCCTGACTGAATAATGCTGAAGGTTGATGTGCCTTGTATAAAACAAAGGCTTTCAGCCTCTTCAAAGGAGAGTTAAAACATTTTACATTGTATGTAATAAATGGGTAATTTGGTGTAGCCATCAAGTAATATAAAAAGTGATAATGTGTTGCGGCTCATATCCTGTGCAATACAGAAGTACACAAAAGGGAATAGGTAGTCAGTTATGAAATGCAAGTATACTAAAGGCATATCTAAGTGAGTTGGATTAATACATTTCTGCACTCTATAGGCAAAAAGCAGCTTATGTGTATATAGCACATCTCATAAAACATTTTATTTTCATTAATATGTAAAAATCCCTCTTATGATTATGTTGACACCTCCATAGGGTGTCTAAACAGGCATCTGACCCCCCCCCCCCCCCTAAACTTTTGATCATGGCCATTTGGGTGATTTCTGTTATCATTATGATTTAAAAAGGAGCCAAACAACTGTCATAATAAATGGCTTCATATGATCAGTATCCTTCAATAAAAGAATTTTTTTGCATGATCAGTCATATTTTCAAAATAAATGCCAACATTTCACAATTTCTGCAAGGTTATGCAGACTTTTGAGCACAACTGTAGCCATATCTAGGACCATCATTATTCATATTTAAAATAGTCCCATTAGTAAAAGATTAGCGGTCAAACAAGTGCTATCTCAACCAAAACTAAAAAGACATTGTAAACATTTAGAAACTCAACCAGTTCATAGAGAATTCTTCATGTCCAAACTCAAGGCACCTTGGAGGAAATAAAGAAAGCAGCAAACTAGGACTAAGGTGGTCATTCCGCAGATTCTCTGTGGTCCCATTAGGAGATGACCAACCACCTTGAGAATATAATATACTTTTCTGGCATTGCAACAAAGTTTTAATTACTTTTCCTAAAAATGGGAAATTTGATATAGGCTTTAAAATAACCCATGTTATTTGGTTATAAGGACTAACTAGACTGTTCTGTTCATTGACATTTCCTCATTCTGGTTCCAGTGGGACACAGGCTGATGAAAGCATAACATGGGAACCATTGGGTGCACGGTAGTGCCCTTTTACATAATTATTTAATTATTTATCACGTGGTAGTTCAATTGAACAGTTTTAACCAGCAATATGGAGCAGGTCTTATAATTCTTCCCATCTTGCCAACTGAGATCTGTGGCCCACTGGTGGTCTGTTAACTTTATTCAGGTGATCAATGGAACTACCTGTATTACAAAAATGTAACAAAAAAAAGTAATTAACAAAACATAATGAAAAGTAGAATCAGGTAGTAAATACATCTAAAAATAACATATTTGTATTTATAAATGTAAATAATGTAGTCCAACATAGCAATACAAGTTCCAATTTAATAAAAAAAAACAGTCATTACATGAGGACCCTCAGCAGTCATCAAATGGTCCACTGGACTTTCAGAGATTTACAATAGATCCTTAGAAAAATAAAATGGGAACTACTGATGTACATGGAATACCTAACAAATATTGCAGTTCCATTACCCTTCTCATAATTTCTTGAAATGGATTGCCTTACTTAGTAATCTCCATTAATATTGGTAGTGAAGCTTACAAGTATACATAGACAACTCAAAAGAAATTAAAGTGACCTCCTGTCTTAATCTTAATACTTTGTTTAGGGGTGATTCATTTTACCCACTCTATAGCACTGCTGAGATCCAATGCATGCAAATGTGTCTTATTATGGTTTAATAATAAATCATTTTCTGTGTTTTTGTGTATTGGATATTTTTTTATCATTTATAGCCATATTAAATTCCAGCCTCGTAAATCCAACGTGTAGAACATAAGGGCTGCGTGCTTCAAATTTGTCCGTTTTACATGGCTATTAAATTAGAAAGGGCTGTGAGCTACGAGGCGGGAGGGACTATTTCGTAAACCAGTTCACGGCTATAGGGGGTTGCATGCTCGAACGCAAACAATTAAGCATTCACGTAGTTACGGGTTCAGAAGGAGCCAATGGAAAAAGAGATTGTTAGTGTTACGTAACTGAAAAAGGGGAGGGTAGATTTCGAAGTCCAACATGCTTCCCGTACAGTTTGCGATCGGACCCACAGTCCAGATATAATGCAATATTAATAAAGCAGTAAATATGATATTCTATTACATGCGAGTTACAGCTTATGTCTTAACACATTGATTGCAGGGATCGATATAACACAAAATATAAACATGAAATAAAGTATTTTTCAGGCCAAATTTGCGGGCTTGAGAATGTTGTGCTATTAATTCTAAGACCTAATATCTCTTTCCCTTATAAAATATGTACAATAGTGTGTTTTTACTTGCATTACAAATGCTAAGTATTTTACTTCACCCCCTTGCGGGTGCTCTTGTGCACATGTTGGCCTTTGGGCTCCATTTGCGTGTTACGTGCTTGCTTGCGAGTGACCACGTTGCAATTTAATAGCTGAATTGAACAAGTCGCGGTTACGGACATGACAGATCAAAGGATTTACATGCGCGAAGTTCAACATTGCACAGCACGTAGCCTATTCTTGGCCATCCTGCGTGTTAACACGCAAGCCCGCTGCGAGCAATGTTACGGGGCTAATTTTATAGCCAATTTGGAGTTACGGCTACGTTCTACAACGTAACCCCAATTTAATGAGGCTGATAATTTTTTATTTTTTTACCGCAATTGTAAAAGAAAATTGTTTGCTGTATTGCTCAACTTTTTTTTGTATTGGGTGTAAACAGTGTGCTAATAGAAATGCATTGCACTGATTGCTAATTCATATTGCAACTACAATGATTACTGAAGTTTTCAACTCACAGGTAAAAGGATTTGTTCACCATTTCGCTATCACATGATACATATGGCTTAATGCATTATAAGTAAAGTAATGGTTATATTTATAATCCCCTATAGAAATTATGGAAGCCATTAGTATCGTTTACTATCCTCTCTCTCAATATGCCACCCTCTATTTTCATTCTTACCCACCACCACACTTTCTTTCTGTGCCAACACAGTTTTGCTTTGTACTCCATGGCTGGCAGCTGCACTTTCCATACCAACTAGTCACCATAGCCATTACCCAATATTCCACTTATTTCCCTTAAAAAACTCTTTGGTTGCTTTTGCAGTATGCTTCGGGTCATTGTCCATCTGCACTGTGAAGCGCCGTCCAATGAGTTCTGAAGCATTTGGCCGAATATGAGCAGATAATATTGCCGGAAAAAGTTCAGAATTCATCCTGCTGCTTTTGTCAGCAGTCACATTATCAATAAATACAAGAGAACCAGTTCCATTGGCAACCATACATGCCCACGCCATGACACTACCACCACCATGCTTCACTGATGAGGTGGTACGCTTTGGATCATGAGCAGTTGCTTTCCTTCTCCATACTCTTCTCTTCCCATCACTCTGGTACAAGTTGATCTTAGTCTCATCTGTCCATAGGATGTTGTTCCAGAACTGTGAAGGCTTTTATTGTTTGGCAAACTCTAATCTGGCCCTCCTGTTTTTGAGGCTCACCAATGATTTACATCTTGTGGTGAACACTCTGTATTCACTCTGGTGAAGTCTTCTCTTGATTTTTGACTTCGTCACACATACACAGACCTCCTGGAGAGTGTTCTTGATCTGGCCAACTGTTGTGAAGGGTGTTTTCTTCACCAGGGAAAGAATTCTTCGATCATCCATCACAGTTGTTTTCTGTGGTCTTCCGGGCCTTTTGGTGTTGCTGAGCTCACCAGTGCATTCTTTCTTTTTAAGGATGTTCCAAACAGTTGATTTGGCCACACCTAATGTTTTTGCTGTCTCTCTGATGGGTTTGTTTTGTTTTTTCAGCCTAATGATGGCTTGCTTCACTGATAGTGACAGCTCTTTGGATCTCTGGCCCTTTTATCTGCTCTTTGTAAATGGGATAATGAGGGAATAACACACACCTGGCCATGAAACAGCTGAGCAGCAAATTGTCCCATTACTTTTGGTCCCTTAAAAAGTGGGAGGCACATATACAAACTGTTGTAATTCCTACACCGTTCACCTGATATGGATGTAAATACCCTCAAATTAAAGCTGAACGTCTGCAGTTACAGCACATCTTGTTTGTTTCATTTCAAATCCATTGTGGTGGTGTATAGAGCCAAAAAGATTAGAATTGTGTCGATGTCCCAATATTTATGGACCTGACTGTAGGTCTTGTGATCAGAAAATACAAATTTAAACTATACCTGTTTCTGAGAGATGTTTATTCTAAAAAGTAGAACCGATCAGTTTATGTGTGTTAAGTAGGTACAATTAAAAATGTAAAGCAAAAATAATTTGAACCAATCTATTGGTATTGGTGGTTAACATTAGGCAACATGGGGTCCATAAGGACCTCCATGGTATAGAGTTCATTATTTACAGTATTATCTACGGTATGTTTACTGTATACCATTGGAGTCAGTACGGACCAGTACAGAATAAGGGATAATATAAGGTGCCATGGGAGTCTATAGGGACACCCACAGATATATTTTAGTTGGGGAAATCCAATGGGGTACCCAGGCTCATAAGGGTTAGGGAGTATTGAGGAAGGATCAAGCAGATATCTAGCTCATAGACAGTAGTGGGACATAGGTGGAGGGATCATAATCCCCCTGCATTCGTTTTTATTACCCCATGTGAAGGTTTTTTTTTATTACCCCATGGGAAGGGGTTTAGATCACATATATAGTTGTGAGCATACGAGTTGTTGCTAATGTTGCAAGAACTGCGTCGCTCCGAAGAGAGGGACGCAGTTCGATCCGCAAATGCGGACCCTCGCGAAGCTAGGGGCCGCATTTGCAGAAGGTGGAGGCTCCAACGTCGGCTGTGTTGTTTGTCCGCAAATGGGCCGCATTTGCGGAGGTGTAGGCCTCCGGTTAACACACGCACGACTTAGACAACTGCATCCCACACGCACAACTTAGAAAAAAATCAACTGCGTCCCTCGCAAAAAAATACGGCTGCGCTACGACCCATTCCGAACACGCAAAAAACTGCAGAAAACGACGCGCATGAAAACATCAGAAACACAATAAATAAACACAACGAACACATAAAAACCTTACTTACAGCAAGGGGGGGCATCCGGCACCTCGAAAAGTTAATTAACACGTCCATTTACGTGCAAAAAAACGAGTTTAAACTGCCGAAAATCACCTAAGCGAGAGAAAAAATGGCCGCCGAACAAAACGAAAATGAGGCTACAGACGCAACAATACTACACTGATATTAACCACCATTTTGAAAACTACTACGCATAAAATGGCGGATGGAATGCAAATTGTAAGCTGGAACGCGAATAGCGCATGCTTATTGAGTTCTAACGGTCTGAGGCACCTGAAAGTTTATAAATACTGCCTACTTTCCAGAAAATTCTACATTTCTACTCAGGTGATGAACGGAGTGACTGGATAGTTAACTGTTGCTGTTACTTGAGAAGAGAATTATTTTCTAATTTACTACTTTACACTGTGCAAATTACAACTGAGAGGTAAGCTATAATATAATACATTTTATTATCAAGACAGGAGAAAAAAAAAAAACTTTAACTAGGAAAATGTGATTCATGTATAGTGACATGTGAGACGCACATTTACGTGTATAGCCCCTACAACAAACTAATCTTAACCCAAACTAATTAAACCAGTATATTTAAATGACATTAATTTACTGCAACTCATAGCAAAAAATAATATGACACTAATACATATGGAACCTAAAGCTGAATCTTTCCCCTTTTTTCACTATTCAAACAGACTCTGCATCAACAGCGTCACTCAAGAATTTGCACCGTGGACTGTGAACGAATGTGAATCCCTTTTAAAGAACACAAAGAAAGAAGAAGAGGTAAGATAGAAAAATACATTACATGCTGAAAAAGACCATGCTTTGCTAAATCAAAAAGAAGAAATATACAATTAACCATTTCACTTTCTTTTTCAAACAGACACTACAAGAAGACTGGCGGATTAAGATTGGCAGGAGGTGACCCTCTGTCATTCGGACAAGAACAACACTTCAATCAAGGTAAAGTACAACAAGTACAAAAAATAAAGGAAAATAAAAAACAAAATACATATAAATTGAATAAAGAACAAAACACAGTTCAACAGACTTCACAAAGACCTATACAATTTAGGAAGACAGACAGTTTCACAGAAACCCAAAAAAAAGGGGTGGCCACAAAATAGGATAGCATCTGAAACATTAGCAACATACATAAAACAAAACTATTCCTCCTCTTTACTGTAAAATAACCTCCAACCATCACACACAAGCTAAATGCAGCAACCAAAAAGTGGTGAAACCCAAAACAGGATTAAAAAAAAGCACAACATGATATAGAAAAGGCAATTAACATTGATTTGTACTGTCCAACATGATTGAATACTCATAAAGAACACTAATTGAACAAATAAAGTAGGCAAAATATGGTGGACACAAAATAGGATTGTACCAACAATCCCAGAAACAGAGAATCCTAAATAAGCATACAAAAAGTGGTGGACACAAAACAGGATAATGCTAAAAACATTGCGATCATCGACAAAATAGGAAAAACATTCATTTTCAATGTACAACAACATTTAATCCTCATAAAAAAGACTAATTAAGCAAATAAAGTATGCAACATATGGTGGACACAAAACAGGATTGTACCAAAAATCCCACAAACAGATAGAAAAGTTAAATAATATTCTTCTTTACTGTTTAAGAACCTATAAGCCTTACAAAGAAGCCTAAATAAGCATACCAAAAGTGGTGGACACAAAAACAGGATAATGCTATAAACATTGCCATCAAATCCAAAATAGCAAAAACATTCATTTTCACTGTACAAAAACATTTAATCTTCACAAAAAAGACTAATTAAGCAAATAAAGTATGCAACATATGGTAGACACAAAATAGGATTGTACCAAAAATCACACAAACACATAGAAAAGTAAATTAATATTCTTCTTCGCTGTTTAAGAAGCTATAAGCCTTACAAAGAAGCCTAAATAAGCATACCAAAAGTGGTGGACACAACACAGGATAATGCTAAAAACATTGCGATCATATCCAAAATAAGAAAAACATTAATAATTACAGTTAAAAAAAAGGATAACTGGAATATACAAATACAATTAAAGTATTTTTAAAAGGTTGCACAAAAAACAGCATAGCAGAAAAATTCACCATAACAGATACAATAGACCAAAACAATGAAATATGCTATTCATTACAAATACATTCAAATCAAATAACATTTTAATTTTTCTTTTACAACAGACACTGCGTGAAGAGCATCGGACGAAGACTTTCAACAGCGGACCAACAAAGATTCTGCTTGAAATCACACTTCAACCAAGGTACAGTATAACAAGTAAAAAAAGAGAAAACTAAATAAACATGTTTGCTCTGCATCCATGTCAACAGAAACAAAAAAATAAAATAAAATAACACAGAATAATTATAACCTTTACCAAAATGTTAGTGACACATTTGTCATTTACCTATTATTTGTCTTTTACGGACAACAATGTTTAACATTAAACCCAAACTTAAATCTACACAAATAAAAAAAAAGAAAACAGCATAGTCCACAAAAGTGTCAAAACACACACTACATAACATTTATCATTCTCAATTACCAGTCGTAATGTACAATATTAAGCGTAAAACCTAAACACACACATAAAATAGAATACTACAACAAATAGTACTAACACCCAAAAAAAAAAAAAACATTTTCAGTGCCCGAACATATAAGCTTTTAAATAAAATATCAAAATACTATTACAACAATCCCCTGTAGTAAAAATTACAAAGACTAATTTTTGCCCTCTACTATGCCTGTAAGTCAAAAGTACAACCAAAAAAAAATTACCAAAACAAAAAAAATATACATTTACATTAACATTATACACTTACTAAATGTAGAAGAAGGTATAGTGTCATTTCCTTGAGTGTGCTATTCATGTAAGGCAAAAATTACAACCTACGACAGAAAGTAGGACCAAAAAAATAAAAAACACTTATTTAACAATACAAAGAAAGTACCGCTACAATGAACTACAAGCACATATAAACAAACTGTTGATAATAAAAAATGTAAAAAACAAACTTAACATCTCAAACTAAACTAATTATACATTATTTTCTTTTACAGATTAACATGGCTACTAACGAGAGCAAGGAAAGACAAGACGTCAAACTAGAGAAAGACAAGAGAGATGGGCCAACCAGCAGACACCAGAGGAGAAGGAAATTCAACGAGAAAAAGAACGCAAAAGAATTGCAAACAAAAGACTATCAGCTGCAAAAATTAAAGATACACCAAAAAACAAGGATAAGCAAACAAAGGATTTAGAACCTGTTCCTCAAATGTCAAATACGTATAATAATAACTAAACAACTTTCCCAACATACACATCTCATTGCCGTCATTTTTTGACGGCAAGTCGCTAGTATATATATATTTTTTTTTAACTCAGTGCCTGCCATGATAGATATATAGATAACTGATAGATAGATAGATAGATAGATAGATAGAGAGATAGATAGATAGATCGATAGATAGATAGACGGGACCCATTGAACAGCTGTGCAAAATAGCTTTTCAAAAAAGGATACATTTTTCTAATACATTTCTAAACATCAATAAAATCAAAAAATCAATAAAATCAATAACTCAAACTAATCAAAACATGAGGTGTGAACAAATTTCTAACCTTTCTTCAATAATGTAATTTAATTATTGAATATAGATTAAAAATACCTAAATATCTTAAATCTTCATTAAACATTGTCTTCATGTTTTATTTAATTTTCTAATTTTCTATTTCTGCATAGTTTACCTCTTATAGAGTATCCCTCTTTTGACTTTGATTTCCTTGATTCTGATGTTTGTATTTCCCACACATTTAATATTGCATTTATTATTCGCTCTCAATCCAGTATAGCTTTTCTTCTTTCTCTTTTCTTCACATGGACTACCTCACTTTAACAGACCACATCTCTTTCTTGCTTAGTTGTTTAACAGCATGTCTCTCTTTTAACTCTCAATAGAGAGAGAAGCACCAGTCCATTTATCCAATACTCCAGTTATATATAGAAATGGAAAGAAAAGTGCATAAATCTTATACACTAATATAGAATTAGTTTATTATTGTATACATAATCAATACACATAAAATACAAAATATAAATCAGCAAACATCCAGAATCCCACAAGCACTGAAGCACAGAAAAAAAATACAGGGGGGTGTTTGCAGATAGTAATACCTAAATAGTAGAATACAAAACTGCATAAATTATATCCTTGGTCAGAGAATATAAACAGAACAATGGTATACCTACCAAGCAACTTGTTTCACAATATCTCACTTCATCAGACTTATGGGGATCTTGTACCATCAGGTAAAAAAGGGGGTCTATGTAGAGATCAGTAGATAATATAGAAATACAAAGCCTCATAGATCACAAAGAACAGCCTTTTTCCTAAACTCCAGTGGTCCTTTAAGGCACACTGTTAAGTAGTGTATTGTCGGGTGTGCATCTCTCTCTCTATTTCTTTGTTTATAAGTGGCTAATAAGGACACATTTAAGTTTCATAATAGACACTTGAACTTTTAAAGATAACTTTGTTATCTGGGTTTACGCAATTGAATGCATGTGAAAATTATGTTTTGAACGTGTTTGTATATGTATCCTTTACTGGTCTTTTGGGCCTAGTCTGGGCGGTGGCTGTATATCAGGAGTAAAGAAAGAATTTCTTGCTCTCTGTTTAATCTTTACGTTGACCTTTGATCTTGATATATTATTAACTGTTACAAACATGTCTACAGAAAAAGAAAAAGGAGCAGCAGTAGTTAGTAGTATGTTGCTGGAAGACGTATAAAGCTGTAACACTCTTAATTATTTGAAACTAGGAAATTGCCCGCAAAAAATGACAGGATTAAAATTGTAAGGCTGGCAATGCTGTTTGCCACACAATGTGAGGCTTTTGCTCCTCTGAGCACCTTCTTCTGTCATCGCGAGTCCCGCGCTGAACGCCTTTGGTGGTCATCGTGTGTCTCGCAATGAGTGCCTTTGGCGCTCATTGCAAGCCTCTCCCCCCGTGTACTTCAACTTTCCTGCTCTCAATGAGCGCCTTCAGCCCTCATTGCAAGCCTCTCCCGCTCGCGGTGCTCATTGCGACACTTTCCTCCCGCCTACTGTACAGGCCGCTCATTGCAGGTTTTGTTAACCTGCAAGTTTTGTGCTTGGAAATGCCATGTGTGTCTTTCCACCATCTCCCCCCTGTCCCTTCCCTGTGTCTTTCTCCTCAGTGTGTCTGCTGAATGTTTGCTCGTGTTACGCGCTGACTACCGTTGTTGGTGTAAGTGCTACTGTCTTTGCCATTGTGTATTTTCTAAGTCCCGCGTGCCTGGCTTTGCTCAGCCTCGTTTTCATCCAGTTTCCGAATGTTTACGTTTTTCGTCCGCTGTTTTTTTCCTTGCTTAGCCGGTTTTGTATTGACAAAAAAACACAAATATGGCTCAAATTCACTTGCAACCTCACTCCCAGGCTTCCTGGCTCTCAGACGTGCGGTGTGTGTGTGTGTGTTTGTTAAATGATTTTGTTTGTTTTTCAGGGTTTTAGAGTTATGCACATGGCTCACAGTTGCGACCCTCGCAGTCGCGTGCCTCAACTGCTCACCACCTAAGTCCCGGGTGCCTCAATTGCTAGCCTCGTAGTGTCCTGCGTGGTCGATGGGTCGCAAAGTGTGACCAACATCGTAAGCATTCCCAACACTGACAACTATACATTTTTTCCTCAACTGTTTTTCATTTTTCTGTTGTTTTTTTACAAAGTGATGTCTTTGTTTTTCTTTTTATCATCTTGTTTTCCCTTTTTTTTATCTGTTTATTTTTTTAAATATATTAGAAGGCTATTTGGAAAGGTTTTAGGTGTGTGGAGTTGGAGGTGCGTGAGCTTTAATGCGTATATAGATTTTCCCATATGATTTCTGTGCTGCAATATTGGAACTGAGTGTCTCCAAGAGCAGCTCAAGAACCACAAGTGGTAAGCTCTGCTATTCTGCTGTTAAAGGGACATGGAAATAAGTGTTGCTGCATCAGAAAGAGCCTATTGGATAATGCGTCAAAGTGGGTTTTCTTTTTTCAAATGAAGAGCTCAAAAACTTATTTGGATTATTGCTTTCGGGGAGGTGGCGAGATCTACAGACTAAAGTATGTTCTGTGTATTTTCTGTTAGGATGACGTTTAAATATGCTGTTCATAATATTTTTTTATTCACAAAACAATCTTTCTAATGTTTAGAACATTGTGTTCCATGACCCGTTAAAGCATGATCAGTTATATGTCTGTTGTATGCAATTCCAATCAGGTTTGCAATAAACACAAGTTTGATCTCATTTAGGACAGTTGTTACACTTGGGGATATAAGATGGCAGATCTCAACCACTTGGCATTCCTGGGGTGTGAGAGAGTGAAGTTTATTTGGTGATCACTCCTTGACCAAATTGATTAAGTATTTTCCAGCCTATTTCTCAATTGTTGGGTCAGTTGGATCTCCAGTCACAGGGCCTCATTCTATTGAGAAATTGTAAGTTGCTGTATCCTGTAATGGAGCCCATAAACTAATTTGCTATTCAACTGGCGTCTTTTTGCGAGCTGCAAACAGACTATGGGTTAGGTGCTGAAAGTCCCTGCGGTTGTTACAAACGTGACTTACAGTCAATCAAAGCCTTTGATTTTTCACGTCCGCAAGAGTTACGATCGATAAAATCGCAAATCGCTATTCAATTGCTACAACTCTGCAAGCTCACAAATGTTTTTTTTAAATCTTTTTATTGACACATAAGCAGTGTTCAATAACACAATATTGTTGGACTCGCAGGTCCAACACAATTTTGCATAAACAGGATTTTTTAACAACATTTTAGATATCTTGTACAACTTTGTTGTCAATAATGATTATCCTGTCCTGACAATTTTGGGTGTCTGCTTTATGTGTCCACCATAACCTTTTTCCGTTTTCTCAACTTTGCAGGAAACGCCTGCTAGCTATTCCTTCCCTAGCAATTGACTTCTCAATACTAAACTTGTCAAATTCTTACATGTGAGCTAACTTGTTGTCTTTCCATGTAGATATATATAGATGTTCAATTTTGCATAGCTCGAGAATTACATTATTCACCTAGTATATGGGAAGTATAACATCGAACAAACAATGAATAAACAAGTCAATGAACTTATTACCTGTATCTTCCTTGCTTTTTTTTTTTTTCCTCCTTCTTCCTGTCTATCTTCTTCAGTTTACTCAATTCGCCAGTAGTTGTCAACGCCCAAGACACCCGTCACCCCGGCCTGGAGTCTCCGCCTCATCCGATTACGCCTTCCCTTCCTAGTGTACTAATTTCCACTCTAAATCAAGTTTTTGTTAAATTAAAATAGCTTTGTCCGACTCCACCCATCTGTCCCAAATTTGACTAAAAGTGGAGAGGGAGTTGTTTATTGAATGCGTCATTTTTTCATAAATCATGATGTGGTTTCATTTTTTTATAACCTCTTGGGCGTCTAAATGGGGTGATTTCCAATTCTTTGCAATGTGGCTTTTGGTTGCCAGCATGACCATTTGTATCCACTTGTTATGGTTCTTATTAACATTCAGTACTGGCATTCCCAGTAAGCATGTCTCCCTAGAGGGGTGTATTTCCCTGTCTAATACCTCAGTGATCATTGCAGTTACCCTTCACCACAGGGCCTGTACTTTTGGGCAGTTCCACCAGATGTGGCCAAAGGTTCCTCTACGTGTTCAACGTCTTTTTCAAAGGACGTCTTTTTGAAAAAGACGTTAAACACGTAGAAACATGTTAGGACGTAGGCTAGCGTAACGTGACGTCATTACGCACGACGCAACTAGACAGCGCGAATCTCCCCAGCGCAGGGAGACGCTGAAACACTACTGAGTAAACAGAGAAGTGAGCTTGCTTGAAATGGCTTAAAATTATATCTATACCACTAAAATAATCGTGGCATGATACTCTAATAAGAGGAAACGGAGTATTTGGGTATCTAAGAGCCTAAATGCCTGAATGGCCTAAAACTATACCTATACCACTAAAATAATCGGGGCATGATACTCTAATAAGAGGAAACGGAGTATTTGGGTATCTAAGAGGCTAAATGCCTGAATGGCCTAAAACTATACTTATACCACTCAAATAATTGTGGCACTGCACTATAATAAGAGGAATTGCAGTATTTGGTCATTTAAGAGCCAACTATAGAGTTTTTTGTATGCAAATTGATCTGCTGCTCAGAAGCATACTACCACCCTATCTACATATTCCTTAAGCTACCCTAGTTTTGGATATACTATAGGGAAGTATATTTATATGGAATTTAAGTATATAGGACTGTTTGGCCTCACACTCTAAGCATTCACACCTCTCTTTGTATAGTATATCTAGCCATTCTCTGTACTCATTTACAATACTGCTTAAAAACCCACTTTATAAGTGACTTTTGTCCAGTGGCCATTAGGTTTGCAGTTTTTCTGTCCAAAGGAATTTGTACAGTTTGGTTTTATATCTTTTCCCTTTTTAAAGTTTTTAATCGTCTGTGTTTTCATCCAATTAATAAAGTTTAATATTTTACCATTGCCCACTCTTTTTGCTATGTTTGCTGACCACACAGAAAAGAAAAATGTAAATTGCACAGTTCTGTTAAAGCATGTTCATCTATATCCTGTTTTTTTAGTTCTATGCAAATATGTGGTGGCAGCATACAAGGATAGGCCATGGATATATTACTATTCCTCTGTGGTGCCCACTGTAGATTGTATGCTCAGCACGCAATTAAAGAGAAAAAAAGAATGGGAAGTAACTAGAAGCAAAAATGTGGCCTAACATAATTTAGACATAAATAAATATTGTTTACATGGTCTGTATAACAAATAAATATGAAGGAAATGTTAAGATACAGCAATGAGATGTGTATGTTTTTCAATTTGATTGGTCGATAATTTACGTATTTGACACTTGTAACCTTTTTCTTATGTCGAAAGAAGTACAATTATTATATTAAACATGTTTATTTTTGGAACATTGTATTTTTTGTTGAGGAACTGTTGAAGTGTTTTTTTGAAAAAGTGGTAACATTTGAATGTAAGAACAGTTGAACATTGGATTAATAAGTAGTGTAAACTTGACATAATGTTTTTTTAACATGCAACTTGTAGATTAAGAACTGTAAAACGAAATATATATTAAATCTAGAGGAAGGCAAACAGTAAAAACCCTCCTTGAAACGTAGCCAATTGTATCAAAGCGGGGGTGGGGGAATAATTCCTTCCTGACCCCATTAACTGACGATCGGATTACTCCCTGGATTAATATTTTACATGAAATGCTACATTTACATTGTATAACAAAATGTCCTTCTGCTGTTAGCATAAACTTTGAAAAATCTACAATTAACCAACTTTAGCTTGTTTTTTGTTTAACTTGTAACTTTGTAAACAGTAACATACTTAATTAACATTTGAACTTGATTTTGTTTTAAATGCAAGGCAAGTGTTTTGTGGGGCCAATCATGCAGAAACAGTACTTCCATGAAATAGTAATGAGTTATTTTGTCATTGGTGGTTTTGAATGGTTGACATTTCTTTGTTGGTATTGTAATTGTTGAAAATGGCACATCGTTTCCTATGTGGAAGAGTGGTTCTCTAAAAATAGAACGCAAGACATTAAAGTTCATCCGCGATACGTAACCACTGTTCTCTATGTGTTTTGCCATTGTATAGAGTTTAATAAGCAAATAGTGGTTGTAAAAAGTTTGGGAGTGACATAAAGAGTCATTATTGAAATTAAACCACGGTTCTCCATGTTTTTGCTTTGTTTTTTGTTGTTAAATTGTCCTACAGGTCATTTTTTTCTTTTGGTTTTAGTTTGTGTGGCATGGGTTATGTTTCTTGCAATGGAAGTTACAGTACTTCATAGTAGACAATGTTTTTGGTAAAAATGCATCCATCCTCTAATAAATCACCTTGACATCCATTGTTTTCAATGTAAACTTTAATAGCCTGTGGATTTTTGCACCTTGAGAAGGCAACATACAATTGGCCATGTGCAAATACTGGTTGTTCTAAGAATATAACCACAGATTTGAAAGTTTGGCCTTGTGATTTATTAATGGTCATGGCAAATGCCATGATGATGGGAAATTGTTTTCTTTGAAGTACAAAAGGGAGGCTACTTTCACTTGCTGCTAAATCTATTCTCCTTTATAGGTACCAGTTAGAATTTCAGCATCTATGATATGGTCCTTTAATTGTTGAACAATTAATCTTGTCCCATTGCATAGGCCTTTTTTGGGGTTCATATTTCGCAGTAACATGACAATTGCACCTTTCTTTAGCTGCATAATATGTGGTGGCATTCCAGAAGGAGTTAATGAGTTTATGATTTCAGTAGAAAAGTTTGCCTGACTTTCTTTGTCATCAGCAAGTACAGAATCAGCACTGTGAAAATTTATTTGTGGTGCATTAATTTTTTTAAATATTTCATTATTGAGGAGCAATGCATCCTTATTTTTGCATGTTAGTATAACTTTGTTAGCAAGTTCTGCATAGTCCTCGTTATTTATAGCTGATATAAGATCTTGTTTGCAAATCATATAATCTGGGATGTGCACAGTGTCCTCAGGTACATTTGGGATACGTTCTGTTTTTCCTTCTCAAGTTGTAATAAGCCAATCATTGAAATCATTTCTCATATTTTGTTGCAGTTGAAGATGGGTAAAATGTTTCCATAGTGTACTTGACTTTATACAGGTTTCGATAATGTCTGTTCGATTTCCATGTACAATGACAGATAATGTTTGTCTAAAATCGCCACCTAACAACATGACTTTTCCACCAAATGGCAAAGTATTATCCATGACTTCACAAAGTAAATGGTCAATACATTGTAGGGTATGGCATAACATCATTGTAGCCTCATCTATAATAATTAATTGACTTTTTTTTTTTTAATTGCCTTGTAATGATGTCATGCGAATATCTGACACAGAGGTTTCTAAAATAGGCACTGGCAGTTTAAAGCCACTATGCACAGTCCTTCCACCTTCTAACAAAAGTGCGGCAATTCCAGTAGTGGCAAATGCCAGCGCTATTTCACCTTTTGCTCGTACAAAACTCATCAATAAATTATATAGATACGTTTTTCCTGATCCACCAGGTCCATCAAGATAGAAATAACGCTCTGTCACCATGTCATCATCTAGTGCATTTTAGAGAACATTAAATGCTTGCAATTGTAATGGATTTAAAGTTGCAAGTCTTTCTTCTGTTCTTTCTCTTTGTAGTTGAATGTCATAGTTTTCAAAGTTGATGTCGTCTATAAGCCCTGGATCTGGCAGATTAAAACTTGCACAACTTAATCCATGAGTTAAAAAGACCTCATGGATTTCAATTAATGCTTTTAATTGTGCAATAGGCTCATTGTATCGTTGCAAAAAGTCTTCAGCCATATTATTTTTAAATTTGTCCCACAAGGCATTTGGAGCATTTGAGAAGATACAAATAAATGTTAATTGTTCCCTCATCTGCCGGCAGGCATGCAGTAGGAAGGTGAAAAATATGACATTCCCTTGATCTAAGCTTGCAGACTACATACCCACAAAGCATTTCTCTATTTTTTTATTTCTGTCACAATGAGATATTTGTTTACCTGAAAAATTGAAATTTTCCAATAACAAAGATTTCCCTGTTGGTATGCATCCTAAACAGTTTGTTGATGGAAATGTATTTTTACTCCAAAATTATGGTATGTTGGGTACTGATTATGGACAGAATGTGTGCAAATCTGCAATAAAATATATATATTTTTTTTATATATATAACTTTTATTTATATCGATCCCAATAGTTAATACATATCAGGTCACCCACATGGACTAGAACAGTTGTTTTAATGATTTTTATTAATTTCTAAATTGTTGGATTGCGACTCCGATCACAAATTTTACTTTTAAACACTAATTAATTGTAGTATAAACTGCATGTATTACTGATGTCATGATGATGGTCTCATTTACTACTGGCTGTGTCTAAGAAGTATTGTGAGTGCTTAAGAAATAAATTACGGGCTTGCTTAAATATTGTCAGACTATGTGATCATGCCCCCTGAAATCCTACTTACGAGTGCATGGTTTGTGAGAGGGCAGTTGCGAGTTAGAGACAATTTAATACATCTAAATGTTTAGAAAAAATGTGACCTGCAGCTAAAAGTTCAGTTTGGAGGCAATTGCGAGTCAAATCGTTGCCAAGCCCTGGTAGCCAGCCATGCATGTCTCTGTTGCTTTAAAGACTTTGCAAATCCTTTTGTCAGTGGACAGTAGGTATGTATTTATATGTTTTGATTTGATGGTTTTTAAAAATATATGACTATATAGCTGGGTATAATTGCAGTGTCTCTGTTTTCATTTGTGTAATTACGCATTCATCTTTATGAATATAGTAAGTTCCACCTTGAGAGTATAAAAAGTCAACACTTTTGACAATGTGATCATATATGCACTGCTTTTAGTTGCTTTAAAATCAATCCAGAGTAGATTTTCATTTATTTAGATTTTCTCCGCCTCCCTTTCGAGTTCTTCTTATGATTTTTATTATTCTTATTCTTCTTATTCTTCTTCTTATTTTTCTTCTTATTTTTCTGTGTTTCTAGCCATTATTGTCCAAAATATTGAACAGTAGAATAATCATAATCATATGATTTATACTTCATACAAATATTTATAAATTGGGCCAATTTTACTAAAAATGGAAATTTTGGATATCATAGCATGAATTTTCCTTTTTACATGCAATATACTCACTGACCACAAGGTGTACCTATTACACCAAAATACTCAATAAAATGGATTTCTGGTAGCAAATGCTTGTTTTAGTCACAAATTGACTATTTAATTGGTAGTTATCATTTTGGTTGCTTCTTTTGCGAGAAAAGGACATATTTGTGAGATGTTCACAGATGCAATCTGTAGTCCATGTTGTTTGTATCTCTATATCTCTATATTCTCATATATAGAGATATTCTTCTATATTCAGGCCTCAGCATAATACATGAAATTAGCAGTAATTCAGAGTTTGTGCAAGACCTTGTCCTCTCTCTGTAGTTGCTATTCCTGTCAAATTTTAGCAGGTTCTATTTATTAGCAGGTTCATAGCACAAGCTGCATGTGTTAAAGGCTTAAGAACAGGTCAGGAAGAAAATAGGGCTAGAACAATATAGATACTCTATATGCAAACCTAATCTCATGCACCACACAAAGCTAGGTCCCTCTGAGGTCTTACAATATAAAAAACAATCATATTTCTCTAAATTGCAAGCTCTCTAATCAATGCCATCCAAGTATGTTTCAACAGGTGAAGAGTTCGGCTTAGCTTCTACTTTTTCACTCACTGATATTCTTACAGTTCTCAGGAGCACCAAGGTCCATAGATAGTTACCAAGTTCAAGGTAATGAATATGAATGACTCATTTCCACAGATAACCCAGTTCTCTCCTAATGGTTAGACAATCTTAAAGCACTTGCTTCCCAGAGGATTCACAAGTTTATATATATGCATGGTCACATTTTAAGGCCAATGAATGCATATTTAGGCCAGTACACATTTGCACTTCTTAAATTAGATGTTGATTTATTACCAAACTGGAACCAAAGAGAGTTCATTATTTTCAGAGGCAGTGTAGGTTGAGAATTTAATAGCCTATTAAACAACATAGAAGCTTTTTGTGCTTAGCACAAGTATGACATGTACTACGGTCATTCTAAGATTGATCAAACCATTGGGGCCTTTGCCACACTCAGTTGGAGTCACCTGCTGCCCATCCACCTGATGCAGCTCTGGTGCACTTGGCAGCATGAAAGTTGTCTAAAAATCCTCCCACTGTATCTTACAGCTCCGATTTACCTGCTCCACAATGCAACTCTGGTGATGCAACTGACTGCCGACGTTTCATTCAACAATCTTCCATACAATGGGAGCTCAAGCCAGCACTTTTGTAATATTTATGTTTACAGAGGAAGATTTTAACTGAGGAACACCACTCTGGGAGAGTAATTCACCAATTGTCAATGACTCCAAATATTTGTTTCTATATTTAAGAAGTTTTTGACATCCCTGGCCTTGTTAATGCATTGTTTATCTCCAGCAGGGGGGGCACTTTGGGGCCAGTATACAATTGACTTTCAAACTTTGGGTACTGAGTCTGGCTGGAATAATGAGGGTTTATCGTCAGGGACTTTCTGAGCACATAAAAGAGGAACTCACTCATTATGATATACCAGATCCTCTGTAAGGTTTGATCTCCTTGGATACCCAAATAGATATATGTCTCATCAAACAGAGTAAAGAAAAAACGTCTTGGTCCAAAGTCTCAACCTTTAAATTGGCACCCAGTTCGAAAATCATTCTGCTACTTACCTACTGTGGAATCTATACAAATCGGCACCAAACATCTCTCTGATTTACTCTTCATCTCAACAAATTCATATTCTCTGGAAAGGTTGAACTTGAGACTGATCAGTTAACACTAACAGTGGGCCTATTCCACCAAGAACGCATTCAATTGGACATTCTGTTTCAATCTACTGTAAAGTCTAACAATAATTTGGGGGTATGTTTGGCTCCGTAAGAATTATCCTCAAATTGATTGGCAAGAAAACAAGATACCGGCTTGGAGTCCTAAATGTATACATACTTGCATAACCAAGGCTGTTTCTAAGGTCCATCTGGAAAATTCTGCAGATTCTCGTCTCAATCCTAATTTGACACCAAAGTATCAGAGTTTTTTAGATGTACTCACCATACCAAAGCTGATATCCTGCTGCTTCATCGTCCTTATGAATGCTCTATAAATTTGCTTACTGGAGCAATGACAAAGAAGTAGAATCTATCCATTGTCAGAGGCTAAGTCTAAAGTCATGTCAGAGTACATACAGGAGAACCTAATCATTGTCATCAGCAGGTGCTGGCTTCTTTGTCTACAAAAATGATGGTGGCCTTGGAGCGTGCATTGACTATTAAGGTTTTAACAAGATCTTGGTGAAGGATCACTATCGCCTTCCACTGATTTCTGAACTATTACATTGCATCCTTGTCTCCAAATTCTCCTCTAAGCTCGATCTACAAGGAGGGTATAAATTAATACGCATTAGGAAAGGAGAAGAGTGGATTCAATACCCAACATGGACATTATGAATATACTGTAATGCCCTTCGTCTATGCAATGGTCCGGCTGTGTTTCAATGTAATAAAAGATGTTGTGACTGGTTGGTGGTCTATTTGGATGATATCTTAATTTTCTCACCTGATTTAGCCATAAATAGGGCCTCATTCAATTGCTACTTACTGCAAAAAGTAGCAGTAAGTGGAGATCGCAAGTTACTTCCCTATTCAATTGCCTCCTACTTGCGTTCCCTGATCGGGTTACTTACTGCAACCTACTTTACTCAGAATCACAATAAAATGCCTCAAAGCCTTTGATCTTTAACGGCCGCAAGAGTTGCCGCCGCGAAAATCCCAATTTGCTATTCAATTGCTACGATTCACCCGTCCATCAAGCCCATAAATGGCTAAACGGGAAACGACAGGTTACTGGTACCAAGGAGGTCCTGCAAAGGTCTTACTTTCAAAAAGTAGCACTAGTTAAGCAAATAACAATGCAATCCTGTACTTTTAAGAGAAGTGAAAGTGAAGTTTGGTCTTAATAGCACAACATTCTCCAGCTAGCAAATTGGCAAAAATAAATACTTAATTTCATGCTCAATTCTCGTCATAAAGTCCAACAGGCTTCAACCTCCAAGCCTGTAGAACTTTGGATACCATGGTTTGGATCGGGACTAACTTTTGCTCCCGGTTAATTGAATAGGTAAGTTAAAGTAGAGCTACTGGAGCAAGTAAGCCAAAAGTAGCAAATTGGAAAGTTATTTGCAAGTAGAAGCTCCAAATTGAATGAGGTCCATAGACTGCAATTTAGTAAAGCTTTGCAATGTTTAAGAGAGAGCCACCTATACTCAAAACTGGACAAATGCTGGTTTATCCACAGTACCCTTCCTGGGTTATATCTTATATTGTGATGGAATCAAAATTGATCCAGGTTAAAGGTATATAGAAGCTTCCTGGGTTTCAAATGTTTCCTAAAAAACAGCCACTGATTAGTAGAAAAATATGTATTATATTGAAAAGTTGAATGTACTTACATATTTATATGCTGGGTACTGCTATCTGGAATTGCACACCCCTAGGAAGCTTACATTACAGTGGGTACAGGTTGTCACTTCAAGGAGGAAATGCTGCCAGTCACATGGTTGATGGGGCACAGCTTATTTCTCTCTGCCTGTCTCCTTGTAGGAAATGTAAACACCAGCAGCAGTGATGCAGGAGAACAGACAACTGCAGGTATAATCTACTTTGAATGTGCTGCACAGATTGGCACATGTTAGAAAGTACTATTTATTTTCATGTGACTCTGACTACATTTCCAAGGCTGCTTTACAGCACAGACAGCAACTCCAAATGTTTCAGCCTCTGCTTCCTCCTGATTGGCCAAAACAATTTTTTTAATGAATGCTCATTTAGCCTGGGTTTGGAGAAGGTGTTAACCTATGATCCCTTTGTTTTTTTGGAGTCTGTGTGTGCTACAAATGTCTGTTGTGCAACATTTTGCAAGGAGAGTAAACTTTTGTGTGCATTGTCAAGTCAGGTGATAATCAATGTTATTGTGTCTTAAGCTCACTAGCAAGGGTGTAGGAAACAAAATACTTCTTGCATTGTTTTATCATTTTTTTTCTACCATGTGTGAATATAAGATGATTGCATCCATGACTGCCTTCAGACTCGCTTATTCTCAGAGACACCATTACATCTCACTCAACCTAACTGAATCTCAACTGACTCTCTCTGACTGACAACACAACAGTCTTTTTTTAACACTGCATGAACGAAACATGCAACATACAGAATCAAACATCACAAGTCAATCACACATAGAAAAGCAACATAACATACAGTAATTAACATACACAGGGTAATCAACTTAACATAAAAACATATTAAATAACAATAACAATTACTGAACCCAAAGGATGGTCATGGGGATCATGACATAGAGTACTTAAAAAATGACAAATTATACCCGAGGGAAGAGAAAATGGAGCTGTGTATCTGCTTGGGATCTATCCTATTATGGTTTCAGGACAGGTCCGCTGCTGCAGTGCGGCCTCTAACTGCTAGATGTTCTAAGCTTATAATGAAAGCCTAACCATTGAACTAACCCTAACCCTCACCCCAACCCTAACCCTGACAGTTTACCTAAGCCTTGACTCTATGATATGGCACCAGAATATCGGCAGCGCCATCTATCGGATGTTCCCCGCCACTGCATGCTGCTTATGGTAGATAAGAGTTCCTGACAGAACTATGAACCAGGGGAGAGAGTTCCTGCATGATAGAGTTCTGCTTGTATCTTGCTTAAATAAATAAAATGAGTTCTCCTACCCTGTGGTTTACTAAACTGTTGGGATACCTTGAACTGTTCTGATAGCGAGTCAGTGAGCATAATTACTCTTAGAGCCATCTGTAAATTGAGAATGTGGACCTATCCTGTTTTGTGTGCGCCGCTGTGGAAGTGCATCGCTGAAAACTCTTGCAGCGTGGGTGCGCTTGTCTCGTCATATAGTTTAGCACCCTAACCCTCTAACCCTAACCCCCTAACCCTCAAACTCTAACCTTAAACCCCTAACCACTTACCGGGCATAGTAGCTAATTTATAACAGTAGATGATGACGTAGGCTGCGTCGCGCAACACCAGCGAACATCAGCGCAAATAAAACAGGATAGGACCGAGAATTTACATATCATAACATTTAGCTGCCAATCCCAACAGATACACATATCAGTACATAATATAGGCAAATATCCTTATAACATACTTATTGCCACCCCTGTGCATCATCGGATCGTATATCCTCTCCCCAGATAATTGTACCTTCCTCTTCTGCTCTGTCCATCTTCCTATACAGGACTCTCAGCAAAGCAGCACCATCATAACTGATAAATAATGAAAATAAACTCACAAGAGTCCTGCAAGTGCTCCTCGGGAGAGTAATGTTTCACTCCCCGAGCTTATCTGCAGTGAGTCACTACCACACATGTCATAACAGCCAATGAGGAAGTGGAAGCGCTGTCCATGTGTGATTGGTGAACTCTTCTTATTCACTTTAGAGATACACAGCCCCATTAAATTCCCCTAACGTGTAAAATCAAGCTGGTAACGTAGCTCGCAAGACTTCTGGCTATTAAATTGGCCTCTTAAACCAGCCTGCCAATGACTTGCGGGGTAGGAGCGAGAAAACCCTACGGGACGTCAGAATTCGACCTGCGAGCTTGCAAATCCTTTGATCTGTCAAGCCCGTAACCGCTACTTTCCAATTGCGCTATTAAATTGCCTCCAAATCACTGGCGTTCAACCCCATAACTCACAAATGGAGCCAAGAAGCCAACGAGTGCTAGAGAGGACCCGCAAAGGGGGCAAAGTCCAATCTGCAGCACTGTAAATGCACATATACACACACTACTGTACTTTCATTAAAAGGGAAAGTGATGTTAGGTCTTAGAATTAATAGCAAGCTCGCAAATCGGCCAAATAAAATACTTTATTTCATGTTTATTTTCCATGTTATATCGATCTTGGCTATCAATGTGTTAATACATTTACTGGAACTCGCATGTAACAGAATATCATATTTACGGCTTTATCAATACTTCATTATATCTGGAATGTGGGTCCTATCGTAATTCGTAATTAAGCACGTAAATAAGGTGATGCAAATGATGTCCACCTGTGCGCAATCTAAGTGTCACATGATCTGTCATTACATATACACACCTTTTTTAAAAGGCCCCAGAGGCTGCATCACCTAAGCAAGAGGCACCACTAACCAAATACTGCCATTAGGACCAAGGAACTTCAAACAAGTAAGGGACAATGTTGTTGAGAAGTACCAGTCATGGTTAGGTTATAAAAAAATATCCAAATCTTTGATGATCCCCAGGAGCAGCATCAAATCTATCATAACCAAATGGAAAGAACATGGCACAACAGCAAACCTGCCAAGAGACGGCCGCCCACCAATACTCACAGACCGGGCAAGGAGGGCGTTAATCAGAGAGGCAGCACAGAGACCTAAGGAGCTGCAGAGTTCCACAGCAGAGACTGGAGTATCTGTATATAGGATGACAATAAGCCATACGCTCGATAGAGTTGGTCTTTATGGCAGAGTGGCCAGAAGAAAGCCATTACTTTCAGCAAAAAACAAAATGGCAAATGAGTTTGTGAAAAGGCATGTGGGAGACTCCCAAAATGTATGGAGGAAGGTGCTCTGGTCTGACGAGACTAAAATTGAACTTTTCAGCCATCAAAGAAAACGCTATGTCTGGCGCAAACCCAACACATCACATCATCCAAAGAACACCATCCCCACAGTGAAACATGGTGGTGGCAGCATCATGCTGTGGGGATGTTTTTCAGCAGCCGGGACTGGGAAACTGTTCAGAGTTGAGGGAAAGATGGATGGTGCTAAATACAGGGATATTCTTAAGTAAAACTTGTACCACTCTGTGCGTGATTTGAGGCTAGGACGGAGGTTCACCTTCCAGCAGGACAATGACCCCAAACACACTGCTAAAGCAACACCTGAGTGGTTTAAGGGGAAACATGTAAATGTGTTGGAATGGCCTAGTCAAAGCCCAGACCTCAATCCAATAGAAAATCTGCAGTTTTGCAAGGAGGAATGGGCAAAAATCCCAGTGGTAAGATGTGGCAAGCTCATAGAGACTTATCCAAAGCGACTTGGAGCTGTGATTACCGCAAAAGGTGGCTCTACAAAGTATTGACTTTAGGGGGGTGAATAGTTATGCACATTGACTTTTTCTGTTATTTTGTCCTATTTGTTGTTTGCTTCACAATAAAAAAAAAAGAACATCTTCAAAGTTGTGGGCATGTTCTGTAAATTAAATGATGCAAATCCTCAAACAATCCATGTTAATTCCAGGTTGTGAGGGAACACAACACAATAAATGCCAAGGGGGGTAAATACTTTTGCAAGGCACTGTATATATAGGAAATATTTGAATTTGAAAGCATAAAGTTATGACATAGATAGTAGAATAATTGATGGGAAAATTAACATATCAGTGCTACAAAAAGCTAAATCATTACGTGTCTTATGATTTTCAGGGGGGTTCCAATAAAGAATAATATAATTCTGATCTAAACGAGTCCTGTGAGCTTTATTTTTTAGAGAAAGTAATGTAGGGTGGGAGAGGGAGGGAGAAGGATTATGTGGCTGTAAGGGGGGGGAAGAGAATTACAACTTCAATCATTTTTTCCCCAAAGTTAGATGACATATCATGGGTATATTTAGGTTTTATGCAACCCCATTTGTGGCTCCTCCTTTATGTATATTAAATCATATGTTTAAATATATCAATTGCTGTAAATGTGTAATCATGATCTGCTTACTGATAGCTGGAATGATTGTCCTTTTCTTTTATAGGAATAAATGTTACTAAATAGACAGTATTAATTCTCTAGTTGGCTCCTGCAACTGTAACAAATGTTCAGATGCGATAATAATCTAATTTTCTTTTCTAATTATCTCTGTTCATCACCAAGTGACATCCATTTCACATGCCCACAAGCAGGAACATAATGAGATATTCTTTGTGTTCTTGAGAAAGGCCTTAATTTGTGTGAAGGTTAGCCTACCCACTCGCTTCAGGGATTATTTTTAAAGGACCACTGTACATTAAAAAAAAATACATTTTTGAAAACTCATGACTCACTTGAATCCACTTGATGAATGGCGATATTGTCCAAAGAAAAATGGGTTGGTGTGCGAAAATGGAGGGCTACTATGCCCCAGCAACTATGTGGTATTATATGTACGTGCTTCAAGTGCCAAAGCACACACCAAGGTCACACTCTCTTAGTGATAGTATGTACTAGTAGGGTTAGCAGACCCCACATAGAAAAACTCACCTTTGGAAGTGGACCAAGGTATCAGCACTGTGAAAAAGATATACCTGTATGTGTTGCTTTACCTTTGTTATGTTTACCGTACCCTTGTAAATAGCACTATGGAGAATGTTGGTGTTTTACAGAGTAAAAATAATAAAAATTATCATTAGAAAATATCTTTAATTTCTGTCAATGACATGTAGAATTCTGAAATGTGTAATGTGATTGGCTTAAAAGATAAATAGCTGCAGTTCTAGACAGTTACATCCATTTGTTCAGCAGATCACATCACCTAATATACACACTTCCTGTAAAAATAAAAAAACAAGTGGTATTCTACATGAGTACACCTTGTATTGAAATGGAAAATTATACAGATAAAGCAATAGAAATGTGTGAAATAGTGTATCTAAGGGCATCTTTAGACATGCAAAGCTTTTCAATAAGAATAAAATATATATATATTGGTCCCTGGAGGCATCCATTATATTTCAGATTGTGTCAGAGAGTGCTTTTATTTCTGGAGAGCAGACATTGTATTTATTGGTGCAAGCTGTCTGCTTCTGGGCATGTGAGGAGGAACAAGGTTGATGCCCAATTCTAAGAGATCCTCCTTGGCTCTCAAGAATTTCTATCTCCCACTCCTTTCATTGAGAGATAAAAAATACATACTCCCCGTGCGTCTGCTGTCAGGGAGTAATACAGCAAAGAAGGGAATCTACTATGCATATCTTCAAAATGTATATTATCTAAAATGTTTACATAGCTACTCATAATAGTTATACACTTCACATAAAGTATTTTTCAAAGATAGTGGTCATTTAAGTGTAATATGTACACTGTATTTCAGGCTTTGGTTATATCCAGGAATAAATAACATTAAAATAAAGTAATTGTGGTTATCATGACATTTTGTATAAGTCAAAATATGTATGAAGAAACAGCTTCTACACCAAAATTATAAAACTGAATTTTATTGGTCTTGAAATGGCTCAATTGAAAATAAAATAAACTGGGAGGCGGCGGCATCAGCCTTATATATATGTTCTTTGAAACCTGTGGCTTCATAACGCCACGTTACCCAGCATAATAACTTCAAAGCAACTTAAAGCATTAGTGGTTAAAAAAAAACTGGATGACTTGAAACAATCACAGTTAATAGATGAAAGAGGCCCATGGTGACCACTGCTTTTCAGCAGATGTTTCTTAGATATGTCATCTCTTTGCTATATATATCGAATAAACAGAGCAAATGATCTTTTTTAATGTAGCTTTTGGATAGTATAAGAATTTGACAGTAACATTTCACAATGCATCTTCCCTTTCAAGACAGTTTACTGTGCACCAAAGTGTAGGATTTGGTCAGAGCCACCAGAATAATGGCAGATTGAGAGACTTTAACATAACTTCTATGTTTCCATTATTGTGAATTTTGCATATCTTGTGATGGGGGAGTCAAGGCGCCAAAATACAGAAAGCCAGACATTTTGTGGCATTTACAATACAATTATATTGACCTCATTAGTTTATTTGAAAGTGAAACTTTTTCTTCTTACTTCAGAGTGACCTTTTCTTTTTTTTGTATTCCTCTTTATACATATGAACATAACAAGCACCAATTCAAATAATGCCAGTTTTATATAAAATAAAGTGGAATTCATAGATTTTCTGAACTACTGTTGTATTTCTTTTAAGAAAACAAAAACAAAACATTGTTACCTGGGTTTGACTCTGTGGACATTAGTTCATATTCAAGTGTTCTTGAAGAGGAATGTCTACATTTGGATTTTGCCCTTTTCAAGTTTAAATGACCATTGTAATGTTCCAACACTATACCTTCAGTATGCCGTGATCTGCCAGAAGATAAAAAAATCTCTATTGCTATATATTTTGTTTAAAAAATGCCATTTACTTAGTTCTATATGCTTTGTTAACCTCCGATTAAACGTCTTTCTCATCCCATCAAAAGTATAATGTTTGTCTTAGATAGTTGTGCAAATAGCCTGCCCGAAATAATGACTCATTGTTACATTTACCTGTTCTATATATTGGCACATAGTGCTAGAATATTCTTGGGAAGTCAATTAAGATATGGCTAGCAACAGCATTTTGATAAGACCTTTTAAAACAGGGCCAGAGCATTTACAAAGCAGTTGTTGACATGTCCGTTCAGCCCATGCTATCCAGGGATATTATTACAGCACTGTGCCAATAATAATACAGGCTGATACAGTAGAGAATACTCTAATCAGTAGTAAATAAATAATTGTAAAAGATTTCATATAGAAAGGCATTTTTTAAAGCAAAATGTATTACAAAATTGTTTATTTTACTACAGCATTGGTGCAGTAGCTCTTTAATTATGTTCTTGTTAACAGTCTTAATAAAAGTACATGTAATTCAACTGGCTTACATATTTGTGCTATGGCTAGCTAGTATTTGTGTATGTGGTGGGTGAGCTTGTTTAGCTTTATCCAGTTTTGATATGTTCCAGCCACTGGACATGGCTGTTAGCTAAATAGTATAAGCATTGGTCAACAAGTGCAAGTTCATCTCAAATATAAGCAAATGCACATTTGGAATTCAATATGTATAACTATGAATTCTAGATGGGAAACAAAATGATGAAACGCACAACAGTGTAGTGTATTTGATAACGGGAGCTGGGCAGGTTGAAGGGACAACCTATAAATTAATGTAAGACAGAACTGATTGTTTAATGGTAGACACTGATAAAGAGGTACTTCCTGTTATACTGTGGCGCCCATTAATTTACAGTCAAGAGACACTAGTTAACAGTATTAGTTTGAGGACTGCATTGTACACATGAAGAATCCTCAATGTTTTACTTAATGATATAACAGTTTCCTCCTGGAAAAAGAAGTAGAAACACAAATAACACTCTATCCATTTCCCAATGGTTATCTGGACTCAACCAAACAAGTGGAGGAATGCACATTCAGGTAGGTCTTTTAGATGTAAAGCCCTCCTCCCATGAACGATTGCTCACCAGTAGTAAATATCAAGAAGCGTAGTAAACCACAAATAATGACGTGTTCTAGAACCTATCCCCAACACGGAATATGGCACAGCATATTGCAACGATCAGACAAACTACAAGACACTATTTGTCAAGCACAACTTCCCACACAAAGCCTACACCCACAAGCTCAGTAGATTTTTTTTTTCATTTTCCCCCCATTAAGGCATATTCAGACATTTCATGTACGATGTGAACACTAGGTTACATGGTTATTTCTAGATTATGATTATATTACAAAGGAACAATTAGCCATTGGCTCTATATAAAAAACAAAGCAAAGAGAGACATAGAGAGCATAACGCCTACCATCTTGTTTCTGGAGTATGTGGTGACCCCAGGAAGCAGATACAAACCTGCTTGTATTTTTGTTTTTTTTGCATGGAAATCACTATTATTTGCTAAAGAAAGAAAAAAAGACTTAAAAATGAAATTGTGGAGAAGCACAAGAAGTACAAGCTCTTGTTAATCTAACCACAGGCCATGACTGACTCTCTCCAAATGTGTACATTCAGGAACAGTGTACAAACAACAATATATCATTGGAATTGGATTTTTGTTTCCCGGTGATGGTAAAAGATTATTTCTTTTTAGTGAAGTTGATTTTCAGTGCAGTTCCACGTCATGCTTTTAGCGTTAGATTATGTCTCCAAAAACTTAAAGCACAGCCAGTCACCTGAGCTGCCTGGGGCATGCTAACAAGTTATGGTTCTTATCTGTAATAGACAAAATACGGAGGTTTGTGGATTTTCATTATAAAATGCAACATCTTTCTCTAATTCTCTTGGCTAGGCTTTTTCTCTTCTTCTTGCCATTCTTCTCTTTGCTGTCTTCCATTTTTCGGGCTCGGATTTCTCTCATTAAATCAAAGAATACCTGGAAAAGCAAACAAAAAAAATCTAAATATTTTTTTGGGGAGACTACAAAGGTTGGGATCTAAAAATAGAAATGTTACAGCTGTTAGTGGGGGAGAAAAAAAGAATAAACAGAAGAAAGTACAGCAAAAACATTCATATGTGTAGGATGTTGAGAATTAATGATGAAGCGAGCTTAATTGCAGTTAATTTATATTCAGTTGGAATAACAGCAGCCTTAGCCTGGCCTAATGAAAGCTGGCTATCTGGCAAAATGTGCACCAGCACTGAGGTGGGCATCGGCCGGCAGCATAAATACAAGTGAAAACCAAGCCATTCGTTTTCAAACAACTTCTAAGCCAACATTATTGAGGTGTGAAGTGTATTTTTTTTTCCTGCATACATTTACATACTTACGTGATTCAGTGATCTATGTAAAGAAATAAAACAATATATCTTTTGTCTTGCTCTTCCATTGATCTTCTAGGTACACCGGTAGACCTACTCCTTAATACAAATATCTATTGAGCCAGTTATGTGGCAGCAATTCAAAGTCTACTTAAAAGGCTACAGTGGGCACAGGCTAACCAAAACTGGACAGTTAAAGACTGGAAAAGTGACGCTTTGTCTGACAAATCTTCATTTCTGCTGTGACATGCACATTGTAGGGTCAGAACTTGGTGTAAACAACTTGAATCCATGGTTCAATCCTGGCTTCTGTCAACAATTCAGGTTGGTGGTGGTGGTGTAATGGTGTGGGGAATATTTTATTGGCACCCATTAGGCCATAGTTCAAATATTACATCCTACCTGAGTAGTGTTGCTGAGCATGTGAATCCATTTAAGGATATAGTTTACCCATATTCTAAAGGCCACTTTCAGCAGGATGACGCTGCATGTCACAAAGCACACGCTATTTCAAGCTGGTTCTAAGAACATGACAATGAGTTCAATATACTAAAATGACTTGCACAGTCACCAGATCTCAATACAATTAACCGCCTTTGGGATGAAGTGGAACAGGAGATTCGCAGCATGAATGTGCAACTGAGTGATGCAATCATGTCAACATGGACCGGAATCTCTAAGGAATGTTTACAGCACCTTGATCCATACCACAAATAATTCAGGTTGTTCTGGGGACAAGGGGGTCCTACCCAGAACTAGAAATGTGTACCTAATAAATTTGCCACTAAGTGTATAACCCCTTAATTATTTGTCTAAAATATACAGGACTTTTCAGAAACTAGCCAAAACACCCCAACAAAAGTCAAACAAAAATTTAAAAAAGAAAGAAAAAAGTATAGCCTTGTGGCATTTAATAAATATCTCATAACATTTTCTCACATGTTACAGCACTACTTTATGTTACCTTGTCCACATTGGCCCGCGTCTTTGCTGAGGTCTCTACGTAGTTGACATTCCATTGGTCTGCTCTACTTTTTGCCTCTTCTACAGAAACTTGTCTTTTATCCTCCAGATCTGACTTGTTACCAACCAGCAAGAAGGGAACATTCTCGTCTTCCTTCACTCGCAAGATTTGTTCCCTATATGAGAATTAAGGACATAGTAAGAGGTGACAAATAGACAGAATAACCTATGTAATGTGTAAGTGCGACCTACTTTCATATGTGGATAACATAACATTTATAGTTGTGGACCAAAAAAGCTGTCAGTAACGTTTGCAATGTTGGTCACGCAGTTGCGACCTCCGCCCAGCTGCGCAAAGCGCGGCGAGCCATGTACGGTGCACGACTTAGGATGCATGAGTACCGAAGGTGCTCATCTGTGCAGCCAAACAAAGCGAGGCAAGCCATGTACGGCGCAGGACTTAGGCTGGATGAGCGCCAAAGGCGCTCATCTGCAAAGCGAGGCGAGCCATTGAAGCACTTAGGCTGCATTGTGAGGGGCGCAACTGCGAGCCAAGCGCGTAACTCTAAAAACCCTAAAAACAAACAAAAAATAATAACTATAATAACACACTCACAGACAGGACAGGGGAGAGACAGGAAGCCTGGGAGTGAGGTTACAAGCGATTTTGAGCAATATTTGGGGTTTTTCGTCAATCCAAAATCGGAAGGGACAGAGGGGATATGCTGGAAACAGACACATGGCATTCCCAAGCACTAAACTTGCAGCTTACCGAAACCGGCAATAAATGGACCGTACAGTAGGCAGGAGCAGAGGCTCGCAATGAGCGTCAAAGGCGCTCATTGTGAGCCACGACATGAGCGCCGAAGGCCCTCATCGCGGGGGCTCACGATGAGCACCACAAGCGGTGCTGAAAGCGCTCAGTGTGGGGCTCGCGATGATCGCCGAAGGTGATCAGTGCAAAGCAGGAAAGTTTAAGTACACGGGGGAGAGGCTCGCAATCATTGGTTAAGGCGCTCAGTGCGAGCAAAGCGATGAGCTCCAAAGGCGCTCAGCGCGGGGCTCGCGATGAGCTCCATGGTGCTCAGAGGAGCAAAAGCCTCACATTGTGTGGCAAACAGCATTGCCAGCCTTACAATTTTAATCCCGTTATTTTTGACGGGCAAGTTCCTAGTAGAAATATGTTTTTAAACTTCTAAATAAATTAAATATAATTTTAAACCAGAACCATTTATTCCACTGATAAAGATGAGTTAATAGTATAGGACTTGCAACTAAATTATAACTAGCAAACGAAAATTAAAAATTAAATTAAATTATATTTGAAAAAAAGTTACTTTTATCAGCTGAATACCTAAATAACTAAAACATGATAACAAAGAAATCTTTTTAGAAAGCAAACAAAAAAAAAAAGGCTTTCAAACCCTTTGAATTCAATTATGTTTAATAATATATAGATAATATTAACACATTTATAATTTCCCCATGGAATTAATATTATGAAAAAATAATTAACTTTTTCCTTTGCTTATATTTTATATTAATTCTACACACACACAATAGTCCTGGGATATAATGCATCTCTATGAAGGATTCCTTCTAGGCTTCTAGAAAACAGCCTGTCTGTTTCTAAAACAGGAAGATTATTTTATTATCACATATAATAGTTGTCAAACTGCGAATCGTTGTCACGCTTTGCAAGCTCGCAAAGCGAGCTCACAGAATTGCGTCCCTCGCTAAGCGAGGGACGCAGTTCTGGCCGCAAATGTGGACCCTCGCAAAGCGAGGGGTTGCATTTGCAGAGGTGGAGGCTCTATGCCGCCTAACTCCCGGGACAAAAAAAACAAACCAAAAAAGCGCGACTTTGCAAAAAATAAAAAATGCTGCGGGACTTAGAAATACGAGGTCACAAAAATACGAACTTAACGGCCAAAACGCGTATATCAAAAAACACAAAAAACAATGAAAAGAAAAAAAAATTACAAAAACATCACACACAGCACGGGGAGGGCAGCCAGGACCTCTGGGGGTGAGGTTGCACGCAAATTAAAGTCAATTTCACACAGTTTCGCCACCTGAAAATCGGCTAAGCGAGAAAAAAAATGGTGGCGGAAAAAAATGAATATGAGGCTCAACGACCACAAATCGCACAAAACACTGACAAGGATGTACAACTTTTAATTACGACCCGCGGTCGAGGTTTTAAAAAGTTAACGGCCGAAATGCGTACATTCAAAAACAACAAAAGCAATACAAACTACAAAAAAAAAAAAAAAAAACACAGAGCATGGGGGGACAGCCATGACA
This sequence comes from Discoglossus pictus, assembly GCA_027410445.1. Lineage (NCBI taxonomy): Eukaryota > Metazoa > Chordata > Amphibia > Anura > Alytidae > Discoglossus > Discoglossus pictus. The sequence continues at coordinate 293,736,200 of CM050166.1, forward strand.
TCTGCCAGTGAGGTTGCACGCTAATTAAAGTCCAATTTAACGAGTTTAGAAAATTGAAAATCGCCTAAGCAAGGAAAAAAATGGTGGACGAAAAAAATGAAAACGAGGCTACACAACCCTAAAATGCGCAAAACACCGCCAGGCACGTACGACTTTTGCCAGGGACGTAGGAGGTACAAAAATACACAATTAGAAAGCACGGAAAATGCTTGTGCCCCACGTAGCACATAGACAAAACTACGCCATTTTACAACACTAACACATTACGGATCTAAAATAGCGCTTTACACAACTAAACCAATGGTTTGCCCTCGCACACCCAGCATATTTCTAATGCACAGTTAGGACATTGATGACACTTTATCCTCAGGGCAGCAACAGTCCAACTGTACATTGTATGCGGCAGGAAAATACAAATAGATACTTAGCTCTTCAGGCTATTCATTGCTGGATAGATCAATTACAAATAGGTAAAGTATATTAATCTATTAAGTAAATAATTCATTAATAATAATACAAAAAACATTGACATATATATTTCTCTTTGTCATGAGAGCCGAAGGCGCTCATAGGACGAAAAGTAAACGACAGGAGCGGCACGCTATGAGCGCCGAGTACAAAAAGCTTTACATTGTGTGTCAAACAACATTGCCATGGCTTAAAATTTTATTGCCCCGGGCAAGTCGCTGGTATTTATATAATAAATATTATTTGTCAATAATTTATTAGATAACATTACAGAGCCCTGGTTATTCATTTTTTCTTATGTTACCTATTAATTCTATTTAACTTATATGTATCATATTTGGTAATGCAAAACATAGGAGGAATGGGTGATAAACTTCACATACCCCACCGAAGTTCAAAACTACTAAAGTTACCGTATATACTCTCACTTGCCTGCTCCGGCCTCCGCTCCTTCCGGGTCTTGATGTGGCGCGCATGTGACGCCACATGCGTGCCACGTCATTAGCATATGCCAGGTGCCGGCACCCGGTATATGCTAATGACGTGGCGCAAATATGACATCACGGCATTAGCATATACCGGGTGCCGGCACCCGGTATATGCTAATGGCGTGATGTCACACGCGCGCCACGTCATTAGCATATACCGGGTGCCGGAACCCGGTATATGCTAATGCCGTGACGTCTCACGCGAGCCACGTCATTAGCATATACCGGGTATGCCGTGACGTCACATGCACGCCACGTCATTAGCATATACCGGGTGCCGGAACCCGGTATATGCTAATGCCGTGACGTCACGCGCGTGCCACGTCATTAGCATATACCGGGTGCCGGCACCCGGTATATGCTAATGCCGTGACGTCACGCGCGAGCCACGTCATTAGCATATACCGGGTATGCCGTGACGTCACACGCACGCCACGTCATTAGCATATACCAGGTGCCGGAACCCAGTATATGCTAATGCCGTGATGTCACACGGGTTGAGGTTGAGGAGGGGGTTGAGGAGGGGGGTTGAGGTTGAGGAGGGAGGTTGAGGAGGGGGTTGAGGATGAGGAGGGGGGTTGAGGTTGAGGGAGTTGAGGATGGGGGGTTGAGGAGGAGGGGGTTGAGGAGGGAGGTTGAGGATGAGGAGGGATGATGATGAGGGAGGTTGAGGATGAGGAGTGGGGTTGAGGAGGGAGGTTGAGAATGAGGAGGGGGGAAGAGACACAGGGAAGGGAGAGGGGAGAAGAGACACGGGAGAGAGAGGGGGACACAGAAGTCACAAAAGGGACACAGGGGGCAGCACATTTCCCACCCTCGGCTTATACTCGAGTCACTCATTTTACCCAGTATTTTGTGGTAAAATAGGTGCCTCAGCAAATACTAGGGTCGGCTAATGCTCGAGTATATACGGTACTTAGGGCATCAAATAGTTTGCTTAATTAAGGATGTTTAGGAAAAAAATTAACACCCTTATTAAATTGCGATTCGGCCAACTGAATAGGGCTCTATATAAGCACATAGCATATTTTTTTTACAGAAGTATTTAGTTAGTTACCTTCTATCCAAAAGCAAGATCTTCACTAACTAAAAACTTCTATAAAAAAATATGCTCTGTGCTTATATAGAGCCCTATTGAATTGGCCGAATTGCAATTTAATAAGGCTGTAATAAGTTTGTGGCATATTTAACAAGCATGTGCAGTTCTGTAAACCATTTTAATTTGGCATGGCTCCTTTTGTGTTTTGAAAGTTTCAACTTACATAGCTTTAGCACATAATGCCCATACATATTTATATCATAAATAAAAAAATAACTTATTGATGTGCTTCTACACTACTGGTACATCTTCTTTTACCAACCTCCAGGGGGCAGTATAGAATGATTTATTAAACACTTTCATTATTTATAATGCAGTGCACATTACCAAGTCCATTCATCGGGTGGCAATGTGAGCTTGTGAAGCTGATATTGAAACCACACAAAAAATAAAAATAAATAAAATCTGTAAAAGCTCTAATTTACTTTTGTATGGTGCTTTTAGTGATGTGTCTAACAGGGTGATACGTCATGTGCCATACCAAATTTTCATATACATTTGCATTTATCTGAATAGAGTTTAACTGCACGTATGTCCCTCTATAATCGTCTATAAATGTTACTAATGGTGATGGTATGTATGAAGTTTTAGGCTCCCCTCAATCCTATGGGCCAGCAGATAATGTCATAGGGATTGGTACCAGTCAGAGGACCAGCAGTTTAGATGCAAGGTATATGATACTTTTATATAAAGCACTTAATAGCCTATGATTACCTTGCTCAGGAGCTTGCATACTAAAGCAAACCAAAAGGAAAGCTTGAGACTATATGTAATGAGCAATACTTATTGGTCTGGATGCACTTGATATGATGACAAGTGAAAACAAACATGTGGTAATGGATGCTTGCCATATATTTTACAATGGTGAAGGCCATATAGGGATATTGGAGAATATATGACAATATTCACTACATAATATCATGTTAATTACAGTAACCATAAGTTATATTTATATGTGCTATCCATCACAAGATTTCTATTACAAAAGAACCACAACTTAACTTTTATCACAATAAAAGGAGGCTATAAATGTAGCTTATGATTTTTACAGTAATTTAGCTTATAATATATGTAAAACATTGCCACATATATCATAATCACAATTCCTCCCACATTTCATGGAAGAATTAAACACATACTCCCATATTTCAGGCTTTACAATACATCCAACTAAATCATACATGTTCACCATTCATGTTCCTCAACACAAAATTACACTAATTGAACTGAACTTTGGTTTCTATCCTAAAGAACACACCTTAAAATAGCTAGGTGTCCAACGTACAAAGCAATATTCATATCTATTTAAAGCAAACTATAATCCCTTACTAAAGAAAATGTATACATATCTACTAAATCGGAACAATCTATAAAAATTCGGGCTTGGCCGCAAAGTCTCAAAAAAAAAATGAATATACTTCCAAGATTGCCTTATGTATTTCAAACTCTTCCCATAACATTTCCGATTAAGGACATGAAAATTCTACAAACTAAACTAGACCACTTTATATGGTCCAAGAAAAGTTCCAGAAAGGCTACAAAAAAAAACAAACAATAATGTACACCCATAAATTACAAGTAGCATTAGGTAACATGCTTCTTTATTACAAAGCTACACAATTAGCCCATGTACACGCATGGCACTTACTTCTAAACCAAAAACATGGGGTTGACCTAGAAAATGATTTAGCCTCACCAAATATATTACTTTATTATATTCGGCTTCCAAAATCATACAGTGCCAAACAGAAGTAAAGTGTGCAACATTAATACATAATTTATCATTATGGGATCCATTTACATTAATAAGAACTGATCCTTCACTCTTAACTATCATTTTACTAAATAAGGAATTCCACCTCTACATTTTAGAGGTACTGAGATGGCCGGAATCACAAGATACAAAGATAACAATATCATTCCTTTTCAAAATTTACAAGAAAGAATCCACCTTCATTCAGCCTTATGACTTTTTCAGATACAGACAAATTAAAAACTCTGCTATTTAAACCAACATAAAAAATTACATTAAATTCCTTCCAAAAATTATGTATTTTAATCCACACACAGAAAGAGGAAAGTCAATAGGAATGAGATCTAGGAGAAACCCTCAACTCAACTGGCAAGAATGGGAAATTCATAATTAATTCACCTTGTATTCCAATTTTAAAGAACAATATCAAGACACTTCTCCGCTGGTTTCACACCAGTTAAATAGGATGAGACGGGTCTCTAGTTCTCTATGTTGGAAAATGTATGGCCTAGATGGAAGTTATTTACATATGTAATGGTCCTTCCCAAAAATAAAAAGTGGATTTAAATCAATTCTTTAATATCAATTTGCTTAGAAATCCAACCACCACTTGATCCATGGTTCACTCTAATATACCGACCCTGGTAACAATGTACAAGAAAACAAAGCTCCTTAGCAGCACAGATTAACTTAGCCGCGAGGAGATTTTTAGCAGAACTATGGAAATCCCCACAAATTCTAAACTTAAACATTGTTGGAGCTAAAATTTGGGAAAACAATGAAATGGAAAAACTGTACGCTAGACTGAAATTCCATTTGAAACTAAATGGTTTACCTGGTTTACACAGCTTAAAAGAAAAAAATATAGACCTGAAAACCATTGTATAAAAAATGATCAATATATGTCTTTATTAAATAAAAATAATATACTTGTATTAATGTTAAGACCTTGACTTTCAGAATATATAAAGAAGAATATATAATGTTATAATAACAATGGGCCATATTCAGTTGAGGTTTCGGGTGATCCGGTAGCCGTAAGCAAGGTTGCAAGTTAATTTGCTATTCGACTGTCGTCTTTTTGCGGGCTTCGAACAGCTTCCGAGTTACGGCCTTGAAAAAATGTTGATGGTTAAACTCGTAACTTACAGCCTCCTGAAGCCTTTGATCTTTCACTTTCGCAAGGCTAAAAATCGCAAATCGCTGTTCAATTTATCAATTTCCCCAAGCCCGCAAATGTTTTCACACCCATAAATGGCAAAAGTAGGAGAAAATCCTACAAGTGCTAGAGAGGACTCCCAAGGGGGTTAAACACCTATACGTAGTACTGTAAAAACAAATAAAAAATCACTACTGCACTGTAAATAATGGAGAAAGCGATGAAAGACATTAGAATTAATTGCACAACAGTCTCAAACTTGCAAATCGGCAGGAAATTCAATTTATTTTTATGTTTCATTTGGGGCTAAATTTATCTCGGGTATCAATGAGTTAATACATATCCGGGGAACCCACACGTTGTTTCATTTCGGGGCTAAATCGATCTCAGATATCAATGAGTTAATACATATCAGGCCACCTACATGGACTAGAACAGTAATGGCATTCATTTTCATAATTCTTTATTTTGGGGGTTTGCGAGTCCCATCGCATATCGGACCCCCGAACCTAATTGATTGACATGTAACCTCCATGTTTTACTGCCGTATTAATGACAGTCTCATTTTCTATTGGCTGATTCGAAATGGGAGGTTATGGACTTGCTTAATTGATCATGTTCCCGCCCTGAACTTCTACAAATCAGTGCATGGTTTACGGTTTCGGCTTTGGGACAGTAACTTGCGGAGCAATTGAATAGCATCGTAATCGAAGACTAACAGGAGCCCGCAACACACCGGCAGACATTCGGCCATCTGAGATTGATTTGCAGGCTTCGAATTGAATGTGTCTCAATGTCAATTAATCCATATCAAATGAATATTGTATCCAAATACAAAATGTTTCTATCAATCTACCTTTTTCCCCCGTCCCTTTTATCCCTTTTACATTTACTTTTTTCACTGTTGTTTTATTGATATTGTTTTACACAATTGACTGCTAAAATTATTTAAAATAAAAAATAAACATTTAAAAGCAAAAATAAAAAAAACAGATAATACTGATAAATACAATGGGTTCTCAGTTTGCGCCCCTGTATGTAAACTAAGGTAACCATACAACATGGCTGTAGAAAATTATCCTCTGAAAAATACTAATAGTATTTGAAGCTAATTTCAAGTAACAACATTTTTTTCTTCCTGCCTGGCTCCTTGGAAATAAGACAAGATGCAGCCATCTTGCTTTCTTTCAGAAAATCTATTAAAAATGTATAAGGTTTTATTTGGTTGATCGGGTTGTTGTCCAAAATAAGGACTTGATATGATAGCACTAGTTGTGCTCTTCAGTGAAATTACAGACCTTTCCTAACAAGATGTGGCTCAGAAGAGGATAGAGTGCTATAAGAAGCATTGACATCAGCTATCTAGACAGAGCTGCCCAATATTATAAGGGCATAAAAGTTAAAGGGTATTTCAATAGTCTTACAACAACCAAACTACAACTGTTAGTTTTCTTTACGAGAGTTTTATAGAAGATATTAAACAGTTGCTTTTGTGCAGTACTTATAATTGACAACCACCCTTGAATAGTCCATATTTTTAGCAGACATTACCAAAAAACAATTATGGCTTATTCCACAACTACAACATGTAACATACAAATCGTATGTGTGCTCACCTGAAGTCTGCAGTTGCTGCAAAAGATTCCTGCTCTGTGATGGAGAAAACACAAAGGAAGCCTTCCCCGCTCCGGAAGTAATTGTCTCTGATGGCAGCGTAGTCTTCCTGGCCGGCAGTGTCCAAGATGTCAATCTGAACCTCCTCCCCGTCAAGCACAACCTTCTTCCTGTAGCTGTCAGCTTTGGTAGGTTCATAATCTTCCACAAACTATGGCAGACAATGGAATGCAGTTGTGTAAGGAACATATACACCATGTATTACAGTTGTATAGGCCAAATGTGTTAAAAATAAGAGGTGTTAGGAAAGATGCTGACATATATCAATATATTTTGTCTGATGTCAACTGAAATACTTTTTTTTATTTGTTCTTTTATAGGTAATGTGTACTTTCTATAATCTATAAATTCTATACATTTCTATCTTCAATATTCAGGAGATTCATCGCTACCATGTCGGCGCATTATAAATAAACTATAATAATACCATAAAAATGTAGTCTGACACATTTTCTAAATTCTAACCCTATTCTCTTTCCAAATAAATATATATAAAATTCTGAGAGAACACACCGTACTTCACTTTTTCTTAGCATAAAAGATAGCATATGTAATGGATATAAAACATCTAGCGTATACAACCATTTTAATTAGATTACCTTTAACAGGTAAAAAGAAGAAAATTTGTTCAAGACTTAAGATCTTTCTCCATCTTGGCAATTAAAGATTAGTTTAATTTGTAACATTTCCTAAAATCAGATGTTATATATAGACACAATTATTTTCAAGCATTAATATTTATTTTAAAATGATAATTGTTTAAATTATGTATCTGATTAAGCCAAAAATAGATTTTTCTTTGTTTATCTTATATCCTGCAAATGCCCAAAATTCCAAAATCATTTTTCTGGAATATTGTTTTTTTGATCTTGTACAAATAAGACACACAATACACACACTTTTGAAAACAAGAAATTTCTTTGCTTACCTCGTCATACATAAATTGGAGTGTTAAAGCTGATTTTCCCACACCACCACTGCCTACCATGATGACTTTGTGCAGCGCCAAAGAATTTTGCCCCTTGGGCTTATTAGCTGCCATCTTTGAGCTGGGTAGGGATTGTGTATTGATATCTAGTCAACCTGGAAAAAAAGAAAATATGATGTCAATGTAAATCTGTCCAGTCAATACCCGATAATGAGCACATGCAAGAATGCTATTGGTCTTGTCACTGAGCAAAAAAAATATAAAGAACTAATAACTAATAAACTAAACAGACATAAATAAAAACAATACTTAGATCAAATAACATAGAATGAAAGTTCAATGTAACTGTACTGAGAGGACTTGAGGGCCCATTGGGATGGTGGTGAAGTAGAGGAGGAGATGGAGGAGAGAGGTTATTGCTTGGAACTTTGATTCTTGTAAACACAAACTACACTTTGATTCTTATAAGCACAGTCTACACTTTGGTACTTATAAGCACAGGCTGCACTTTGCCTGCCAGAGCCCAAGAGCTGTCTGTGTCTGCAAGAATCACAGACTGCTCTTGGGCACTAATAGGCACTAACAGTATTGAACTTTTTTTCCCACTTCCTGAAAGATAGGATGCGGGATGTTGCAAGCACATCGATTTCCAAGCAAGAGTTGAGTTCAAAAGCTAATGTTGTCAGTCCGATGCATAGTGTTCCGAAAACGTTGAAAAATAAATAGTACATTTGTGTTCACATTTGAATGTCTAAAATAAGTTTTAAAGAAATGTAGAATTCTGAAAAATACAGTTATTCCACTGCATTCTAGGAACCTGGGCAGGGGCATGTAAATGTAGTCACAAAGGCTTCACTATTTAATCCAATGCTATTTCAACCATGCCTGCTGTATTATAGAGCTTTAAGCAAAGCCCAGGATGGATTATGCACAAGCCTGAAAAACCCACCCACAGACAGCACTTTTTCAAGGTTAATGCCTCTCATCAGTGTTGGGTTGGCCCAGTAAGATTTTGTAGGAAATGTTGTTATTTAACATTATATATATATATATATATATATATATATATATATATATATATATATATATATATATACACAATGTATATAAAAAGTCTACACACCCCTGTTAAAATGTCAGGTTTCTGTGCTGTAAAAAAATTAGACAAAGATAAATCATTTCAGAACTTTTTCCAGCTTTAATGTGACCTATAAACTGTACAACTCAATTGAAAAACAAACTGAAATCTTTTAGGTGGAGGGAAGAAAAAGAAAAAAGAAAAATGTGGTTGCATAAGTCTGCACACCCTCTTATAACTGGGGATGTAGCTGTGTTCAGAATTAAGCAATCACATTCCAAATCGTGTTAAATAGGAGTCAGCATACGCCTGCCATCATTCAAAGTGCCTCTGATTAACCCCAAATAAAGTTCAGCTGCTCTAGTTGGTCTTTCCTGAAATTTTCTTAGTTGCATCCCTCAGCAAAAGCCATGAGAGCTTCCAAAGCATCAGAGGGATCTCATTGTTAAAAGGTATCAGTCAGGAGAAGGGTACAAAAGAATTTCCAAGGCATTAGATATACCATGGAACACAGTGAAGACAGTCATCATCAAGTGGAGAAAATATGGCACAACAGTGACATTACCAAGAACTGGAGCTCCCTCCAAAATGTATGAAAAGACGAAAAGAAAACTGGTCTGGGAGGCTACCAAGAGGCCTACAGCAACATTAAATGAGCTGCAGGAATATCTGGCAAGTACTGGCTGTGTGGTACATGTGACAACAATCTCCCGTATTCTTCATATCTGGGCTATGGGGTAAAGTGGCAAGACGAAAGCCTTTTCTTACAAAGTAAAACATACAAGCCAGGCTACATTTTGCAAAAACACATCCGAAGTCTCCCAAAAGCATGTGGGAAAAGGTGTTATGGTCTGATGAAACCAAGGTTGAACTTTTTGGCCATAATTCCAAAAGATATGTTTGGCGCAAAAACAACACTGCACATCACCAAAAGAACACCATACTCACAGTGAAGCATAGTGGTGGCAGCATCATGCTTTTTTTCAGCTGGAACTGGGGCCTCAGTTAAGATAGAGGGAATTATGAACAGTTCCAAATACCAGTCAATATTGGCACAAAACCTTCAGGCTTCTGCTAGAAAGCTGAACACGAAGAGGAACTTCATCTTTCAGCATGACAACGACCCAAAGCATGCATCCAAATAAACAAAGGAATGGCTTCACCAGAAGAAGATTAACGTTTTGGAATGGCCCAGCCAGAGCCCAGACCTGAATCCGATTGAAAATCTGTGGGGTGATATGAAGATGGCTGTGCACAGGAGATGCCCTCGCAATCTGACAGATTTGGAGTGTTTTTGCAAAGAAGAGAGGGCAAATCTTGCCAAGTCAAAATGTGCCATGCTGATAGACTCATACCCAAAAAGAGTGCTGTAATAAAATCAAAAGGTGCTTCAACAAAGTATTAGTTTAAGGGTGTGCATACTTATGCAACCATATTATTTTATTTTTATATTTTTTCTTCCCTCTACCTAAAAGATTTCAGTTTGTTTTTCAATTGAGTTGTACAGTTTATAGGTCACATTAAAGGTGGAAAAAGTTCTGAAATGATTTATCTTTGTCTAATTTTTTTACAGCACAGAAACCTGACATTTTAACAGGGGTGTGTAGACTTTTTATATCCACTGTATATATATATATATATATATATATATATATATATATATATACACAAGTTCTTTTACACAGATTATTCCTACTTCCAAGTTATAAAAGCTTCATCATTTGAGTGACTCTTTAAATTGTTTATAAATGTCCATCTACTGATGACCAGTGACTAATTCAGTCTAATTCAGTCATGGCTTTCACTCACAACATGTCTCATTTACTTCTAGATGACACTAGCAGACTATTTTAGACATTAGATCCTTTCAAAAGTAGTATTTATGTTATGAGAGGATGTTGTCCATGTCTCTAACCATATAACAACCACTCTGGAACTGATCTTCATATCTTCATACCTCAGTAATCACATGATGCTTAGGCATATTTTGCTTTCCCAATTACAATATCTAAGAAAGTCAATAATTTCAATACATCTTCAGAGCCCACTCATATAAAAGACAGTGTATTTCTTTCCTATTGACAAGTACTAATTTAGAGAAAGACCAGTCACCAATCTAGTTCATATCCATGTTATGTTGTGACGACAAGGTATGGGGAGGGAGGGTCTATGCTTCATATGTTGCATTGTGTTCAAGATAAAGAGCAAGAAAAAGGGCACTTGTTTGAGAAGTATGTAACATACTAAAGACGGTAGCTGTAAAAGACATGGACATGGAAAACATTTTTTTTTTGGGGGGAAAAATCAGAATTCTAAAATTATTGTTTATGAGTAGAATAATCGGTTATGTCTTTGTTAAATCACCTCCTGAAAGCTGGATCATGAATATGTGTATTTTATCTAGCAGTGGGTGGAGGGGTGGAGAAGAGGGGGACATGGAGAGGCCAAGGCTTTTGTTAGATGTAAAAATGTAAAAGCACCTTTCAAGCACACACATACACAACTTCCACCAATGTATCATGGATACCTCCAGAGTTCAGCAGAAACAACACAATTATTATTATTCTAATTAAAAGCTAGCTTTTGCCTGCTTTAAGTATGTTTTAATCAGTTTCACACTTGTAGCCTAAGTCCAGGGTGCGGCAATGGCTCGTCTTGCTTCGCGAGGGATGCAAGTGCGTGACCAACATCGCAAACGTCGGGAGCCCCGTGATGAGCGCCTTTCGCCTTTGACGCTCATCATGTGGCTCGCAATGAGCGCCCATGTGTCTCTTTGCAGCTCCCTTAATAATTCTAAGTATAAGAGGACTTTACTACATATAATTTTCTGCAGCTGCAGTAAATATTGATGCCCAACACAATAGGTTCTTTTGAAGATTCATCCTGTTACACCAGGGGTCACCAAACTTGGTCCTGGAGGGCCGCACCCAGGCCTGGATTTGTGGATATTCTTGCTGCAAACAGGTGAGACTATTGCTTCTTCAGTCATCCTGATTGACTCACCTGTGCACAAAAAGGAAATCCTCAAATCCAGGCCTGGGTGCGGCCCTCCAGGACCGAGTTTGGTGACCCCTGTGTTACACAGTGTAACAAGAATTATTTGCAAACTGATTTATAACCCACTAGGGGTTACTTTAAAACTTGGCGTTCCTCTGTATGCTGATGTTATCTATGTTCTACAGGCAAGCGCTTCCCTGACAAAAGCAATATGCATTTTGAATTATTCTGTTAAAGGACTGCTACACAAGCAAACATATATATATATATATATATATATATATATATATATATATATATATATAGGAAAACTTTGAGTCTAAGAGTACATTAAGCATTCAACAATTTAGCTAGTTTTTACCTAGAACAAAAATAATTTTGATGCCTCTGCAGGATCATGGAGGGATCTACGATACATTGGTGAAGTTGTGTTAGTGAGAAACCTATGCATGCATTGTTTGATGCAACTTCCTTTGTCTGTGGCAGTGAAGGTGTTGTGTCAATTTCAATCTTATCCAGTTATCAAAGTGGACTTCTGCCTTTTCCCTCCGTCCACTACAAACACACATCTGATCATTCAGCTCTCAGAAGTCTTCAAAAAATATATGGCTTTCACAGCTATTAATATTGTTAGGTTTTTTTTTCTCTTGTACTGCAATGGTCCTTTAGAGGACCACTGTAATGTCCTTGCAAGAGGAGCTGGTTATTTTAATTAGGATTTAATCATTAATAACATTCCTATTTAATATTTTCTAATAGAAATATTCAATATTAAATCAAAGATTAGAGTCTCACCCTCCAGCTAAGTGTTTTTCCCCATTAATGGGAGGGCTGAGGTTGGGCTTAGACACAGAAAGACTAGACCTGGTAATTAAAGTGCCTGAAGAACTTTGGGCTAAAGTTTGTGACCAGCAAACAGCAACAAAGAATATAAAAAAAAAGAAAACTGGGAAGGTAAACTGGCTGTCTGATGAGGCTTTGAAAGTAGCCCAGGAAACAAGGAAAATGTAAGTTAGTAGAGAAAATAAAAGATTTGTCCAACTAAATGCAGAATTCCAGAGGAAAGCAAGAAGAGACAAGGAGACCTTCTACAATGAGCAATGTAAAGAGATAGAAGAAGATAACTGAATGGGAAAGTCAAGAGATATCTTCAAGAAAATTGGGAATGTCAAAGTGGGCGTGATAAAAGTCAAAAATAGTAGCAGAAATACATTGAAGATCTATACAGAAAGGATCTTAACAGCAGTGATAACCTCAACAGTTCAGTGAGCTAATGCTAACAAATTTGGAAAATTCAACAGTGGCCAGTAGAGTGGAAAAGGTCAGTCTACATCCCAGTCTCAAAAAAGGCAGTGCCATAGATTGCTCCAGTTATCAAAAAATTGCACTAATTTCACATGCCAGCAAGGTAATGCTTAAGATTCTACAAGCTCGACTCCAACAATATGTGGACCGAGAACTACAAGATCTATAGAGGAAGAGGCACAAGAAATCAAATTGCCAATGTCCGCTGGAGAAAATCGAGAAAGCAAGAGAGTTCCAGAAAAGCAGTTACTTCTGCTTCGTAGACTATTCTAAAGCCTTTGATCCTCCTCCTGAGAAATCTGTATGTGCACCAAGAAGTCACGGTCATAACCGAACATGGAATACCGAAATGGTTCAAGATTGGGAAAGAAGTGCAACGAGGTTATATATTATCAATTTATTTATATAACTTATACGCAGAAAAAATCATGCGTACGACCGGGCTGAACGAAAGCAGGAATCAATAATGTACTACTCTGATGGCTGATAGTGAGAAGGAACTAAAAGACCTATTGATGAGGGGAAAGGAAAAGAGGGGAAAAAAACTGGCCTTTTGCTTAACGTTAAAAAGATGAAGATCATGGAAAACCACAATTTCAGCAGATAGTGCCTGCAGTCATGAAATTAAAACATGTTTGCTTCTATGGAGGAAAGCCATTGCAAGACATTGGCAAGCTATTAAGAAGCAGAGATATTACACTATCAACTAAGGTCCACATGTTAGAACTATGGTATTCCCATTAGTAACATATGGATGTCAGAGCTGAAAGATAAAGATGACTGCGTGTCGTAGGATTAACCCCTTCAAAGGGAGCTCAGAGGGCCAGTTGCTGACAGATGAGTCTGGTGAAATGCGGTCCATAGGGTCACAGAGAGTCGGACCCAGCTGAACGACTAATCAGGAAAATGTCCTGCATCTAGTTTTAAAAGAACAAAAAATGCTGATGCATGTTACTGTGTAGAGTTGATTGTATGCAAGTAGGATCTAGCTTGGATGATTACCGAAAGAAAGCTGATCCAGTTACAAAAATGACTGGTCATCACTGATATACATTATTGTCTCTAAATAGAAATAGAAACTAAAAATAGGAAATAAATGTGTAACCTATGCAAAAACATACTGGAAACAGTTGTTTTAAAGGTGACCTTAATACGTACTTGATTAATAAAGGGATATCAAAAATGTTACACTAAATCTTGTGCCCAGGGCCTTCTATTACATTTCATGGCTTTCGATTTAAGTTAATTGCGTTCTTAATAGCAACATTTTTGTTATGCACATGAGAACTACATTCTCTAAGCTTCTTACTGTTAAACATCAGATCAAATTTAATTTCAGCAGTCATGCATTAATACATTTTAGATTTTCGCTCGCATTTTTTATGAAATGTATTTGGATGTTATTACTTTATAATTGAACATAAAGCAGTCAATAAATATCAAAATGAGAAATGCAAGTTTCTCATAACTAATGAATGTTCACATAATAAATAGAGGTGATAAAGGAAAGGATGATGGAGGGCCAATGAAGAATATGTGGCCTGTGGTTGTTCACAGCAGCTTTTCAAAAGAGGTTTCTATGGCTGAAATAGTTTCGAAACACTAGAAATAATATATATCTATCACATATAATAGTTGTTAAACTGCGATTCGTCGTCACACTTGCGACAAATCACATTTTGACAACTACGATTGCTGCAAAGTGGGTGCGCATGCACATTGAGCGGCGTAAGCCACGCATGCGCATTGCGCAACGGCCCGCGCACGCGCATTGTGCAACGGCCCGCGCATACGAATTGCGCGCCGGCGGCCAGCACGGGCGCATTTTGGGCTGTAGAGAGAGCGGAGGAGGATGAGGAGGAGGGGAGACACACAGGGAAGGAGGGGGAAGACACAGAGGAGAGGAGGGAGAGACACAGGCCAGGGAGAGAAGGGGGAGAGACACAGGGCAGGTAGAGGAGGGGGGAGAGACACAGGGCAGGGAGAGGAGGGGGAGAGAGAGGAGGGTGGCAGAGTCACAGGGGGGAGAGACACACAGGGGTGGGAGAGGAGAGGGGTAGACACACAGGGGAGGGGGGAGAGACAGGGGAATGAGAGCGGGGAGAGACACAAAGCAGGGGGAGAGACACAGGGGAGTGAGAGACACAGGGGAGTGAGAGGTGGGAGGGAGACACAAAGGTGTGAGAGGAGGGGGGAGAAACAATGGGGATTGAGAGGAGGGGGGAGACACAAAGGAGTGGGGGGAGGAGAGACGCAGGGAAGGGAGAGGAGGGGAAAGAGACACGGAGGGGAGACATACAGGGCGGGAGAGGAGGAGGGGTAGACACACAGGGGAGGGGGATAGACACAGGGGACTGAGAGGGGGGAGAGACACAGAGGAGGGGGGAAGAGACACAGGGGAGTGAGAGGAGGGGGGAGAGACAAAGGGGAGTGAGAGGAGGGGGGAAAGACACAGGGGAGAGAGAGAAGGAGGAGACACACAGGGGAGTGAGAGGAGGGAGAGACACACAGGGGAGTGAGAGGAGGGGGGGAGACACAGGGGACCGAGAGGAGGGGGGAGACACAAACGAGTGAGAGGAGGGGGAGAGACACAGGAGAGGAAGAAGAGGGGGGAAGAGATACAGGGGAGGGGGAGATACAGGGGTAGGAGAGGAGGGGGTAGACACACAGGGGAGGGGGGAGAGATACAGGGGAATGAGAGGGGGGAGACACAGGGGAGTGAAAGGAGGGGGGAGACACAGGGGAGTGGGAGGGGGGAGACACAGGGGAGTGAGAGGTGAGAGACATAGGGGAGTAAGAGGAGGGGGAAGAAACACAGGGGAGGAGGGGGAGACACACGGCAGGGAGAGGGGGGAAGAGACAAAGGGGAGGGGAGAGACACACAAGGGTGGGAGAGGAGGGGGAGAGACAAAGGGGAGGGAGAGGAGGAGGAAGAGACACAGGGGAGGGGGAGACACAGGGGTAGGAGAGGAGGGGGTAGAAACACAGGGGAGGGGGGAGAGATACAGGGGAATGAGAGGGGGGAGACACCGAGGAGAGGTGAGACACAGGGGAGTGAAAGGAGGGGGGAGACACAGGGGAGTGAGAGGTGAGAGACACAGGGGAGTGAGAGGAGGGGGAGAGAAAAAGGGGAGTGAGAGGAGGGGGAAGAAACACAAGGGGAGGAGGGGGAGACACACAGGAGGGAGAGGGGGGAAGAGACAAAGGGAAGGGGAGAGACACACAAGGGTGGGAGAGGAGGGGGAGAGACAAAGGGGAGGGAGAGGAGGGGGAATAGACACAGGGGAGGGGGATAGACACAAGGGAATGAGAGGGGAGAGACACAGAGGAGGGGGGAAGAGACATAGGGTAGTGAGAGGTGGGAGAGACACAGAGGAGGGGGGAAGAGACACAGGGGAGTGAGAGGAGGGGGGAGAGACAAAGGGGAGTGAGAGGAGTGGGGAGAGACAAAGGGGAGTGAGAGGATGGGGGAGAGACAAAGGGGAGTGAGAGGAGGAGAAGACACACAGGGGAGTGAGAGGAGGGGGAGACACACATGGGAGTGAGAGGAGGGGGAGACACACAGGGGAGTGAGAGGAGGGGGAGAGACACAGGGGACTGAGAGGAGGGGAGAGAGATACAGGGGACTGAGAGGAGGGGGGAGAGACACAGGGGAGTGAGGGGAGGGGGAGACACAAAGGAGTGAGAGGAGGGGGGAGAGACACAGGGGAGGGAGAAGAGGGGGGAAGAGACACAGGGGAGGGGAGACACAGGGGTAGGAGAGGAAGGGGTAGACACACAGGGGAGGGGGAGAGATACAGGGGAATGAGAGGGGGGAGACACAGAGAAGAGGGGAGACACAGGCGAGTAAAAGGAGGGGGGAGACACAGGGGAGTGAGGGATGAGAGACACAGGGCAGTGAGAGGAGGGGGAGAAGAAACACACGGGAGGGAAAGGGGGGAAGAGACAAAGGGGAGAGGAGAGACACACAAGGGTGGGAGAGGAGGGGGAGAGACAGGGGAGGGAGAGGAGGGGGAAGAGACACAGGGGAGGGAAATGGGGGGGAAACAGACACAAGGGAGGGGGAAAGAGACACGGGGGAAGAGACATGGGGGAAAGAGACACAGGGGGGGAGAGGGTGGGCAAGAGACACAGGGGAGGGAAAGGTGGGGAAAAGAGACACAGGGGGACAGGGGGAAAAGACACAGGGGGAGAGAGAGGTAAAAACACAGGGTGGGGAAGGAGACACAAGGGAGGGAGAGGAGGGGGAAATGAGACACAAGGGAGGAAGTAGACAGAGGGAGAGACTTGCAATGAGCGCTGAAGGTGCTCATCGCGAGGCCAGTAAAGTAGAGGGGGAGAGGCTCCCATTGCATGGCAAACAGCATTGCCAGGATTCACATTTTACTGCCGTCATTTTTGACAGGCAAGTTGCTAATATCTATATATCTTTGCTTACAATGCCATGCTATTTTCTTCACCACTGCTGTTTAAATTATCCTCATTATTTAGTGAGGATATGTGGCTTAAAACTGACTATTTATGCAACATTAAAGGTTTTAACAAGCTAAATTAACCAACATTCTACCTCAATGTGCTTTTAAAACGTAACCATAACTAACTTTTAAGAAGCCCTCAAAGTAAAGATTCTTTGCTTCTGGAGTCTCCCCCTTTTTACCTTTTCCATCTAATAAGAGGTGACATTGTGTACAGCTATGACCTACAGTTATGCCCAGGGGCAGGGCTTCACACTTACAATGTCATGGTGCGGCAAGAAGGCATACAGCATGTCACTGTCTTCTTGCTAACAACAATACATTGGTAGTGTGAAGTCCACCCCTCGGATTGTAGCTTTAAATCACTGCTGTACAAGACGTCAGTTCTCACAAGAAAGAAAACAAACAAAGAAAGGGGGAGGCTCCAGTCTGTTACTTTGGGTCTTCTTAGAGATAAGTGGAGTGTGCATTCTACTTCACAATTAGATTGAGGAGGATACAATTTACTGACCGTTTTATGTATGTTGTAGAGAGGAAAAAGGACTATGTGCTGTGGAAGAAAGATGTGTTTTCCAATTACAGAGATCATGGTTAAGGCCGAAAGGAGGGCCATTTATTGCCCACTGGTGGATTTAGTATTATAGAAAATTAACATTCCTAATACATTATAGTAAGAGAGTATGGAAATTAACTGTTGTGACTCAATAGTACCCAAGTACATGCCTGACAATAATAGTAATTTTATGTTTAAGAAGGTTTCTAACATCTTTAGGGAAAAGATTTATTATTGTATTCTAATTGGGCACTGTGGAAAATATATGATTATTTCTACACATTTCAACAAAACAAAAAGGCAAAAAAATGCTAATTTTGCAGCTGTTTGCATGACATCAACACTTTAGTATGTCTTCATGAGTTAGAAATGTAACAAGGCTGATCCCACAAACCCAACAAACTATCCAAATACTAAGGATTATTAATTTGTTTAGTATTTGTATAGGTATAGTGGTTTTAAACAAGTTTGGCAAAAACATTTTTTAAATTAAAGCCTGAAATAAGGGATGTGTCTGCTTTATAAAAATTGTTCTTAAACAGATTGCTTATAGATCAGAGAATGACCCGACCATACACACACACAAACACATTATATATACATATATATTACACTGATATAACTTCTGCGCATGTTAATTAAAAGGATATTAATCTCAAATATTTGCCTGTTGTTTTAATAAAGTTATACTTTTTAGCAATATGCAGTCTATTAAAAGTATTTGGTACTCTACAAACATAGTTGCACACCTCTATTTTGAAGTTTAGAAAACGCTATTACACTCAGTACCTGTGTATAGGATCTGATTGGATGGACAAAATGTAACTCTTATGTCAAATTGATAGAAGGTGGTGTAATGGCCTGCTTGCAAAATACATATACAGATTGGACATTTAAGGGACCAATAAGAGCTAGTTGTTTTGAATAAATTCCCTAAATTCCTATTTAATATTTTTAAGCACAATATTATATTTATTTTTAAATGATGATACTATCATCTTCCAGCTTCCACAATAATAACGTAATTAAGGGGCGGGTGGAAAGAGACAGGTCTAAACGGTTTTAAGAAGAGCAATTAGACTTGATAAGAGAACAAGGATTCATAAGCTGGCCGCACAGCAAAAGTTCATTGCCATTGGAAATCTATTTGACACAAGTCTCCAACCAATAGAGATCACTGTGTTTGTACACTTTGTCTAGTAGACAGCTGCTAAATTTTCAGGCACAAAGCCACTTCCCCCAAGTGACCTTATTGTGGGTGGATACCAACAATGGCTGTTATTGTAAAGTAAACTTAATGCTGAATATTGTTTTGTTTTTTTAAATCAACGAATATGAATTTTATTAATGATTGATGCCTAATTAAAACATCTAGCTCCTGTTGTTAGGGCACTACAGTGGTTCTTAATGATCATTTGTTCTTTCATGTAAGCACCTCCAAAATAATAAATTTCATACATACTGTATGGATGATAGACAATGTGGTTAATCCAAGTCCTTAAATATGCTTAGAGCAGAAGGAAGACAAGTGGTCACCCAGCATTTGTTATCACAAGCATCATTTTATGCCATGTCTATAGCTCTATGGCAGATTAAAATTATATTTATTAGTTTTAGGAGAGTGACATCCAATGCATCATCTTACAACATCCTACTGTCATTTGTATCCTCTTGTGAGAAATATGGGGAAAAAAACCTTTCCTTGACCAAACGTTCATTAGCACAAGCATTTAATGTGAACGCTGTCTTCCTGTCTTGTGACTGCTCTTTGGGAATCATCATATTATCATGTCCTCAAAGCGAGGAGGAAATTAAACATATCCTTCCATGCACAAACGACCTGTGTAGGCACTTTTCATGTTAAATCTATTTTTTAGTTCACCATTAACATTAAACATTTACGAAGCAAACATCAGCAAAGCAATGCTATAGCCAAAAAATAGAATTTAAAAACTGTTTTCTTTATTAACGGGCAGTGCTTTTTCCTTCCCCATAGAAGACAGGCAGTCCAATATGAAATCCCCCATGACACAATCAAAGTTTCCTAAATATAAGATGGTTTCTAAAAAGAAAATCACACTCATGACATATATATATGCTAATACTGTTAGTTTGTAAAATACTATGCAGACATGTGATGTTTTCCCTAAACTACAGTATTACTTTCCTAAACTACAGAGAGTCCTCAGCTGTAATTCAGTGTTATCCCTAAATCCTGGCCTGTCTGGGTTCCTTGGAGACATGTTTGTATTTTGCAGTAATTCCCAATGAGTATTTGCGTTGACATGACATGACAAATCCTTCGTACACGGGTCACAGTAAATGTTAATAACTTCCTACATTTGCTGGTGTAGTAAATTAAAATAGTGACACAGTCTGCTGCAGAAACTATGACTACCTTCCTGCCAAGAAAACCCTACATGGCTGAAAACCATTCTGTCACAAATCCCTCTGGGAATACTGCTTCTAATTTTCTAAATTTAAAGGAGAAAAAAGAAACTTACTGCTACAAGGTATTTTACATAAATTATCTTGTAAATAAGAGTTTCCACCCAAATAAGGGTTAGTTGTTCCAAAAGCTTTTTGTTGAGGGATTAACGGAACATGTTAACTGTTACAGATCTAATTTTTCATACAAAAAACTATTAAATGCATGACTCATGACTTCCGTGTTAAATACAATCTAAAATACCCCTTACAGTAATATGAAATTATTCCTTAAGGGTTAAAGAAAATGTATGTTAAATCCAATGCGCAGACTGTATTTGGAACGAAAACCCTAGATGTCTGCCTAACAAAATAAGACTTTGCTGGGCAGAGGCCCTGTCTTTGTTCCAAAAGCAGGATGTGCAAGGATTAAGACCATTTTTTTTATTTATTTTTTCTTTTCTTTTTTCTTTTCTGTTTCTTTTTTATCTCAATTCATTTTAAAATACACACAATGCAAATGTATAATAAGATATGTGAGAAAAACTGGATTTATTTGTTTATTTGGTATTCATAAGTAAAATCAATATTAATGCTATGTTTTAGGCCACATTTTTTCAGAAAACAGAGAAGGTCACATATATAGATAAAGTATGTCTAATGTATTTAAAGTTATATTATATTAGGAGAGTTTATATACTAATTTCTGTTGTGATTAAAATAGTAACCTTGTACTATGCATTTTTATGTAATGTTCTGAAATTTTGAATAAATAGAAAAAAAGAAAAAGAAAAAAGAAAAAAAAAAAGACAATTTTTTAACCCCTCGCTGCAAAACCTTTTCATGCAAATATTTTTATAGTATTACAATATAAGACAGGAAAATTGCAACTCCAGTGTCACACATATGTTTTATAACCTAAGCAACAAACTGGGAAAATATTTTGTGCTATATATGTTCGTGGTACAGAAGGCAAAAACATTTTGTGCTCCATATAATGGCATGTCCGTTTGAGGGACTTACATATCCTGCATTCACGGCTGTATTCTGTAATCTGTAGTCATAGTCTCACTTTATAACTGCACTATACTGGATTCTAATGTTTAGAAAACATGAACAGCAACAAGCTCCAGGGTGTTGTTGTACTATCTAAATGTTTCCTAGGATTTAAATGGTTTGGCAAAGTGTACAAGGTTTCTTGGTGTTCTGTTTAAACTCAAGGGCTGAAACTACTTGGATTTATTATAAAAGCTGATCTTGGCTTTTGTATTGATATCTTTTTTCCACTTTATTGCAGCGCAGTATTCCTTATGAACGTATACAGCCTCCGAATAGCGAAACACAAGGCTGGTAAATCAACCCTGCCACCAAGCTTCGATTCAGGGAGAATTTTGTTCTTTTTTTTTTTTTTTTTTTTTTTTTTTAAAGCCAGAGCTTATTTAAGCACAGCAACAGCCTCACACCTTTTAAACTTGGAAATGGAGAAAGGTGTTTTTATGTTTCTACCTCCCTTTAAGGAGCATACTTACAAAAAAATGTAAATTAATCTTTTGATTTGCAGGTCAATATCTAAAACAATCATACACTGTATGAGAGAATTACTTATGTTAAATGATAAAAAGCTAGTACTATGGGTGTTGGATGTGGGTACAAATTTACTTCTTTGTTCATTATAGTCAGTTGGTTTTCCAACTAAACAGATTTATTGCAAGTCATTCGTACTAGGACACTAAACAAAAAAGCCAAATATACTCAGGTCAATATTACAACTAAATGAAAAAAATCAAGTAAAAATATATATGCACAATAGCATAGTCAAGGTCAAAATGAGACATTTTCAGTTTAACTTACCACCCTACAAACCAAGGTCACTCCTTCACATAAGAGGATACATTTTCCCAATAGCAAAGCAAATTAAAGGGACACGGTCACCCCAACAGCAAGTTAGTTTTATTTTAAAGAGAGTGAAACACTGGCTATACATTACACTAGCCTTTTTTCTCTACAGTAAATCATTCATGGGAAATTCTCAATTGTTTTTGCAACTAATATGCGGCTTAATATGTTAATTTGCGGCTAAGCTTACACGATTAAAGGGCCATTGTTTTGGCCACCGTAGGGAAACTCAGAGGTTCCACCCTAGCTCAAAAAGAGTGTCATGGCACCTTTTTAATTTATTCTGCAACCTTTTATAAGTGAGAAACACTGGCAGAGGTAGTGGTGGACTGGAAATATCTAAAATATAGGAGCCAGGAAGATTATTATTAGGAGCCACATAGGCTGTTTTCTAGGGGTTTGTAAGTTACCTCTTCATAGAAATGTATTATACTTTCAAAAAATATCTAGGATCCAGCAGTATAAATTTTAGGAGCCTGGACTCCCAGGAAGTTTCCACCTATGGAGAGAGTTATCAAAAACAGCCAACTAAACATTTCTTAGAATCCACTAGAGACCTAACATCACTTTCACTCTTAATAAAAGTACTATATTGCTTTTTAATTTCCTTTTAAAGTGCTCTGATTTGTAAGTAAGCCCTTTGCGAGACCTCCTTGGCACCAGTAAATTGTGGTTAGATATTTGCCATTTGCGGGCTTGACGGAGTGGTTAGCGGGGGGGGGGGGGGGGGAATCAGAGTAATTGAATAGCGATTTGCGATTTTAGCCATCGGGACTCTTGCGGCCGTGAATGATCAAAGGCTTGGAGGGCATTAACTTGCAATTTAACAAATCCCAATAGATCACAATGAATCGCAGTTCGGAGCCCCTAACTCGTTCAGAGCCCGCAAACGTAAGTCAATTGAATAGCAAACCTCCACTTGAGAGTGCAGGAATCAATACATCACAGCTAGCCTGTAGCTTCAATTCTCTTGTTCCTACTTCCTACCAAACTGTTGGTTCTGAATAGCCCACATGATCCAATTTTCTTGCTTTAATGACAAGTTAAGTATGTACTATTTATTTATTGTACTACTGTACGGTGGAGGCTTCTATCACTTTTTTGCCCACCATATATTAAATGATTGTTGTGGTGAACTACGTACTCAATATATCCACTGCACAAGCTAAGGAACCAGCCCCACGCTAATGATAGGCAGTAACCTTGAAACGGCTGTACGAGTGTGGGATTCCTAGCTTGTGTATAATACAACCCTAGCTTTGCTCAAAGCTGTTTGATACAGCGCGCATATGCGTAAGGGAATCCATGACAACCATACATTTGTTCAAAGACAGTACCACTTAAAGGATGCTATAAAAATAGCTATACATTTTAATAGCTATTTGGTTCTACTGTAAATCAATCAGCACTGTATATGCTGTATTCCTATGCTAATGAGTGACTCCAAAGTCCAGAATATTAGTTGATTCAATCTGCTAATTAGGATAACACTCTCCTTGCCAGTTTCTTTGGTGGCAAAAACAATGCCTCCTTTTATTATTATTGTTTATTTGTAACACGCCAACATATTCCGTAGCGCTATACAAGGATTAAGTTCAAGACAAATAACACGTTGCAAATGACGGAGGGCATTGTCTTTGAGCTTGGAATCCAGTGTCCATAGTGCTTTCCCCAAAGCACCTTGCAAGATTGAACACTCTCCAACGTACAGTCTCCTTAAGGTTATCATGCAGTTAGATCACTGAGAAGACAGTAACTAGTAAACAATGCAGCAGATTATGACAAACTGGGGAGGGGGGGAAGGGATTAGAAAGGGACAATGAACATGGATTATCCCTAGCGATGAGCAAATAAACACTAAAAAGGTGACTCAAATATTTAATAATCTTTTTGAGGAGGCAAATATGGCAAATATTGTAAAGGCATTGCTATAATTTAAATAACGACTATAGGCCTCATTCAATTGCGATTTGGCCAAATGAATAGGGCTCTTTTTTTTACAGAAGTTTTTAGTAAGTGAACTTTTATCCAAAAGCAAGGTCTTCACTAACTAAAAACTTCTGTAAAAAATATATGCTATGTGCTTATACAGAGCCCAAATCGCATTTGAATGAGGCCCTATGCCTTTAAGTTAGCTTATTTACCACATCACCATTTCAAGCACTACATGTACTAAAGTACCAATCAATATTTCAGTTCTATTGATGCTGCGTTCAAGGCAAGGACTGTATGGCCTGCTACGTCTCCACAATTCTGTGGCATCACAAAATATATAGCAACAGCTACTCACTGTTTGTTTTATTGCACGCACAGGAACACTAGAGATGGACTGCCACTAATGCGTCTGATCAACTTTACTAGTGCAATTAAATCATTTTTGGGACTATATGTTATCTTCACTCTGGCTCAAAAGTACAGAATCAGCAGTACAAAGTACATTGAGCCCTATTCTATTAGAAGCCCGCAAATGCCTCTAACCCGTAATTTGTGCTGCAGGTGTGTTTTTTCTCTCTAAATGTTTAGATTTATTCTATTGACTCAAGTTTGCAATTTACCTCCTTAAGTCTAAATTCACAAACCCTGTCTTTTTAAGTCAGATTTCATGGGACGTTATTATATGATCTGACAATATTAAGCAAGCCCGTAATTTACTTCTTAGACAAAGCCAATAGTAAATGAGACCGTCATCATGACATCAGTAAAACATGGAAGTTACAAGTAATATGCAATCGGAGGCTATAAATGAATTAGTGCCAATAAATAATACTTGCCGATCAGGCTAGCAATCAATGCATTAGATTATTTATTTTAGTCCATGTGGGTTTCATGATATGTATTGAGTCCCAAGATCGTTATTACTCAGAAATAACAGTGACAATTTTTTTAATTAAAATTGAGACTGTTAATTCTAATGACTTCCCATGGTTTTAAAGTACTGCATTGTGTGTTTAATTGCTGCTACGGCTATAATAACAGCCTCATTCAATTGCTGCGATTTTGGATCAGGGCTCGCAAGTGGAGGTCGCAGGTTACTTTGCTATTCAGTTGGCAAAGACATGCGGCCTCCGATCGAGTTACGGCCTACGAGACACGATTCGTATCGATTTGTTAAATCGCAAGTTACTTCCCTCAAAGCCTTTGATATTTCACAGCAGCAAGAGTTGCAATCGCTAAAATCGCAAATCTCTATTCAATTGGGTGACATTAGAATTAAAAGCACAACTTTCTCAAGATGTCACATCACCAAAATAAAATACTTTATTTCATGTTTAATTTCCGTCCAAAATCCTACGGGCTTCAGCTTCCAACCCCATAGGACTTTGGAATCCAACTTCCATTTTTTTCTAAGTCCTACGGGCTTTAATAACGATTTATGGTCTTGGAGGTCATTTAAGCCCGTAGGACTTTGGATGGAAATTAAACATAAAATAAAGTATTATATTTTGGAGATGTGCGAGCTTGAGAATGTTGTGCTTTTAACTCTAATGTCAACCATTGTGTTCCCCACCATTTACAGTGCTGTATTGAATTTATATTTGCATTTAAAGAGTTTTCGGGCTTAAACCACGAGTTACAGGCTTGCGTCCGCAATCATGTTCAAGCCGCAAATGCTACTGCCGAGAGCATGGTTTCCGATTGTCACGATCGGTGCCTAACTTTCGGGCCCGGCCAAGTGAATAGCAGAGTAAAAGTAGAGCAATAGGAGCACGTAACTCAACAGCAGGAAATTGGCTGCTTGCAAGGGAGATACGGACCCAAATTGAATGAGGCTGTAAGGGTTTGTAAAAAGCCCTTGTGACTCCTACTTGATACTTTTTTCAGTTGCAGGTTAGACTTTATTTGCGAGCTAGAGCTACAGGTCTAATAGAATATCAATTTTGTGTAACTTTAATTATTTAGAGCTTGTAATATTCAAGCTGTGCTAAAACCAACGCCAAATAAGCATTTTTTTGCTGACCCGTAATGATTGTGGGCGGGAAACTCTTAATAGGATTGCGAGTAGCTAATAGAATCTGTGGCACTATTAATTTTAATTGTGTATAAATTTATGAATGGGGCAATAGAATAGGGCCCCTAGTTAGTACTACTGATTCCATACCTTTGAGCAGGGGTGCAGGATCCCAGCAAACATTTTATATACACAAAAGTTCAAGACAACTGATGGAGAACCCCCCATCTCACTTTAGTGGTAATTACAAAAATGTTTTATCCAAAATTTGTAATTTGAAAACTAGAACTTTTAAATGCATCATAAAAATGTGAGAATAGAGTATTTTTTGAGCTCCCTGAATTATTTTCTATCTATTCATTAGTACTCCTATTTACACCACACCCAACCTATCTAATTATCCACAGGATATTGCTTAAGTACCCCTTTGATAAATGTATAAGTTTGGTAATATCAGATGTATACTCAAAAATGTGTATGGTTTATTAGTGCTTAATACTGGATAATTTCATATCATCATAAGGAAACCAAGTACCCCTTAAAATGTCATAACAACAACTTTATAGAAAATAGAAAACTCACATCAAAATGATCCACGGTAAATTGGGTGTATAACACCTCTCCATCGCTATACGTTTAAGGCACATTAATTAAGAAAAGTATTAGCTCTTCAAAAGATTCTAATTGTGCAATAAATATGTGTATTTCCAGGTACTAAGAAAAATAACCTATACTCCTTGTCACAACCTACTATGATGATGGGATCTAGAGTATCCTAGTACTCTTATTCCCAGTAGGTTTAGACCTAAGTTTGGGTAGACCTATGGACAGTCTTTGTCGGTACAAAGGCATAAGTTCCAGCTTGCTTTGGTAGTGTACCTGGGAGCACCTTAGTAGGGAGTCAGAACGAGCTCCTCTACAAGCATATGCCTCTGGGTCAATAATACATGCTTAGTCAAAGTATGAAAATTAACAACAACTTTATTTTGGAAACTCACAGTATTTAAACAACTCACAAAACCAGTACAGGGAGTAGTTACCCCCTTGTCCAACCCTCATCTTCCTCTTGGCCCATGGGGTAATCTCCAGAGTAACTTGATTACCTCTGGCCAATGGACTAGAGGTAAGCTCTGGGAACTTCCAGACCCCTCCCATGGGCCGCCCACTAGGTGTGGCTACCTAATTCACTTGGTCTCTGGTTCTCAAGGGAGAAACATCTATTTGCTCCTGTACTATGACCCTGATATTGGGCTGAAGACCACATGGGGTTAAGGTGCCTCAATGTCTGTACAGACCCCTTTGTTCTTGCCTTGCTATCACTTCAAGTGTTTACTTTAGGTGATAGCTGGAAGGCAGATGGGTGATCTACTCAGGTTACTATCTGTATTAGAACCAATATGGACGACTGCACACAACATGGCTCCCACATTACAATAAAATATATTTACAGATAATACCACTACAACATTTTATAACTCACAACATCTCTCCCTTTCCCACATGTTATGAGTAGAGGCAGTACTTCCCATGTCAGTCCACTTAATGCGTTATGACGACTTTATTAGTGGTGACGTGGTAAACTGCCTCTTCTCTGAATGCATAACAATAACAGTGGGACTCTGCCCTGAATATATAACATTATAACAGTGGCTCTGGGAGCCCAAAACCTTCTGTTCAATAACATGTGGCAGATAACAGTTCCAGTCCAAGATGGCCCCTGGGTGTGACCAATACTGCCAGTCCCAATATGGATGCCAACTGAGCCATGAACTGTCATGCCCATACACAATATGGCCACTGGGTGTGGCTAATGCTGCCAGTCACAAAATGGCTACTGCTGCCAATATACTTCAGGCCCAAATCCAAGATGGCCCCTGGCTGATTCATGACACTCCTCAGAGGGTAAACCCCCAAATCTTGCTATGACTCCAAATTGAGAACAGTATAGTACCAAGGTACAGTGACCACAGATGTAGTAAAGTGGTGTGCATCTAGGTAGTGTATAAGGCCTATGTTCCTTGCGGGGATACCTCCTATTCTGGAGGACTCCAGTAACTGGTAGACCTCCTATTCTGGAGGACTCCACTAACTGGTAGACCATCCTATTCTCGAAGACTCCACTAACTGGTAGACCCTCCTATTCTCAAAGACTCCACTAACTGGTAGATCCTCCTATTCTGGAAGACTCCACTAACTGGTAGACCCTCCTATTCTGGAGGACTCCACTAACTGGTAGACCCTCCTATTCTGGAGGATTCCACTAACTGGTAGACCCTCCTATTCTGGAGGACTGCACTAACTGGTAGGCTTTCCTATTCTGGAGGACTCCACTAACTGGTAGACCCAAATCTAGCTAGTGGGCCGTAATATAGAGAGAACAGCCTAATTGTTAAAAAATTGAATAGTTAGTTGTAGCTACGCAATATATACAATGTTGTGCATATTTTATCACACAAATAAGGTAACAAGTACCCCATAGAGTTTCAACATGGATTATAATGAAAACATTAACATCATTGGCAATTTGTAAATGCCATCTTGACATTGAAATTCATCAACTGCAGGCTGTACTATTGCTGGTTAGTACAGCCTATACTTGATGAATTTCAATGTCAAGACAGCATTTACAAATTATCTGCTACATATGTATATATTGCTGCCAATGATTTTAATGTGTTTATTGTAATCCATGTTGAAACTCTATGGCTAATACTTTTCTTAATGAATGTGCCCTAAAGGTATAGAGATAGAAAGGTGTTATACACCCTATTTACTGTGGATAATTTTAATGTGAGTTATCTATTTTCAATAAAGTTGTCATTATGACATTTTAAGTGGTACTTGGTTTCCTAATGATAATATGAAACATCAGATGTACCAAAAGGTAATGGGTGAAATATAAACCCTGACAACTAAACAGATTACTAGGATGGTCATCTCATAATCCCTAACAGTAGTTACATCAGTCTAATCCAAGGGTGTCCAAGCTCGGTCCTGGAGAGCCACACCCATGCCTGGATTTGATGATATCCCTGCTGTGCACAGGTGAGTCAATCACTCCTTCAGTCATCCTGATTAACTCACCTGTGCACAGAAAGGAAATGTTCAAATCCAGGCCTGGGTGCGGCCCAACAGGACCGAGTTTGGACACCCCTGGTAAACAAAGCAAGTATTGAAAATAATACAAACTGCGGGTTTACTGCTTTAAAGCCACTTTAAAGCGACCTTTATAAAACAATAAAGGAACTATAAACATCTGAAAGATTTAGACTTGACACCAAATAAAAAAAAATAACGAAAAACAATGAAATGATTGTTCCTGTTTTAAGGGTCAGTAAATTCTAATAACTTAGTTCCTCCTATGTATACTATAAACCTTGTTTTGTTACTGACTATCTGACAATAACAGTCTCATTGAGCAACCACTGGCAGGAATTTTATGGAAATCGCAAGTTAACATGGATTTTCTATCTTGGATCCAATATCAATTGTGGCACCAATCTTAAAGCCCACTGTAATTTCCTAGGCAGGGATATCGTCAAATACACAATGCAAGTTTGGCCCTGACATCAAGTGGTTATACTAGGTGCACGCGGTCTAATTAGTGGTAACATTGTTTTGCAGTTTTAGGGATTACATTCAGTACAAATTAAGTGGTTAATATGGGTACACCATTTTGCTGATTGCTGGTCGAACACTATAATACAAATGTTGGGCTCTCAGCCAAACTACTGAAGAATAAAGTTATTAAAAATGGAAGAAAAATATCAGAGCAGTGGAGGAAAGAATGGTAAAGGAATGGTAAAGGGTGAGAGAGATAAAGGATGCATGATGTCATTTGTCATAGTGTAATGGAGAACAGGATAATAGGGCAGCATAAACAGATCTACAACTAGTAATGTGTATATTTATTTGGACTATTTACAATGTTGAGCAGCAGAGCATAAGCGTTATTTTGTTATTCTGCTAATATGTTCATGCAATTTGGATATATATATATATATATATATATATATATATATATATATATATATATACATATACACATATATATATATATATATACACACACATGTATATATTGTTGATAAAATTAGAAAGTTGAAATTAACATTATCCAGATTTTTTCCATTATCTGTAACATGTACATATACAGGGAGTGCAGAATTATTAGGCAAATGAGTATTTTGACCACATCATCCTCTTTATGCATGTCGTCTTACTCCAAGCTGTATAGGCTCGAAAGCCTACTACCAATTAAGCATATTAGGTGATGTGCATCTCTGTAATGAGAAGGGGTGTGGTCTAATGACATCAACACCCTATATCAGGTGTGCATAATTATTAGTCAACTTCCTTTCCTTTGGTAAAATGGGTCAAAAGAAGGACTTGACAGGCTCAGAAAAGTCAAAAATAGTGAGATATCTTGCAGAGGGATGCAGCACTCTTAAAATTGCAAAGCTTCTGAAGCATGATCATCGAACAATCAAGCGTTTCATTTAAAATAGTCAACAGGGTCGCAAGAAGCGTGTGGAAAAACCAAGGCGCAAAATAACTGCCCATGAACTGAGAAAAGTCAAGCGTGCAGCTGCCACGATGCCACTTGCCACCAGTTTGGCCATATTTCAGAGCTGCAACATCACTGGAGTGCCCAAAAGCACAAGGTGTGCAATACTCAGAGACATGGCCAAGGTAAGAAAGGCTGAAAGACGACCACCACTGAACAAGACACACAAGCTGAAACGTCAAGACTGGGCCAAGAAATATCTCAAGACTGATTTTTCTAAGGTTTTATGGACTGATGAAATGAGAGTGAGTCTTGATGGGCCAGATGGATGGGCCCGTGGCTGGATTGGTAACGGGCAGAGAGCTCCAGTCCGACTCAGACGCCAGCAAGGTGGAGGTGGAGTACTGGTTTGGGCTGGTATCATCAAAGATGAGCTTGTGGGGCCTTTTCGGGTTGAGGATGGAGTCAAGCTCAACTCCCAGTCCTACTGCCAGTTCCTGGAAGACACCTTCTTCAAGCAGTGGTACAGGAAAAAGTCTGCATCCTTCAAGAAAAACATGATTTTCATGCATTACAATGCTCCATCACACGCGTCCAAGTACTCCACAGCGTGGCTGGCAAGAAAGGGTATAAAAGAAGAAAATCTAATGACATGGCCTCCTTGTTCACCTGATCTGAACCCCATTGAGAACCTGTGGTCCATCATCAAATGTGAGATTTACAAGGAGGGAAAACAGTACACCTCTCTGAACAGTGTCTGGGAGGCTGTGGTTGCTGCTGCACGCAATGTTGATGGTGAACAGATCAAAACACTGACAGAATCCATGGATGGCAGGCTTTTGAGTGTCATTGCAAAGAAAGGTGGCTATATTGGTCACTGATTTGTTTTTGTTTTGTTTTTGAATGTCAGAAATGTATATTTGTGAATGTTGAGATGTTATATTGGTTTCACTGGTAAAAATTAAATAATTGAAATGGGTATATATTTGTTTTTTGTTAAGTTGCCTAATAATTATGCACAGTAATAGTCACCTGCACACACAGATATCCCCCTAAAATAGCTAAAACTAAAAACAAACTAAAAACTACTTCCAAAAATATTCAGCTTTGATATTAATGAGTTTTTTGGGTTCATTGAGAACATGGTTGTTGTTCAATAATAAAATTAATCCTCAAAAATACAACTTGCCTAATAATTCTGCACTCCCTGTAGATATAGATGCACTTGCATATGAATAGGGGCAATGAGCAGTGTGATTGGCGTTTTAGTGGCCAACAATGGGCTTTGAATTGGGGGAGTAGTGGGCAACAATGATCTGTGTGATTTGGGGATGAGTGGTCAACAATAGGCTGTGTGATCAGAAGCCAACAAAAGGGCTTTGTGACTGGAGGATTAGCAGTCAACAACGGGAGATGTATTTGGGCAATTCGTAGCCAACTTTGGGTATTGTGTTTGGTAGCCAACAATGGGCTGTGTGATTGGTGGAACAGTGGCTAACAATGGCAGTGTGATTCTGGGATTAGTGGTCAACAAGGGGCAGTATGATTGAGGGAAATTTTACGTGATTGGGACCCAGTGGCATTGCGAATGGGGGTATGCGAGAAATAGGCAATGTGATTGGGTAAATGCAGGCCAATGGACAGGATAAATGGGGGAATGGGGTTGGTTAAAATTAGGCACAATATATATGGAAACAGGAAGGATGTTGGTTCATGACAGGAATTGAAAGGGAAAAGCACAATTGAATACAGTTCAAAATAAGAGAGGAGGAACACTGCAGTATAGGGAGTGCTAGAGAGGCTCTAGAAATCCGAGGGAAGACATTCTTGAGGTGGATGGAGGAGAGTGGTTAGGTTGCAGAGCAAACAATACATGTTTCTGTTCAACTGTGTCATAATAGAATTAGATGTATACTCCAAAAGCTCTACTACAGATTTGTTGCACAGAACACATTTCTAACTGTACTATAAGCTGGAGTGAGCAAAAATATCGGGGGGAAAAATCAAAAGTTTTCTAGGAACTTAGAAACTCATTATAGAGATGTATTATACTTTGTAAAAATATCTAGGAGACAGCAATACATATTTTAGGGGTCCAGCCTCCCGTGAGGTTTTCCACCCATGATAGATAGAAAGTGGCTACACGGTCCTTTAAAAAGCACACTGTAGTGCAGACACATTTTGAAATGTAACAATCACATTAAAGTTAATAAAGGCCTTTGAATAGACATTGGTTGCATTTCAATGCTTAACCCCGGTATAGCGCTGCGGAATATGTTTGATCATTCCAAATAAAGGATAACAATAACATAATTACTTACATTTTACAATTATTTATCTGATATATTGTAGTCATCCATCTTCTCCTCTTTGATCTACTCCAACCCCACCCTCAGTGTAGGGTTACTGGCAGCTTATATAGTTTATTTTAGGAATGGGACACTACCAATTACTACCATAGTGCACAAGGCTCATACAAAGAGGCATCCTCTGTCTCAAGCAATGCTTACTTTAGGATAAGGACACTTCAAGGAAACAGATGGTGACCCTACACTAAGGGAGCGGAAGAGAAAAAGTCAAATAGCAGAACGTGAATACCTACTAACAATTCCAAAATATCAACTAAACTACTAATTTAACTGTGTCTTTATCTGTTTTCTACATAATATAAGCTTTGCTTCTGTATTATTAATGATTACCAAATTAAAATATTTGGGAGGGTAAAATAAAATTATTGCTTTCAGACCTTGACTTCATTTTCTCAAAGAGTCTATGAAAAGCAAGACAGCAGTGTAAAAAAGTCATTTTAATTATGTCAAAAAACAATTCCCGTAAGTTAGAAGAGGATGAAGTGATCAAAGTAAATGAATTGAATTACGTTCCATTATTAGGAAAAAATAAACTACTATAATGAAATATGCAGATTGTTTCTCAAATATCGCTATTATTCTGAAATGTTCAAAATAGACAAATCAAAATATGGGATAATTATGTGGATAAAACAAGGTTATTATTCAGATATTACTGTAAATATTAACTGCCCGCAGAGAATACTGTACACCTTAGTAGGCAGGACTATTATTTGCATCCAAACAAGTACACATATATTATTTCATTAAACTTTACCAAAACATGTTACCTATTATTAAATTGAATTGTACAGAAAAGAATACCATAACTATACCATAACCAGAACATAAGTGACATCAGTGGTCAATTAATGAAACAAATCTTAAAACTTGCTATACATTGTATAAGCCTTTTTTCTCTACTGTAAATAATTTCGAGAAATACAGCATTGAATTTGCGGCCAATGTGAGGATGAACATGTTAATTTATGTCTCCGAGCACTTGATAAGGGCGGGGGAAGGGATCTAACTGCTTGATAACAGTAGGGACATTGTTTTGGTCTCTGCAGAAACAGACTGTGATTCTAATTCACACATCAAAGTAGCTAATTAAAACAGCGCTTTTATGCATTTCCTAAAAAAATAAAGTAATTTTTTAGTTATTTTTAAAAATCATAAAAACAAACTAAGCATCATGAGATTCAGCATTGTTTGGGCTGAATTATCATATAAATGAGCAGTTTCTGAATGCTAAATAGCTGCTTTGACAGTCTAATTCAGTATTGGACAAGCTAGTTTATTTGGAGGGCCTCATATGTGGCCCCTAAGTCCTTAAAGATCCTCTTGGTAATAGAGGTATAAATAATAATATTAAGTATTTAGGAGTGCAGTTGGATATTATTAGCTAGTTTTAGATAAATATAATAGACTGTATATTATTTAAGAGGCGCAAGCTCTCCCATTCTAGAGAACAGGCCGCGGACCACATGGGAAGTGCCCGAGAGCTGCATGCAGACCCTGAGATGCCTGTTGCCCAACACTGGTCTAGTTACTGGTAATATTTGCCTGTTTGTTTCTGTGGTGGCAAAAACTATGTGATCCAGTGTTATCATGCAGTTAGATTCCCACCCTTCACATAACAAGTACTCAGAGCAATAAATTGGCATACAGAGGCACATAAACAATGTTGAATATCTCAGGAATTATTTACTGTACAGGAAAACAGCTTACAATACATTCTATAGCCAATTGCAATGCCCTCAAAGATTAAACCAACTTGTGGTCCTAGTCTATTTCGAAGCTGCATCCCGTCAGAACGCTGGGGCTGCGCCACAGCACCACCTGGTGGTGTAAAAAAAATTATTGCAGGCAAAGAACTATTTCATCCTCCGATCTGGCTCATAAGGAGCGCCGACAGAAGAGGCCTTGAGCTATGAGAGGCGCGCCCGAGTCCCTGGGGGACCAAGTGCCCACGCAGAAACACAACAATGGCCTCGCTGTCGACTCAGCGTCATTTGAGTTGCACCACATTGGAGGATGGAATAGTTCTTTGCCTGCAGTAAATATTTTGCACCACCAGGTGGTGCTGTGGCGCAGCCGCACACAAGAGTGTTTCAACAGGATGCAGCTTCCAAATAGACTAGATCCCAACTTGCTGTTTGGGGCTGCAATGTCTCTTTAAAATTCATCCTTTTCATTTCAATAATAAACTAGTGATCTAAAGTCAAGTATTCTTAACAAGAAGTCAACTTATCCATATTACCTCCAAGTACAACGTAGTCAAGCCAATCAAGAGGTGCAGTGGTTGTAAAGTCCTGCTTGAACTGCGTGATACCAATAAGCTCAGAAAACTTTACAGAACTAGTGCTTCATGCAAAAAATCCCCTTTTGGCACTCTGTTAGATGCATGTGCTCCATTTACTTAGATGGTAATATTTTGGGGCGAGTAATTAGACAAAGTTAATGTTTGGAAAAGTCACTGTTGCAGAATACACTAGAAATAAAAATGCTGTTAATGTAAGTGTATAAACAGGGATAGCAGCTACTAATTACTGTCAGTCTCTGCTGTATGTGCAGAAGCTGCATTTAAAAAACACATAGCGAATTGTTTACTCTCCCAAGAGACAGGAAACAATGAGAAAGTGACATATGCAGAGCAGCCAAACAAACAATGCAAAGCCGCCACTTCCTGTGCCGTAGAATGAGGGCTTGGTGCTGGATCCAACTGTACAATGACATAGCAGCTGCACCCAGTTCATGAGGTGTCAGCATTATCTGCAGCCAGTAGGTAACGGACTCTGTGTGGGTGTGTCGTACAGTCATGTCCGACTCTCCCTGATCTCATGGACCACAACATACCATGCTGATCCACTTGGTATTCATGGCAGAGATACTGGAGTGGGTTACAAGTTCCTTCTCCAGTGGGTCACAGCATACAGCTCCTGGCATTCCTAGGTGTTCTCCCATTCAAGTACTGAGCAGGCCCAACCCTGCATGGCTTCAGGGTGGTGTGACCTCTGGGTTCCCGGACTGGAATCAAACACAGGTTGCAGGGGTGAAAGCACAGAATCCTAACCACTGGACCACCAGGGAACCCCAATTGGATAGTACAACTGCACAGACACAAATGATCTTTTGCTTTATAAGTAATATTATTACAGTACACTATAATGACAGCTTTCTCATTCCCCCATTTCCCCAGTTTCTATGATTTTCTTTTTATTGTTGTTTAGTGGCTCAGCCATGTCTGACTCTTTGTGACCCTATGGACTGCAGCACGCCAGGTCAGTCATTGCCACTATGAGCTCCCAGTGAATAAGCACGCATCTTAGTAAATATGCAGCAGTGAGCCAACCAGTGACCATGTCTCAGTAGTAAGGTTCATCATGTTGCTGAGACTTTTCCTACTGATTGGCTAGAATGAGACACTTCTCAGACAATATTACATTGTGTGCTTAAGTAGAGCCCTTTTACATTTACAGAATGGCAATTTAATAAGGCTGATAATTATTACAGGCTTGCCCAACACTGCATATAATAGATACTAGGAATAATTATGTTTTATTTATTTTTTGTACTTTCTAAAAGCGTGCTCCTCACTTCAGTAAAATTGTAACTCTTCAACATCGTATACTATAAATATGGTAATTCAGTCTCCTTTAAAATTGAGTATTAAATTAATTTTAGTGTAAGTAGGCTAAAAAAAGCTCAAGGGCCTTAACTGAAATTAGTTATGGTAATTGGTCTCAAACCAGCTATGAAATTAGAGATTTTGTCCCATCTTCACTAAGCAGTTTTCTGTCCTGAGGACCTCTGGTGCAAAAACCATTCATTAAAATAGGATGCAAGGTGGTTTCCAGTGCTTCATGGAGTTTACCAGCAGTGCTTATGTTTCCTAATTAATAGTAAATGGGTAAGTAATGTCAGATACAAGAAAACTTAGGGTATTCATAGACATTACTTCGTAAACAGTGATTCATTGCAAAAGATTGTAAGTTATTTCCTTGGAGCCACATAAAATAGCGCGTTAAGTTACTACAACAATTCTAGGAGTCTGGTTTACTTCCTTCTATAAAAAAAAAGCGTAATTATGGTGCACATATGAACATATATATCAGGGGTTAACAAGTATATATGAAACTTTGGAGCCAGTCAGGTTAGATAGGAGCCAGATAAACATTTCTTAGGAATCTGGATATGAATTATATATTGGAATAAAACCAGCTCCTAAAGTTTAGTCTGCCAGTATTTAATATTTATATTACTAAGGAGGACACATATATAAAGACACATTCCAGGGATTATTTATGTACTGTACTTTTGCTTTTATTATAATATGTCACGTAAGCATGGATCTCAGCCAATATTATACTAAAGACATTTTGATCCTAACGGAGAGGGTGTGTAGTACTGATATAGTATTTGTATTTCAATTTGTAAATAAAATGCACTCACACTCTTAAAGGACCACAGAAGTCCCTATATGTGCTCAGCGCCTTTCGAAAGAGGGTGAAAAGCATGTGGAAATAGTGTTTTCTTTTTCAAAATTGATGCTTAATTCACGGAGTTATGATCAATTGAGGTCAGGCTATTTCAGTGTGTTATTTTAATAGCTCAAACAAGTTTAGCTATTACCAATATACATTGTTTGGAGAAAAAAATGTGTTAGGCACCATAGTGTACAAAGAATTGTATATGGGTTTAAGAGGCAAGACCATTGTTTATAAAGGGGGAAAAAAACACATTGTTGTTAGTAGATCCCTATGTTAACCATTTCACCGGCAAAGGTGACAGCCGCTCCCTCGGTCAGTGAAAGCTATGATAGATTTACTTAGAACATTCCCAGTGTTACTGGAACATTTATAGTATTTGCTTTCCTTACAATAATAAAACTCAAAGCACTTCTCAAATCTTTCCCAGATATTGTGTGATTCAAAAGCTAGGGTAAACAGAGAACTGTTAAGCTTATTTGTGAAAATGTCCAATATTATTATATTATATGTATATATACTTTTCATTTCTGCATTAACTACAACCTTTGCTGTGTAGTTTTAAAGGACCATTATACATTAAAAATATATATTTTTGCGAATATAAAGCACAATTAAAGGCCTATTGCAGTTAAATAAAAAGACTTGTTTGTCAAGTATATACCAAAGGAACAATACTAGCTGCTGTTAAGCCATTGACATACATTTTTTTTTTTTTTTAGAAAATCTGAATTGTTGAAGATACTTTTTATGAGTACAGGAATCCATTTTGCGTTTGTTACATCACATCCTCAGAGCTGGATGATGGGGATGTGTGTTTGTAGTTATAAGGTGGGGAAGGAAGGAACAGGGAGAAAAGTCCATGGGCTTTGTTTGGTCCCTGGATAATTTTGATATTGACACACAACCCTTCCCCTCACTGTCCCAGAAACAATCTACTTGCGACAAAGGATGTAAGTTCAGATGCCTAGGAATGTAAGTGCCCCTCTTACATCAACATTTTTGTTTTCTAATAAAAAACTAACTGTATTGCTTATTCCTGATTAATTACAGTCTTAGGGCCTCATTCAATTGCGATTTGCGAGGGCTCTATATAAGCACATAGCATATTTTTTTACAGAAGTTTTTAGTTAGTGGAGACCTTGCTTTAGGATAGAAGTTCACTAACTAAAAACTTCTTTAAAAAAATATTCTCTGTGCTTTTATAGAGCCTTATTCAATTGGCCAAATCGCAATTGAATGAGGCCCTTATTTTTTTCCCAATTGTGCAGTGGTTCGTTAAACAGGCTTAAAGAAAAGAGTTATAAAGCTAGGTTTTAACTGTATATTTTTATACAAGATACTTTCTATGAAGTTGTATGTGTGAGAGAGGCATTTATTTACATTTCTCGTAGATCAGTAGTTGCACCTACTGATACAAGCAATCTGCTGTTGGGACTATAAAGGGGAAAGTGATATTGTGTCAATTTCAGTCATATCCAGTTATAATTGGGTGGTTGAGTCAAGATCAAGCATATTTACTAGATAATTATCTAACAGCACTGCTTGACCTTGACTTAACCAACCATCCCTCCACCCACTGACAGATAAAAAAGCACATCCTCATGCTCCAGCTCTAAGCAAGTGAAATAACCAAGACAAAAGTGATTCCTCTACTCATAGTCTACAAAAATTCAGATTTGTCTCTAAAAAAATGTTTTATCTCCATGGCTTATACAGCGGCTACTGTTTTCTAATTTGTTACTTAATTCACAAACAAGTAAGCCTTTTCTTAACCTACAGTGGTCATTTAAATCCAGATATTTGATTTATTTTAATTCAGATAAACACATCAAACTATTGACAGTAGTGAAACAAATGTTTAACAAGTTAAAACTAGGTTTCAAATCCTATGCTAATTATACTCTATAGATACTACTTTAAATCAAATCTGACAAGGTGTTTATTATCGTGTACTAGGCTTGCTTGTCCAGAAATATACTGGGATTGAGACATCATTATATACAGCGCAGCAACAAGTAGAATATTTTATTTTAAGATTCTTGCAAAGTACTTCTACATAAATGGTGCTGCAATAGGGAGTGGCATATAATACAGATAGGCTAAGTAATAGCTGTTTTAGGATGATTGCTGTTTACTAATGGTGGAGACTGATAAGGGGTTCACATAGATCAAAGGAAGCTGTATTTACTTTGATCTGTCTACAATGTCAGATCACAGAGACGGGATCACACGATCTTAGACTTTTCATCTCTCGCTCAGTGTTTACCTTTTTTGTGGTCATGGATGACCACAGTTTTAGAGAAATGCTAGAAACTATTCACAAGCAGGCACTGATACAGATCAGAGCCAGTGGCTACAATAATCTGTAAGTGTGTTTTTATAAGGCTCATCATTTCTTTTGATTAAAATATGTGGATTAGGCAATAATGTGGATTCTATAATAATGTTTTTTATTTTAATATTGATAGCATATTTTAAATAACTTACTTTGATTAAATGACACTATCACTGTAGTTCAATAAAAAAGACACTTGTTTATTACGTATATATCAAACTAACAATATTAGCAGCTGTGTAAACTATGGACATCATTTTTGTGGGGGGAATTCTGAATTTTTGAACACTATGTTTATGAGTATAGGAATCCATTTTGGGTTTGTTATATTACTTCTTCATTGTTGACACATGATGGTGTGTGTTTTGGCTATCAGTCGAGGGAAGGGTGTGGAAGGAACAGAGAACTGTTGTTAAATTAATTTGATATGATTGGAATTGACTGCTTCCCACTCGCTGACCCAGAAGCAGTCTCCTTGCTTGAGGAAATGCAACCACATCTCCCCA
The DNA here is from genome assembly GCA_027410445.1 of Discoglossus pictus. Lineage (NCBI taxonomy): Eukaryota > Metazoa > Chordata > Amphibia > Anura > Alytidae > Discoglossus > Discoglossus pictus. The sequence goes on from CM050166.1 coordinate 293,776,638, forward strand.
GAAATGTAAGCACCCCTCTCTCACTTCCACCTATGTATCACAGATTCCCACAAGAATGTCCACATGTGCAAAGTGCAACCCAGGTGAAGTCACATATGCAAGATGTGTCATAACACAAATGTCAATTAATGGTTCCACTAGGCCAAGGGCCTCATTCAATTGTGATCTGGCCAACTGAATAGGGCTCTATATAAACACATAACATACAGACGTTTTAAGATGCATGGTCTTCACTAACTAAAAATGTCTGTAAAAAAATATGCTTAATAGAGCCCTATTCAATTGGCCAAATCACAATTGAATGAGACCCCTAGACTGGAGCACAATGAAAAAAGTAAATTAGAACATGTAACTTTGATGTAACATAACTGGTAATGTCAGCCAAGCCTACACAATCTACAAGGCAGAAGTATCCACCAGCCTTGCCCTTTCTTTAAGTATAGTGGTCCTTTAAATTAGTAAAATATAAGTTTAAGACACTGTTAGCAACAGTTTCATAAATAATAAAATAAAGCCAGTCTCAAAAATGTATTAATTCACATACAATTGTCATACACAACCTTAAAAAGGATCACTTTAAGGTATTTACAATTAAAGTGCATGTTTGTTTGCGGGGCATAAGCTACTAAAACAGCATGCAGTTTAACATAAATAAAAGTGAATATTTTGTTTAGCTTTTAAGCTGTCTGTTTTCTCCTCAAGTAGAGCTGCATATCCCCTCCTACCTGTGTATATATGCCTGTGTGCTGGACTAATTCTGACCAGTCTGACAAAGTCTGACCAGTGTAGGTTCTGCTTAAGACTGAGCATGATCATCAAAAGAGGCGGGCTAGGAATGGCCTATGCATTAGGAGGGGCCTAAGCAGGTTACAATAGCGTGGATACCTCTGTGGAGGCAGTATGGTGGGGCTAGTGATGACATGGGACAGGGCCAGTGACATCAACCCAGCCTGCTTTCAAGCTCTGTGATAGTCCAGCACATAGAAAGAGCTGGCCATGCCCATGATATACATAATAGGGTGGAGATACACAGCTCTGCTGGAGGGGAAAACCGACAACTTAAAAGCTAAGAAAATAGGTTATCTTTTATTTATTTTAAATTGTATTCAGTTTTAATAGCCTATGCCCAGCAAACAAACATATGAGATTTACTTGCAGTGCTCCTTTAACTGCACAGGTCATGAACACCTATGTGCTTTGGCTCCTAAGATTATTTTTTGTTCTTGTTTTTACCTTTCTGTAGGTTATTTTATTTTTACAGCCATATAACATGTTTACAATAATAAAGTGAAAGTAATCATACGTTAAAAAAAAGTGTTATCGTTCTACTTACACACCTGTGGCTGTCTTATCTGAACTATATTGACACATTTTACTGTTATCAGTTTTAACGTAATAGGCCACATATAGTAATTTAACAGATGTATAATAAAAAGGTGTATGGAGAGGGGAAAAGGTCAGGAGAGAAATCTCTGTGTTTGCACTGACACCCTAGTGTCCCAAAGCCCACTCTTCATATAAAGGGAGGTCTAGCACTGGGAGCTTCTTACACTTCAGGACTGAGAGAATAAGAGATCCCAATGGACCTCTCCAGTCCCGGAGTGTATGTTGATTGGTTATCATGCATTGAAATTGTTAAAGTGAAACAGGAGAGGTTCCAAATATGGTATAGTTTAGCACTAATCTCAAGTACTTTTATAAAATAAATTTTACTTTAAAGAAAACTGCGTTTTCCTACAATGAGATAACATTGAAGTTTGCCATTTTGAGCTGTATCATAATATTAAATTATAGGTAAAAAGAAAGACTAAGGTATTTGGAACGTCAGCTGTGTCACCTTAACGTGATGTTCTTCCCTCAACTGCTATCTATGGGACCCATATTGTCCAGATGGTCTCTCTTCATATAAAAAAGGTAGTCTAAGACTTTGCACATTGCAGATACATCATGTTAATTATATTCTGGTTCATATATGTTTATATGTAAGCTATACATATCGATCTATATATCCGTATTATCTATACATCCATTTAACTATATATTTGAACCATTTGAACGTCTAAAAATAAGTTAAAAAAACATATTTCCTGCTCAGGTTACCCAGAAATCAGCCATCTATAAATATTTTTTTGGATTGAAGAGTGAAAATGCATTTGTGAACTCATTTGCATGCCCCTCCCAGTCTCCAAAAGTGTAATGCAATAACTGTATTTCTGGGAAACCTGAGCAGGAAATACATTTTTTTGGATGTTCAAATGGGAAAACTAATGTACTATTCATTTTCTGTACTACTTTTATCATATTCCTCTTTTTGCCCACCATAAGTTATATATATATATATATATATATATATATATATATATATATCACATATCACATATATAGTTGTCAGTGTTGGGGGCGTTTGCGACGTTGGTAACGCACTTCCGAAGGTGCTCAGCGTGGAGCTCACGATGAGCGCAGAAGGTGATCAGTGCAAAGCAGGAAAATTGAAGTACACGGGGGGAGAGGCTCGCAATGAGCACATTGTGTGGCAAACAGCATTGCCATCCTTACAATTTTAATCCTGTCAAAATTTCCAATTTCCTAGTATATATATATATATATATATATATATATATATATATACACACACATATACAAACATATATACATACATACAAGGTCCAAAATATTGACTGTCTCCTTAATTTTAGGTTGTGTTTACACACTCATTTGGGTCCCTGTCGGGCAAAGAAGTGCATCCCCAGCAGAATCAGGTCTTAGTGAGGTATGGAAGGCTCCAGAAATGCTTTATTAATCTCCACACTGATCCCACTGCTTTGAAAATATTTTGTGCAAAAATGTGTAAATGTGCGACAATTTGTGTGGGTGTACTTATTTAGAAAAGAAGATTGTCAGAATATTTCCTAAACTTTGCCTCTACTCATCATACTTATGGTGATAAAACCAGGTTCACCGGTCTCCAGAGGCTGACTTAATTATAAGACTATACCATTTCTTTTGTTAGGGCATCTGCAAAACAACTGTACTCATGAGTCATCTTCCATTACAATCCTTTAAACAGCGTGATGCAGCAACATAATTTTAGAGTGATCAATCCTACCTTACAATAAATACTTTGTTGAAATCAATACACCAAGGAAAATGGTATCAAATACTGCCTTTGTTGAGGTTTGCAGTCTGTAAACAGGATGAGTAAAAAAGTGTCATTATATTCTTATGTGGGGTGTTTATGCCTACAGTCAAGCAATTACAATAACATAATTAAAAGAATACTGTATGATGAAAAACTATATATTTTCATAAAAATCCATGATACTTTGATGAAGGCTGGGTTTGTGAGTGAGGCATTTACATTTCTGTAAGAGCAAGGCTTGCAATTACTATTGCAATCTTCCTGTTTATGTGCAAAAGGGGTAGGTATGAAATACCAAATTGTCCAATCATGTATTATTAAGTCCTCCTCACTTATCTTCCTCCCTCACCACGCCTTCATTTGTTCAGTAATTAGTATCTACATAGGCTTCCAGCTGTCAGTAGATCTTTAAATCAGACAGCAAGGAAACATATTATTTTCTCTAAAAATGATTTATAGTCATGGCTAATGTTGTAGTTTATTACATACTTCATTAACATGTGAAGATTGTCCTAAAATACAATGATCTAAACCAGTAGTCCTCAACAGTAGGTCCCTGAAATCTTATCTCCTGGCCCTCAGAGAGGAGGAAAGTCTACCATGTTACAGAATCCATCATCATTACTCATATGTATAGGACATATACATTATATTATTATATTACAGAGACATGTATCTGCTGGTAAAATATACTATATTCAAATCAGTGCAAATCTAGATGACAAATTAGTATGGCACATGAATTATCACCTTGTTAAATATGTCCTGAATCTCACAGCCGCTCCCTGTATGCATTGGAAGGTGACCAAAAAAATAAAAAGGTTGAGAACCACCTGATACAGAATAAATTCATTTCTGAATTACTTTTCACATTGAAGAAAATCTATCAAAACCACTGATGTATTCATGAACAGACTTTCAGCTGAAATCTCAGAGGTATAGCAACTAAATCCTCAGGGACGGTCAAGACAGTTTTTTTTTTGTTTTTTTTTTAAATCCGGAGCAATTTTTATAAAATGATAGTGTTAACTTGTGACTATAACAGATTACCATTAAAAAAGCACAGTGGATTATATTTTTTCATCTTGAGTATTCACTTGATAACACGTAAACTGGATATACATGTTTATTTTGGTTGTTTTAAATTGTTATACGTTTATTTAAACATGACTTTTAACATCAGGGCTGTAGGGAGTACCAGAGGATGGCAAGTCTAAAGTAACAAGTCCAAAGATACAGGCAAAGAATGGCCAACCAAGATCAGGGCCTACAGAAATCTAAGGAGGTCAGTAACAATCAGGGCCAGCCGCAAAGATCAGTCCAATAGGGAACAGGAACTAGTAAGCAGAGCAAGAAGACACAGGAGCAACCAGATGTACTCCCAGTCACAGGAACCTGAGGCACGGAGTAGAGGCCGGAGTAGTAATAAATAGTCCCAGATGAGGTGTGATTGGCTAGTAGACAGACCAGAGCTTAACAACAACCAATCAGGAGAAATAGCATCAAAAGCTAAGAGAGGCACTACCGAATGACCTGTCTTTAGAACACATAGCTGGCACGAGACTGGCATACATGTCATACTCATGCTAAGCCATGAGACCGAACGTGGGTGTGGACCCTGACATTTAAAGAAATAACAAGGTTATTAGGCGATTCATCCATTGTTCAAAGGGCCACTTTATTGTTCTTATAAAGGGCTGTCTAAAAAAAGAAAACGTTTATGCATTTAAATAGTGAATTACTATTTGTCTTATCACTCTACCACCTGAATGATGTATTGTCTCTGGAGTAGGAGCCACCAAAAAGGGAATGCTCTCTAAACAGGCATACTGTACTTGCTGTATGGAAGTGGGAGGTGACCAGAAAGTGTATTTGTGTACATTGATATCAGGTCACTGCCCACTATTAATGCCTGTTTTACAGAGTGGTCTCAGAATTTTTCCATTTGATTGTTCCCCCTGGGCGCCTCCCACTCCAGACCATACATCATTCGGAATGTGGAGAGAGCTGGATCTTATATAGCCTGTTCCATGTTTTTTTTTTTTTAAAGTAATCAATTGTTTAAGTGCAGAGTTCAAGTTTAATAAAGGTTTTATTTTCTCATCAAACTCTACCTAACTATTCTTTAGCGAGCCCGTTATAAAATAGTCCTTTAACAACTGGAAAAAAAAATCCAAGTGGTCATGATTGTCCAGTTCATTTATCAAACTGAACTCTGAGCACTCACCTTCAGGAAGGAGTATTCTGAGGAGGTAAGTATTCTGTCTGATATGGACATTTTTATTGGCACAGTTGAGAATAATACGTTGAGTAAGAAGCTCTTCTTAGCTTGTCGGCTGTGTATTTTTAAACATACACTTTCAATTAATAGATTTACTTAAAATAATTTCACAATTAATTGGCATGGTCCCCTGTCATTTATAAATATAGATACAACCACATATCTATCAATTTAACATTCTTACAAGAACATGCAATCTTGTCTAATTGTTTTTTTTTTTAACATTATGCCACACATAAGCACTCATTCTGTTTAAACGCATAGCTTAATTTGTATTTTAATGACCTTTCTGTACATAAACACACATTCTAAGTATAAACAGCAATCATGGTGAACACTCCCTTGACGACAAGTCATACAGTTTAAAGGGACACTGTAAAGCAGGCACATTTTGAAATCATAGTAAAGTGACATTTTAGTAAAAGTATTTCAATAAAATTTGGGTAAACTTCAGAGTAGTAACTTACATTTTTTAGTATTTTCTGTAGGTATCCATGCTTGCTCTTTGACCTTTTCCGTCCCCTCCCTTATTGCAGGGTCACTGGCTGTTTGATGTTCCTTGAATCATCCTTATCCTGAAGTAAACAGAGTTGCTGCAAGCAAATTATGTATTGGTGTATGAGCCTTGTGCATTTTGGTACTGCTGAGTAGTGTGCTTCACCTAAAATAAATAATTCAAGCCTGCTAGTGACCCTGCACTGAAGGATGGGACAGAAGTAGGTCAAAGAGGACAATATGGTTGCCTCCCAAGCAACTTATTACAAAATATATTGAACTGTAAGTAAACAATACTTAGGCTTTGATTAACATAATACTTTAGTGTTACTGTGTCTTCATCACAGTATCCCTTTAAGTGACCAGCAAGCAAATAAAAAGTGCCAAGGAGATGCCTAGTGACTTTGCAATAGTGTGGATCAATTTAGAATTCCCCACCCCCTGCCCGTAACATATTTATACTCATACTATTGAAGAACTAGATAACATACTGCAACTAAAATTATTTTTATCATGCTAAATTAAATTATCTACATCAGGATACAAATTAATGCCAGAATGAACTTATATGATGTCAGAGACCAGCAATGCCGAATCAAAGTCAATAAACTGTATTGATGATCCACAAATCATTTAGATGTTAGGTGGAAACAGTATGTATTCCAAGAAGAATCTGCTCCTCATTTGTATGAGGCTACACAAAACATTTAGACATCTGACTTGATTAAATAGGAAGCCAATTTTTGGATGTTTCTAATTTGAAATAAATAATTTCTCAGAGATAGCTCATCTATTTTGCATGGCACTAGTACTGAGCTGTCCCCAAAAAATCTGTAGTAGTATATTTACCTCAGAAAAACCCTTGATTAGTATTCTCCATTGTTTCATACCGGCTAAATTTGCCCCCCCCCCCCCGCCCCCCCAAAAAAAAACATCCAATAAAGTTGTGTACAGATGTATTTTGTACATTGCTTGCAGGCGGCAAAGCCCACTGTGAGGCTAGGGTCGCCAGGCTTATCAGGTGCAAAGCCCCTCCTTCTTTCATATGACTGGAGGGAACTATTACAGGTAGATAAAAAACATGGAAGACACTTCCTATGAGAGACAAAAGTATACAACTACGAGGCTAGGGCTGCCAGGCTGTTGCATTCTCTGATGCTAAGCCCCGCCTTCTTTCATATGATTGGAGGGAACCACGAAAGGTAGATACACAACATGGAGGACACTTCCTATGAGAGAAAAGAATACAACTGTGAGGCTATGGCCACGAGGCTGTCTCATTATCAGGTGCTAAGCCCCGCCTTCTTTCATTTGACTGGAGGGAACAATGACAGGTAGATAAACAACATGGAGGACACTTCCTATGAGAGAGGAGTATACAAGCAGGCTGATTATCTACTTTTTTCTTTTGTGTACACGGTTCTCCCCTTCAGGATTGCTGGAGTATCTAGGTGAAGGGGCTTTTGAATCTCAATGAAGCTGTGAGCTATACCATGTAGGATCACCCAAGATGGGCAGGTCATAGCAGAGAGGTCAGACAAATCATGGTCCACTGGAGAAGGAAGTGGCAACCCACTCCAGTATATTTGCCAAGAAAACTATATACCGTAGTTAAGCACAAACAGAATTTTTTTTTTTATTGACATGTTAGGTCATAACATGAATATACACATTTATAAACAATAAAATAAGCAACAAATAGCCAAACAAAATGAAACATGGAAAAACACAGGTGTTTCACTTTATCATTTAGTATAAGATTAAGCAGTAGATCAAGAAATACATTAAATTAAACTAAAAAATAAACAAAGCATAGTAACATGTTAAATATTCTGAACAACTAAAGAACACAAACATGAAAATGCATGTATTTCAAGAAACGCCAACCTCTTTCACCAAACTGCAAGAATGAAATAGATTGCAAGCTCTTTGGATAGTATACACTAAATCAGCGGTTCGCAACCTCTGGGTCTCGACCCCTTTGGGTGTCGAATGACGATTTGCCAGGGGTCACCTAATAATTGTCATTCGATAGATGTTGGCAGACAATTTCATTATAATGATTACAAACGTTTCATTTCTCGTAACTTTACTATTTTTAACTTTCACAATATATATTACATATTGTTTTTGGGATTAATAACTACGCTTTAATTATGTTAAATTTGTAAGAATGAAAATACATCCGGCATATCAGATATTTATATTTCAATTCATAACAGTAGCAAAATTACAGTAATGAAGGAGCAATGAAAATAATTTTACTGTTAGGAGTCACCACAACTTGGGACATTTTATCAAAGGGTCGCGGCACTAGAAAGGTTGAGAAGTGCTGCACTAAATGATCACTGAATCTCATATTTATGGTATAATTGTTCAACTAACTAGTCTTGATAATGGGAAAAAGGTTTAGCAAAATAAAAGAAGTATACTTTAATTAATTATTGGTTAATATTACGCTATGTCTGTGGTCATCCATTGTTTTATTTGAATTCTTTAATTTGTATTATACTATGCAACACTTTTTTAAATGAACTGAAAATAATTCTTATGCGCATCCAATGAACTCACGCAACTAATCTATTATGAAAAAAATTAAATGCTATCATTCAGTAAAGCCAAACTGAATAGTTACAATTTAAAGATTGTATTTTTGGGTGTCTGTTGAAGGTTATATATGTTTCTATGACAAGCATCTTCATTTGTTAATAGGCTCATTATGATGGCATCTGAAAGAAACTATGCATTTGGATGTTTAATAAGTCAATTTAGCCCTATAAGAGACTGGAGAAAATTACAACAAAAACAAAGCTTGTGCTTCAGGATATCAAGCAACAATCCTAGACTTCAGAAGTCATATTCATACAATACAATACAAATCACATATATAGTTGTGGATTTTACGAATGTTGGTCGCGCAATTTTAAGTAATTGCGGCCCTCACAAAGCGAGGCCCGCAGTTGTTGGGCTGCAATGAGCACCTTGAGGCATATTTGTCGTTTTTTCACGATAGAAAATTGCCTAAGCGAGAAAAAAAATGGTGGATGAAAAAACGTAACAGGATGAAAACGATGCCGAAGGCAGTAAAAAAGAGCACAAAGCCAGTAACACTTAACGCAAGCCAGTAAAAACACATAACCCAACACAATTAGTAGTAACACTCAATTGCGAGGCCTGTAAAGTACACAGGGGGAGAGGCTCGCCATGAGCGCCGAAGGTGATCATTGCAAAGCAGGAAAGTTATGGCTTGACAAAACCGGTAATGTGCGGCAAAGCCATCGCAAGGCCTGGAAAGTACGCGGAAGCAGAGGCTTGCGATGAGCGCCGAAGGAGCTCACATTGTGTGGCAAACAGCATTGACAGGCTTGAAATTTTAATGCCATCATTTTTGACGGGCAAGTAGCTAGTATTTTATAAAATCTTGAACAAGCTCTACATGATGAGAAATGGCCAAGTTCTGTATCTCTTTAAAAACACTTTGAGATTCTCAGTAATTGAGGAAGGTTGTTCCACAGATCTAAAATATCAGTATTCAGAGCACTGGTTTGAATACTGTAAAAATCTATTAAAAAGAAGAACATCAATATTTCCGTAAGAGACGGCAAGAGAGATCAACATATGCATCATTCCTGAAAGCAATAATTTTTTTCCAATATAGTATTTATTTTTATTTTGTACAGGTGGCTTCGATAAAGCTGTTTTTTGCTGGTAGAAAATAGTCACAAACAGACTTATTTAATGGAAGCCACAAATGCCAACAACCTGAATGCTGTGGTTTTTGAATGACCAGTTGGCTTCCTGGTCATATTTCAACAACAAAGGATGGATATTCCATACCCAAACCAGTACAAAACACACACTCAGAGAGTCGGATCGTAATGCAGGTTTGTAACGTATACTAAAACTGATACAGTAAGTAGATGTCAAATATAAATAGGACATGCAGAAGACCTTTGGATTTGTGCCCTATCCAAATATATTTATATTTGTGCAAAAATGTAGATATGGATTATATATTGAAATATATGCGTAACAACTGAAAAGTTAAGGGCCAACAGTAACATTTAAGGTACCATAGTTCCAATTGCTTGTCAATTTAACCAATCCCCATAACAGTAAAACATTATGGCTGCTATATTTCTACCATAAGAGAGAAAGTGACTCATTACAGAATAGGTAGTTTAGCTGGGTTTCCATTAAAATTGTGCACTGGGCAGTCACACTTCTTATACACCCATAATAAGATTTTGGGGGATATGTGATAGATTAAAGGGTATCTTAAATTGCTGCAGATCTGATCTTAATATATCATTAAAAAGACAATTTAAAGTGTCATTTTTTATCTGCATCCGTCCTGGATCTTTTAAAGAAAAAGACACTAACATACTTTAAACTACCCACAGGTAACCACTGAATACATATTGCTTCCTCCTGCCAGCACTAAGTACATGATGCCTCCTCCCTTTGACAGTTGTTCTATATAATGAGATTTCCATGTTAGATTCTCAGTCTCTGCGAATCATGGAGTACTTGAAAGGAAAGGATACAGCGTGTATTCAGTGCCTCCATGTCGGAGTTATTCTACTGATTGCAAGATGATCATAAAACTGCTTAAAAACTGTGTCTTTAACGCTTGATTTACACAATGCTTTATCACCTTGAGTCGGCCTTACCATTAAAGGCATATCTAAGTGCGCTAGGTGCATATGCATATGCTAGGACATGTTTACACTCTTTATGCAAAAAGCATCATTTATGTATGCTGCACATTTCATAAAACATTTTATTTTTATTAATATCTAAAAATCCCTGTAATTATTATGTTGACACCCTCAGGGGTGGATAAACAAGCCCCTGATCCCCGCCCAATCAGCACGCAGCATTAGGGGAGTAGTTTTTAAATCATTACATACCCTGTGTGCCTCCTTCAGCCAATAGCAGAGCACTGATGTCAGCCCTGGTGTTATTGGCTTCTGCTGCAGTCTGCTCTCTGTCTATTCTACCCATGCCTTTCACCACAGACACACTACATATCCCAGGCTGCACAAACAAGATGCACTCATAATCCAGGTCACTTAGATATGTCTTTAAATATTATCCAGCACAGTTTCCTGTATTATTAACACTTATTACTGTCTTTATTGCTTTGTTACACACACACACACACACATATATATATATATATATATATATATATATATATATATATATATACAGTCAGGTCCATAAATATTGGTACATCGTCACAATTCTAAACTTTTTGGCTCTATACACCACCACAATGGATTTGAAATTAAACTAACAAGATGTGCTTTAACTGCAGACTTTCAGCTTTAATTTGAGGGTATTTACATCCAAATCAGGTAAGCAGTGTAGGAATTACAACAGTTTGTATATGTGCCTCCCACTTTTTAAGGGACCAAAAGTAATGGGACAATTGGCTGCTCAGCTGTTCCATGGCCGGGTGTGTGTTATTCCCTCATTATCCCATTTACAAAGAGCAGATACAAGCTCCAGTGTTCATTTCAAGTGTGCTATTTGCATTTGTTGCTGTTAACGCTCAATATGAGATCCAAAGAGCTGTCACTATCAGTGAAGCAAGCCATCATTAGGCTGAAAAAACAAAACAAACCCATAAGAGAGATTGCAAAAACATTAGGTGTGGCCAAATCAACTGTATGGAACATACTTAAAAAGAAAGAACGCACCAGTGAGCTCAGCAACACCAAAAGACCCGGAAGACCACGGAAAACAACTGTGATGGATGACCGAAGAATTATTTCCCTGGTGAAGAAAACACCCTTAACAACAGTTGGCCAGATCAAGAACACTCTCCAGGAGGTAGGCGTATGTGTGTCAAAGTCAACAATCAAGAGAAGACTTCACCAGAGTAAATACAGAGGGTTCACCACAAGATGTAAACCATTGGTGAGCCTCAAAAACAGGAAGGCCAGATTAGAGTTTGCCAAACAACATCTAAAAAAGCCTTCACAGTTCTGGAACAACATCCTATGGACAGATGAGACTAAGATCAACTTGTACCAGAGTGATGGGAAGAGAAGAGTATGGAGACGGAAAGGAACTGCTCATGATCCAAAGCATACCACCTCATCAGTGAAGCATGGTGGTGGTAGTGTCATGTCGTGGGCATGTATGGCTGCCAATGGAACTGGTTCTCTTGTATTTATTGATGATGTGACTGCTGACAAAAGCAGCAGGATGAATTCTGAAGTGTTTCGGGCAATATTATCTGCTCATATTCAGCCAAATGCTTAAGAACTCATTGGACGGCGCTTCACAGTGCTGATGGACAATGACCCGAAGCATACTGCAAAAGCAACCAAAGATTTTTTTAAGGGAAAGAAGTGGAATGCTATGCAATGGCCAAGTCAATCACCTGACCTGAATCTGATTGAGCATGCATTTCACTTGCTGAAGACAAAACTGAAGGGAAAATGCCCCAAGAACAAGCAGGAACTGAAGACAGTTGCAATAGAGGTCTGGCAGAGCATCACCAGGGATGAAACCCAGCGTCTGGTGATGTCTATGCGTTCCAGACTTCAGGCTGTAATTGACTGCAAAGGATTTGCAACCAAGTATTAAAAAGTGAAAGTTTGATTTAGGACTGTTAATCTGTCCCATTACTTTTGGTCCCTTAAAAAGTGGGAGGCACATATACAAACTGTTGTAATTCCTACACAGTCCACCTGATTTGGATGTAAATACCCTCAAATTAAAGCTGAAAGTCTGCAGTTAAAGCACATCTTGTTCGTTTCATTTCAAATCCATTGTGGTGGTGTATAGAGCCAAAAAGTTTAGAATTGTGTCGATGTCCCAATATTTATGGACCTGACTGTATAATGCAAACAATAATAAAATAACATACAGTCAAATAGTGCTTGATAAGCAAAGTTATGCACTGATATCAGAGGTTTGTAGCAATCACATACTGTACTCCAATCACTCTGCCATTAGCATTCAAATAACTTTTTAAAAACTCTTCTTTAAAGGAACACTGCAGTTGAAGACAAAAGACACTTGTTTGTCAAGAATGTACCAAACTAACAATGTTACACAATATTATGAGCTGTGTAACCCATTTATTTTTTCAGGAAAATTTGATTTTTTGAAGACTCTGTTCATGAGTACAGGAATCAATTTCTGTTTGTTACATCACTTCCTCAGCGCTGAATCATGAGGGGGTGTGTTTTGGCTATCAGTGTAGAGAGGGAAGAGTGATCATGTTTTAATACAACTAAATATAAGACAACTAGCCCATAATCCAACTAAGAGCATGATTATAATTGAACAATATCATTAATCTAGTTTAAATAATTAAAATAAATGCTGGGGCCTCTGCTGGTCTATGGAGGCACATTTAACACTTTGGTGAGGGTAACACACAATTCTGCAGGACAGTGTCTGCAATTATTGCTGAAAGCTGCCTGCTTCTAAGCATATGTGAAGGAAGAGGGCAGGTGTCAAATTCCAAAAACTACAATAAATTAATAACAATTTTCCTCCCCCACCACTCCTTCCATTGTTCAGTAGATTAGTACAGTCCCTCAGGCTTCACACTATCAGGATGTGATCTGCTTAGACAAGCTAGAAACCTGCTAAATAGAAAAGTAGTCTTAAAAAGTTAAGATTTTCTCTAAAGATAGTTTTACAGTAACGGCTTATATGACTGCTAATATTATTAGTTTGTACATACATGACAAATGCGCTCATTGAAAGCCTGCAATGGGACCACAAGGTAGAGGGGGAGAGAGGCCGGCAATGAGCGCCAAATGCTCACATTGCGAGGGCCGCAGTGGACGCAGGGGGGGGGGGGGAGGCCCGCAATCAGCGCCAAAGGCACTCATTGCGAGCCCCGTAATGGGTGCAGGAGGAAGAGGGAGGAGAGGCCTGCAAGGGGCACAAAAGGGAGAGGGGCAAAGAGACAGGGGAGGGGGGGGAAGAGACATGGGGGGCAGGGCAAAAGAGACACGGGGGAGGGAGTGGGGGTAAAGAGACACAGGGGAGGGAGTGGGGAGAAAAAGACACAGGGGAGGGAGTGGGGAGAAAAAGACACAGGGGAGGGAGTGGGGGGAAAAAGACATAGGTGAGAGAGAGAGGGGAAGAGACACAGGGGAGGGAGTGGGGTAAAGAGACACAGGGTGAGAGAAGGGGGAAAGAGACACAGGGGAGGGAGAGAGGGGAAAGAGACACATGGGATCAAGAGGGAGGGAAGAGAAACAGGGGATGGAGAGGGAGGGAAGGGACACATGGAAGGGAGAGGGAGGGAAGAGACACAGGGGATGGAGAGGGAGGGAAGAGACACAGGGGATGGAGAGGGAGGGAAGAGACACAGGGGATGGAGAGGGAGGGAAGGGACACAGGGAAGGGAGAGGGAGGGAAGAGACACGGGGGGGGGAGGGGGAGAGTAAAGTCAAATATTATCCAGTCATTTATGATGCAGGGCCTGCAATGGGTGCCAAAGGCGCTCACTGAAAGGCTCGCAGAGAGGAGAGAGAAGGAGAGAAGATGAAGGGAGAGGACACAGAAGGAGGGAAGAAGAGAGAGAAGCCTGCATAGAGAGGCTCGCATTGTGTGGCAAACAACAGCATTGCAAGGCTTGCAAATATTATGCTGGCTCCTAAAAACAAAATGTTTAGCTGGCTCTTAAATTTTAGATAACCCCTGCTTTAACAGTAGGTCAGATTGTTGTCAAAACAAATGTATGTACTGAGTTCACATGAGTTCCCCCCACCCCCCCCACAAATATAGGTCCAAGCTTAGATTTCTTGTATATAGATATATTGAACAAATAAATGCTAATGATGTATAATTATAAATAAGGCATAATTTGCTTTTCTTTATTCTGAGAAATGCAGATCTGTGTGAGGCACAAGCAAGGAAATCTGAAAGGAAAAGATTCCATTATTGTACGTAGGAGATATCATTGCTACTAATAATATTCTGCAGCAATTCCAACATATGAAGGTCACATACTCCAGATAAGCATTAATGCAGCAGTCCCACTGCTCATTTTTTTTAGTTCTAGCCCCGGGTACAAGGTCTCAGTAGCAATTTCACTGGTAGATCACATGACCAACAGCAATAAATACAAGTATGCCCATGGGTCAGTAATATGAATTATGAGGTAAAAGTGGTGTAATTCAGTACACTAAATACAACACAACATGTTTAGGCTTTTGTGGTTTAATAGGCCCATTGAGAAAAAGCTTTTAAATTCTTTATACAGCTCACTGAGTGTTCCCAAATTCACTGGGATGTGACAAGGAATACGATCTGAAAAGGGAAGTAGAGAGCAAACAAAAACTTACAGGAAAGGCCCTGCGTTCTGCACCACACCCCATGATAAAAGCTAGCAAGTCTTTCATTTTATACTGGGGTTTTTTGCAAAATTACATAAAAATTATAAAAAGATTCTTATTCCAGTATCGATAAAGGATGACTCATCAATGCTTAAAAATAAGGAACCACCGATAAGGAACAAAATTCACCTCACATTTTAAATGAACACTTCTCTATTCAAAGCTCCCTGGAGATAAAAAGATCACCTTTCTGCAAGCAGTCAACTGGTGTTAATATATCTGCATGTATGCATGTAACTGTACATATATATAGCACTACAGAATATGTTATCGTTACAAATAAACAATAATAATAATATATATATATATATATATATATATATATATATATATATATAACATTTTATAATAACATATGTATATATATATATATATATATATATATATATATATATATATATATATATATATATATATATACACACAGAGAAAGAGGTACACAAAAATAAAAACTTAGAAGCCAGCAAGATGTTATAGGTGTCAGACAGGCTGTTTTTTTAGGATTCTCAAAAAAAGCCCATCATAGAGAGGTGCCAGCAGAGCACATATATACATATATACACACATATACATATTAGGCATATATATAATTATATATATATATATATATATATATATATATATATAAAACACATACACACACATTTACTTATATACATACATATGTACACACCCCTTTAAGATGTATACATACAGCGAGAAAAAAAGAGAATGCACTTATAAAAATGATACATCTATAATCTGATGTGTAAAATAGTTATGATCTGTTTTGCTGTATTATTCTTTCTATTAAAATAAAATTTTGCATGATAAATAAACCCTATCAGTACAGTTATATGTATAAACCAAGCCATCAAGGAACCCAAAATATATTGTGTGACAAAGACTATACTGCAGTACAGGCTCTTTGTCACATTCAGATGTGCATTACAATGACATGTAATATCAGTATGTATGTGTGTGTGTATATATATATATATATATATATACATATATATATATATATACACACACATACATATACATATCATTATGCTACATGAAATATGTTAATGCCAAATATGACATATTTAATACATTCAACAAGTTTAATTAAAAAGATCTGAGGATTCCATGCATTGCCTCTATCTATCCAGCAATGATGACATTCTGACTGCTTCCCTTCTCCCAATGTCCCCCAGCCAGGTGTGGGTGTGCTCCAGACTTACCCGAGGCACATCTGTGTCCCCAGGCTGCAGGCTCCCATGTCCCTGCAGTGCATGGCACCACACACTACACATGATTAGTGCATGCAGTGTATGTAGTGGCCCCTATCTGTACATGCTATATTTAGCCACATTCTGGAGCCCTGCATTGTTCTGTGATGTAATAATGCACAAGGCTGCCGCACACTCACCTCTCTGCTCCAGCCGGTATCCTTCCTGCTTCCCTCTCTCCACACCCCAATCGGGGCCCTGATCCCCCTGCTCCTGCCTCCTTCTATTTCCACTTCCTCCTAGTAGATGCAGACTCTTCAGTATGGAGGGATTTAATGCGGTGTGAGGGGCAGAGGGTCTCCTGCAGGGCCCAGGCAGCAGCAGCAGCTCCAGCAGTTGTATCTGTCTGTGTGATAGGAAGACAGTCCTAGAGGTGGAGGAGGGTGTTGCTGCTGCTAATGGTGATGATGATGTTGCTATTTGTAGTGTGAGCTCAGACAGAAGCAGTGACCCGCCTGCTTGCTGCTCTCTTTACAGCTCCTAGGGCTCTGCATATGGACTGCATATACCTGTCCTGGATAATGGTGGTCTTATCCCACAATATACTGCTATTGTCCCTTTATATTCATGATAGAGAAATGAACAAGCATGTCCTTTTATGAAGCCACTTTATTCTTTTTTCACTAATTCTGTTCATAAAAACTTTCCAATATATCAGAGGTGATAGATTCACAGGACTTCGGGCTCCTAAAATGTGTCAAATTTATACCACTGGCTCCTACACATTTTTAGAGGATTAACACAAATTATGGATATTCTTGCCAACCCTCGTATATATATATATATATCTATATATATATATATATATATATATATATATATATATCTATATATATATATATTGTTGTCTATCAGTCGTGTCCAACTCTCTAAGACCCTATAGACCACAGCACGGTAGGCACATTTATCTGGACGTGCTTATCCATAAGGTTTTCTTGGCAAAGACACTGGAGTGGGTTGCCAGTTGTTTCTCCAGTGGAACACGATTTGTCTAACCACTCTGTTATGACCTGCCCATCTGGGGTGACAATACATAGTATAGCTTCATTGAAGTACACAAGTCCCATCACGATGACAAGGTAACGATCCAGAAGGGGATATATATAAATATATATATCACATATAATAGTTGTCAAACTATGAATCGTCGTCACGCTTTGCGAGCTCGCGAAGTGAGGGTCGCATTTGCGGAAGGCTCCAACGTCGGCTGCAATGAGCCGAAGGCTCATCATTTGTGGAGGTGGAGGCTCCCATGTCGGCTGCAATGATCTAAAGGCTCATTGCAGGCCACAAATGCGGACCCTCGCCTCGCATTTGCGGAGATGGAGGCTCTACGGCGCCTCACAAGCGGTTACAAACACCCACACAAGCGGCACTTTAACAAAATGGATTGAACACGCAATCACTAAATACGGACTTACACAAAAAAATACAAACCGCGGGACTTAGAAAAAAAAACATTACGAATTTGCAAAAATACAACTTTAACGGCCGAACCACTCGCACCTTAAAACATTTAAAACACAATAAATACACACAAAAAAGTCATAGAAAGCTTACCCACAGCAAGGGGGGGGGGTGCACCCAGGACCTCTGGAAGTGAAGTTACACCTCAATTTAAGTCCCAATTCCGGAGTTTACACACACAAAAATCCCCTAAGCGAGAAAAAAAATGACAGCCGAAAAAAGACGAGGGTACAGGACCCTAAAGACGCGAAACACCACCAAGCACATACAGCTTTTCCAAAAAGCCGTACGAGGTACAAGATACACTTTTAGCAAGGACGCTAAATCATCCACACCCGCGTACCACACACATTCACCGCCATTTTACAACACTAACTTACACAATGCAGAAGTACACAGCTACACTAACGTCTTTCCCTCGCGCACGCAGCCTATTTACACTACACACTGCACACATAGCTGACACTTATACCTCAGCTCCACAACACTGCAAACCTACATTGTATGCTGCAGGAACATCAAAACAGATTGTCAGCTCTTCAGCACAATGCTTCCTGCATATATTACTTCCAAATAGGTAAAGTATATTAATTTATTATTTTTTAATTATTTAATTAGCATACAAAAACACATCTACACAAAAAAAAACACTATCGCAATAAACACAAAAGCCATTCACCACGCGCCTCACAACAAGCGTCAAGGCTGCTCATAGCACACAAAGCCTTGCAATAAGAGCAAAAAGCAGATCAGCGTCAACCAAACAATAACAGCAAAAGCGCCTCTGAGAAAAAAAAATACAACAACCAACAGCCTCGCAAAGAGCGCTGAAGGATCTTGGACCACCCAAAAAAATTAATGTCTGTGGCAAACAGCATTTCCTGCCTTACAATTTTATTGCCTCGTCATTTTTGATGGGCAAGTCGCTAGTATATACTGTAAATATAGCACAAAAACATATTTTTACACGTAGAGAGAGAAAGAGAGCCCATATCAAAATAGAGGAATAAATACATCAGGACAAGTACCTTTTACAATATCGTATATATAACATTTTGAATAAAGAGATTTTTTATAGGCAGAAAAAAACAGAGTTTTAAGAAATGTGTTAATAAAATAGTGTATACAAAAGTGATGGATAAGTATATTATATTCAGAGTGAAATCCAGAAACATCCATGTCCCTTTAAGTATTGTTTAAGGACTGAAGATATCACATTTGTTGGTATATTTGTGGTGCCCTTCATACTTATAGCTAGATTCTATTGTATCGGACATATTTAATAAGTTCCCACAAAACAAAGCCCCCATGGGATTTCTTGTGGGAAAGTCACATTTTCCCTATCCCCAGCAGGTACACTATTTCTCTGTGTCATGTACCAACATGCAGCTCTTAGCCCCTCCTCCACCACTATCTGCTCCTCTCCCTTTGTTCACTTAAGGTGGATTAGCTTAGTAACAAGGACCTGCTGTAATGCTAAAAAACAAAGTATGCTGTAGTGTACAGTAAGACATACAATATATATACATAAACTTATTATTAGAGGTATAGCAGGGCTAAAGGAGGAGCTGAAAGTGGGGTGTGGTTTTTTTTTAAACAATCTCAATGGCTTAGGGTAGCATACAATCTAAATACATGCTATGTATATTATACCTCTTTTGTTTAGTACAGTGAATACAAAAATTGTCTACACTGATGCCAAGTATTTAAATGCTCACTTTGTTGAAGAATTACAAAAACCCTGTAATATCTTAAAACTAGAGTACTACAGTTTTATATCATTGTGATATATGACAAACATCATATTATAATTGTCAAACTGTGAGTTGTCGTCACGCTTGCAAGCCTCGTAAAGCGAGGCGAGCTGTTAACGCATAGAAGCCTTCCGAGCTAAGAGCACTTAGGCAATGAGCGCCAAAGGCACTCATCACACTGCGAGCCTCACAAAGCGAGGCGAGCAGTTGAGACATTGAAACACATGGGAGCTCGGAGCACTTAGGCGATGAGCACTGAAGACACTCATCTCCCTGCGAGGCAAGCAGGTGAGGCATTGAAACATGCAGGACTTAGACTGAATTGAGAGCCGAAGGCATTGAAACATGCTGGACTTAGCCTACAAGCAGGACTTAGAAAAAAAAATCCGACCTCGGAATCTTGGGGGCAAAAAAACGATCTCGCAAAAATACAACTTTAATGGTCGAACCGCGGAAATCGAAAAACAAGACAAAATAAAAAAATAAAAAAACACTCACACACAGCACGGGTGGAACGCCAGGATGCCTGGGAGTGATGTTGCAAATTTAATCCGAATTTGCAGAGTTTCAGCACTCGAAAACCGAAGCAACAGCTAAGCAACAGAAAAAATGGAGGCCGAAAAAAAATTAAAACAAGGCTAAAGGAGACCGAAGCGCGCAAATCACTGCAAAAAAACCCATCTACTTTAAAAAAACTAATTTAACAGCCGAATCACGGAACAGCCGAATCACGGAAATTGAAAAACATGAAAAACAAGAAAAAAAAAACATAAAAACACACTCACACACAGCATGGCGGGAACGCAAGGACGCCTGGGAGTGAGGTTGCACGCAAATTTAAGCCGAAATTGCCTAGTTTCGGCACTCAAAATTCGGCTAAGCGAGAGAAAACATGGTGGACAAAAAAAAATGAAAACGAGGCTAAAGTAGACCGAGGCGCGCAAATCACCGCCAGGCACGTAGGAGATACACAATATACCATTACAACGGATGCAAAATGCTTGCGAGCCAAGAAAAACATAGAAAAAATCTGCCATTTTAAAACACTAATTTGCAAATAATATTACAATTTTAAAATGTCGATTTACCAGCCTAAACAAATGGTTTGACCTCGCACACGGTTTGACCTATTTACACTGCACATTTGCCACATTGCTGACACTTTCTCCTCAGGTGATCAACAGTCCAACTGTACATTTTCAGATGCAGGAAAATCCAAAGAGATTGTTAGCTCTTCAGGATATTGATTGCTGCATATTAAATATAAATAGGTAAAGTATATTCATTTTTTAATTCATATTCATTTATTAATTCACTGTACTAAATACATTGTACACTTTACTTATATATCTGTCTTCGCGATGAGCGCCGAAGGTGATCGTTGCAAAGCAGAAAACTTGAAGTACACGAGGGGAGAGGATCGCAATGAGCGCCAAAGGTGGTCAGAGGAGCAAAAGCCTTACATTGTGTGACAAACAGCATCCCATGGTTTCAAATTTTATTGCTGTCATTTTTGACGGGCAAGTCGCTAGTCTTTATATATTAAAAGTCCTCCAATATGCAAACAAAGCATGTAACATTTCACCCTGAACTGAAGCTCGCTGCCATGCTTGATTAACTGTCATTATGATAGTCTAGGGCAGTGGCGGGCAACAGTTAGCCTTCAAGCGCTTCCCATGTGACCTGCAGCCTGTACATGCCCCTCTTCCACAATACACAGTCCATTATATCTCTCTTAAATTAGTACATAATACCCAGTTGTACTCCTACATACTTCTCATTATGTATAACTATTACCAAATAATTAATTTGAAGCATTAATTTTACCATATTGCTGACTAAAAGAAAAAAGAAAAACAATAAAAAAAATATAGAGTAAATCAGAGAATTAATTAAACTTAATAGGTTAGTTCTCTGGACATGATACGTCCTAGAGTGACCCAGCCCCGAAATACCAGGCAATTCTACCCTGAACAGGAGAAACAGCAAACCCCAGATGTGTTTCGGCCTCTATGGGCCTCGTCAGTGAGGTGCAGCTGAACTCCCTAAGGCACAGTAAGCAAGGGGTCCACGTCTGGAGTCCCCTATCACCCTTAGGGAGACTAAGCCTCAAGGGTCATTTGTATCAACAAAAAACAAAACACAGGTGTAAAATAAAAAAGATTAAAATCGGTGAGACCCTCTTAAGAACTTAGGGATTGGATCAGATCAAGATGAAACCAAAGATCCAAAGAACTTCAAAATAAAGTCACAAAGATTTAAGCTTGTAGTCTACAAAAGATACAACAGTTCATTACCTCAAACAATGCACTATTCTTATAAATATATATTAAAGTTTTGAACACTGTTAATCATTGTAAAACATGATATTTCTAGATATTCTCATAAGGAATCACAATGGGTGGAACTTGTTCTACAGCCTAAACACGTTACCAGCACAGCAGGACAATAAAGAGGTATCTATCAATGTCTCATTATTATAAATAAGAGTACTTGTATATGTGAGGTGATGCCTCTCATAGTGCATGAGATAATCTATTACAATGCACCTACATAATCCAACTTTCAAGACATCACCTTTAATCTCTAGGCCTGCACTCATCTGTTTATTGCCAGGTTCTGAAATATTAATTTGTATGGTATTGAAAACAAAATATATTATATTACATATATATATATATATATATATATATATATATATATATATATATATATATATATATATATATATATATACACACAGTATCTCACAAAAGTGAGTACACCCCTCACATTTTGTATACATTTTCTTATATATAATCATGTGACAACACTGAAGAAATGACACTCTGCTATAATGTAAAGTAGTAAGTGTACAGCCTGTGTAACAGTGTAAATGTGCTGTCCCCTCAAAATAACTCAACACACAGCCATTAATGTCTAAACCATTGGCAACAAAAATGTCAATATTTTGTGTAGCCACCATTATTTTCCAGCACGGCCTTAACCTTCCTGGGCATGGAGTTCACCAGAGCTTCACAGGTTGCCACTGGAGTCCTCTTCCACTCCTCCATGATGACATCATGGAGCTGGTGGATGTTAGAGACCTTGCACTCCCCCACCTTCCGGCTGAGGATGCCCCACAGATGATCAATAGGGTTTAGGTCTGGTGACATGCTTGGCCAGTGCATCACCTTTACCTTCAGCTTCTTTAGCAAGGCAGTGGTCGTCTTGGATGTGTGTTTGGGGTCGTTATCATGTTGAAATACTGCCCTGCAGCCCAGTCTCCGAAGGGAGGGCATCATGCTCTGCTTCAGTATGTCATAGTAGATGTTGGCATTCATGGTGTCAGATCATGACACTCTCACCACCAAAGGTATACATCTATACTGAGGAAAGGTAGTTGAAATAATCCCTAAATGACAGATAAACAGATAAGGCACAAAGAACACAAAAACCCTGATATG
This sequence comes from Discoglossus pictus, assembly GCA_027410445.1. Taxonomy (NCBI): domain Eukaryota; kingdom Metazoa; phylum Chordata; class Amphibia; order Anura; family Alytidae; genus Discoglossus; species Discoglossus pictus. Next base: position 293,799,856 of record CM050166.1, read on the forward strand.
AGATGAAACCCCCAGTTTGAACGTAAACAGCGATGAAGAGAGAGTGGAGGCAGCATCTGACATCATCAGGTAAATGCATATAGGGGGGAATCAACACAACATACAGTAAAATCCCTGTTATCTGGCACCTAAGCAACCGGCACCGGCATCAATTCCCCATTCTACAGAAACTCACACTAAACCGGCACAATCCGGCAGTTCGAGACTGCCCAAAAAAATACTAACTCTTTTTCTAAATGTTTTTTCTGGGCCTAAATGGTCCAGTTTATGTGCCAATACCTTTTTAATGGCATTTTGAGGGTTTTTGGGGGTTTAAGGGTCGTTTAGACCCTTTTTCGCGGTGACTCATGATTAACCGGCAACTACACTTATCCGGCAATAGGGAGTCCCCATGGGTGCTGGGGAGTTTACTGTGTTATAGAAAACATATATACATATATAGACATATGTGTATATATATTTGGTCTGGGCCTGCATGAGTGCTGCCGGCACTGGGGAGCCACAGTTCATTGAGGGAACCATGAATGCCAACATGTACTGTGACATACTGAAGCAGAGGATGATTCCCTCCCTTCGGAGACTGGGCAGCAGGGCAGTATTCCAACATGATAACAACCCCAAACACACCTCCAAGATGACCACTGCCTTGCTAAAGAAGCTGAAGGTAAAGGTGATGGACTGGCCAAGCATGTCACCAGATCTAAACCCTGTTGAGCATCTGGTTTTGGCTTCTGTCTATTTACTTCCTGAAATGGAAGGAAACTTTTCTGCACAATGGGAAGTTGGCAGCAAAAACTGCCAGTGCATTCAGTTTAACTAATGGAAAGTTAATTTACAAGGACACATCCTCATGAGAAGGTAGCATAAAGAAAAGGAAAATGTTCCAAACAATAAACAATAATTGCATAAAAAGGTAAATATTTAAAGATTGTTTTAATTTTTTATTTTGTTCTAAACATATTTTGATTTTGACAAGTTTAGTTGTTCAAAAGACTATACAGAAAAATGTAGCATAGTAGTTTTTTTAAATAATCAGCTATGTGTGGACCTATCTAGCTACAGCTGAACAAATTTTAGTTGCCCAAAAAATGCTTGGACAGAAACAATATATGTTCTGTACTCACAAATAATATATGTAACATATATAAGATATTTATCCAGGGTCAATGTAAATGTAAATAAAATACTAAAACATCAGAGTATGTTCCCACTTCTATATTCACATACACATTGATGTGGTAATAAACTAATATAATCACATCAAAACTCAACAAACTTCCATGTTCCATCAAGTGAAGACGTGGGAATGCTGTTTACATCTTTAAAGTGATCAATGTTATAAACATTTTTTTTCGTTATAGCCTATATAGTACTTCAACAAGCAACTGGGGCAATGGAAGATTGGACGCACACTAATGAGCTGCTTTGAGTGGCCAGCCAATCACATGCATTGAGTTGGGTTGAGCTAACTCATAGGACAGGTAAGTAGCTCTCAGAAGAACAGGGCATAGTTGCAAGTGGAAAGAGCGATACTTTGAAGGAAAATCATGCAGCAGGGGAATGATTAACTGTGATTGTTAATGCACTGCAAAATCACCTAGATGTCTCATATCCACCCTTCCCATACTTTAGTGACATTGAATGAACTTTTTCAATAGTATTTCTTACAAGATCTACCACTCTTCCAGTACTTTGTCAACTGTCTCTCAATGTTACATTAAAATCACACTTGTCTCCCACCCCTCATTGGCCAATGGAAACATTATTTTCTCACTACAGGGAGTGTAAATCCCTATGCATGATGTGTTGTCTATCTCTCCTAGGTCAGTCTGTCTAAGATCTACTGGTACACCACAATCTATTGAACACATCTGCTTTAGAGTAGATTCCTTTCTTTTTTGTTTTTCCTGAGGCAGGAAAGAATATTATTTAAAAGTATTAAAAATAATGTTCTACCACTGAACTATCGCTGAATAAGTGGCAGTGTAAAAAGCTATACAGCTACAATGATATCAGTGGGATACAAGTTTATACATTTAAAGCATCTAAGGTCTTTCAGATCAGCCCCTACACAGGATGTTGTCACAATACCCAGGTTACTATATCACCTTATCTTAAAGGTAATAGGGAGAACATAGTGTAGGGTTTTGCAGGGACCTGTTAATCTGGTATCTGTCTGCAATGTTATCACGAAGACTGCCATAAAAAAAGGTAGCATTAGAAAGCGGCACCACTACTTCATTCAGTCTTGCTCAGTAGCAAATGCTTTGGTGCATCCTCATTATATATCCAGCATTTACTAGGAGGCATTCCAGCACAATTATAAAGGAATTTTTCCACACGACTTTCAACACTCTTTTTGATGGCACATAGCAATGTTGGTGAGATAAGTGTCACTTTAAGTACATCTACAATTGTTTGCAATGTATGAATACAGTTGTACTGTATCTACAAAGAAAAGTTTATACATAAAAACATGATGAGCTATCTGAAATAGCTGATGATGCTACATAGTATCTACTGAAATACTTAAATCATTACATCATTTCCCCACATGTGAGATATAAACACTTACCGTATATCAGATGACAAATTATTGAGTCATATGGTACTTATCTATTGCACAAATAGAATGATGTCAGTGCTTAAAGGCATATCTAAGTTTCCTGAATTATGAATCTGATATTTTTGCATGAAAAAATACCAAAACAAACATTTACCAACTCACCCTGATGTTAAAATAGTTTGCAAGCTGCAGCTTTTGTTAGTTGACACCCCTGAAAATTCCTGCTAAGATTAGCATAACATTCATAATTAGTTTTGGCTAATCAGGAGAAAGCAGAGGTTAGCTAATACATTTGGATCATACTCTAGGGATCCTGTGTTACAAAGCAGCCTGGGATATGCATTCTCTCTCTCTCACACTCTCTCTCTCTCTCTCTCTCTCTCTATCCTTGTGCTCTAATTCAGCTGTGAGCTCAGATCCCGCCCTAACACGTGATTCCATCATGTAGCAGTTACTTTCTGTGATCTCTACCAGAAAGGTCAAACTCTGTATCTGGCTGCTTTTCCTGTGTGTACTTGGTTATGTAAGCTCCCTTTGGGTGTGCAAAGCTAGAATTTACTTTCCTGCCTATAACTTTGTAAGTACACTGACCTTATCTACAGTATATAATGTATTTTTCTGTTAAACACTGCCTGTTTCTTACCAAACATTTGAAAGGACGACTGTAACCATATAATTAAAACATACTATTTTGAAGAACTTCACTTTTTGAATAAAAAAAAATAAAACATTTTTAATGTATTGTTTTTAATATGCCATTATGCTGCTGTGGGAGGAGACTTTGAATATACAGGAAGTCTCTAGCTGCACAAATGGAATGTGGCGCTACAACTGTCAGTTCTTTCAACAGAACCAATGGGAAGCTCATTAGTTTAATAGCACATCCTGAGAAAGTAACAGTAGAATCTGCTGAGAGAAGAAAATGAAACCCTGCATTTAAAAGTTAAATATTTAAGGGTTGTGTATATTTTTTTGCTTTCTAGAAACATTTTGTCTATCATGTTTAGGTATTGAAAGGTCCATATAGAAAAAATTTAATATGGTTGGCGCCATATTATCCATATGGCAAAATCATTTGAAACCTAATCACAGGAGCAAGATTTTTCTAGAGGGCAATGCATTTGACCTGACAACTGCTGCAGGGTTTAGTGCACTTGTGAATTTTTCTGTCTCAGGAAAGTTTGTTTTCTGAAATTGACTGGTAATAATATATATATATTTTTTGTTTTTCCTGTTTCTTTCAGAAGGAGGTTTGCACACACCACAAACACTATTCATGTTGTAAGGCCTTGTGCACCTAGTACCATCATCCATGAGTGCCTCGTGACACAACTGTTCAGCCCAGATGTACTTTGTGTCATTCCAGGATGGCAATGACACAAAGTCTATGTATTGTCACCCTATAATCAATAACTAAATATTTTCTTAATTGTAGCTACTTTGACAGAGTGTCCTAGCAGGGGAACAGGGGAACTAATTGCATACTATGGTGTAAAGGTAACCGATTTCAAATGTATCATGGAATATTGTTTAGTTGTATATATGAATAGTTGCTTTCATTTGTCCCAATATATGAGTAATTTAGTCTTCCTAATATCCATTATTCGCTATAGGACATAATATGATTGCATTGGAGTTTGTTAGTTAACATTAAATGTGATATGGGTTTAACTAAGTAACTTCAAGGACCTGTATACACGCTTCAGGGATCTCTATACACGTTTAATTTCATAATATATTTTCCTGAAGTTAAGCGCTTTTAAGCTCAGGCTTGTAAGTATTAATTGTGCAATAGAAGTGTTAAGTCATTGGTTGACAAATTTGGAAACTTAGGAGCTAGCTAGGTCAGTTACAAGCCAGGGGTATGTCCGGTATTATTCACAATGCTGGTCTGTTTCTCACTTAAATCTGCCCAATGAATTTTGTCTTTCTTGTTTTTCCATTTTTTTCCCCCATCTCTTTCTGTTTGCTGTTTTTAGTTCATACTTGTATCAGTGTCGCTTTTTGACTTGATAAAGAGAGGCATTATCTCTCGAAAGCTTGTCGCTTTATTGTGAATACATTTGTCCAATAGAAAAGGTATCAATATTCACTGCAATACTCTGATTATTCAACTATATATATCTATATATATTAAGCAATTTAGGAGCCAGCAGTAAAGGTTTAGAAACCGTAACTTTTTGTCAGGCCCAGTAATTAGTACTATATGACTAATTTATAACTAAATGACTTGTGCTTGTCATCTGATACAAAAATGTAAAGCTCTCATGTATGGGAATGATGTAGATCTATGAATGGATACTATGTAACTCCATCATACTGTATTGAGCAATTCTTATTCAGGCTTACGTAAACCATAAACTAAAAATCACAATTTTACTTGGGCAACTACTAATTGTGGGCATAGGTATATACCGTATTGGTCCGAATAGAAGCCGCACCCGCATATAAGCCGCACCCGTAAAGTTCAAGGGGAAAAAATAGAAAAAAGATAGTACTCAAATATAAGCCGCACCCGTAAAATTGGAGAGAAAAAGACTCTCACAGTGATCAGCCATTGCAAGAAACAGGCTTTCTAATTAGCACTGTAGCTTTATTTGCAGGTTACAGGCTTTACAGGATGTTAGAATCACTAAAACCGCAAATCGCTATTCAATACCGCAGTCTAAAGCACAGAAATCGGCACCCTTAACTCGCAATTGCGCAATTCGGCAGTAATTTTGCATTCGCGAATAGAAGTCGCATGCGTTACAAGCAAAGTTCGCAAATTGGAAAAAAGGTGCGGCTTATATTCGGACCAATACGGTATATATATATATATATATATATATATATATATATATATATATAAGATACAATAATTTTCCACTCTCATGTACATAAACCTTATCTGGGTAAGCATCTTGAAGAATGACAGACACATATGCCCACATACTGCGGATATTTTCAAAGGACACAATTTTCAATATTTGTTTTCAATATTTCGTCTGGTTAAACAAATCTCTGGACCCATAATATGGCAATACAGATTGTGATTATGGCGAATAACACTTTGGCAATTTGATCCATCATCTTGTAAAGCTAAGTACTTGGGCCCTCATTCAATTGCAATTTGGCCAATTGAATAAGGCTCTAAATAATCACATAACATATATTTTTTAAAGAAGTGTTTAGTTAGTAATCACCTATCCAAAAGCAAGGGTTTCACTAACTAAACACTTCTTTAAAAAATATATGCTATGTGCTTATTTAGCGCACTATTCAATTGGCCAAATCGCAATTGAATGAGGGCCTTGGTAAGTAATGAAGTATTTATATACACTTGATAGCCAATGATGGTGTGTTATAACCATATATGCGTCTAGGGGTATATTATCATTTTTTCAAAGAGCATATTATATTGGTTGGTGGTCTAGCATAATATAGACTTGAGGGATATACTGAAAAGTCCCCATGATTAACTGCCTGGAAGTGGCGCAAAAAGAGGGATCAAAATCATTAAATTATAGCTCATTGTATATACTTAGTTTTTGTCTATTCTTCCACCATTTTTAAATCTTTTTTTATACATTTTTTTTCCAACAATGACCAGAGGAGAAGTGGCTTGTTCCACTCACTACATGAACATATTCATTTTGGGGGAGTTGTCTTGGCATACCACTTTTCAGCACTATCTAAGCTGTAGGGACTATTGGTAGAAAGTGGTTCTTCATACATAGGTAGAGTCCCAGAGGTTGGAGGCATCCACCGTGATCACAGGGTTCTACTATTCTAACCCTAGTGTGGGGGGCTTTACCACATTTATTTATTTTGCCCAACTCCCCCAAAAAAATGGCTCTACTTAATCATGTGATTTATATTATTTTATGATCATTGTTGGGCTATTGTAAATACAATTTTATTCAGCTGAATTTTTTGAGAGAACCAGACAGAGGCAGAATTAGGAGAAGCCAAGGCAGGATCTGAGGCAGAAAGCATAAGAAGTAGCAAAATACATTTCTGGAGAGTTATGGTTCCACTGAATGATGGAAGGTGACTACTTCTGGGATAGTAATGGTGAAGGGGTTTTGTGTCAATTTCAATATTATCTTATTATCAAACAAAACCTCTAGACTTCGGCCTGTTCCCCCATCCCTTCACTGATAACTATACCACCCCCCCCCCCCTCCCCCATCATAATCCAGCTCTCAGGATGTGGTGTAACAGACACAAAATGGATTTCATTACTAATAAACAAAGTATTCAAATATTCAGATTTTACCCCCCAAAATGTTTTATGTTAATGACATCTGCTAATATTGATAGTTTGGTACATACTTGCAAATCAAGCGTCTTTTTTTTTTTTAACTGCAGTGATTCTGTAAGGGAGAGGGCTTAGGCACACATTAGGGGGCAATGTGGATAAGTATAAATATAGTGACAGGTCAATACTTGGAAATACAGCAGTCCAGGCAAAGATATACTGTATATACACACCTGTAACTACTACTTGACTTATTCATATCACTCTTTGACTTACCATAGACCTGCACTGCAAAAGATCCAAAGTAGCTTCCTGCAGTAAACTGGAAATAATTAGGCTTTTGTCCAATTTGGGAAGGGTCAGTAATGGGATGTGACTCTTTGGGCTCCATGGACCCTAACAATTGCTCATTATTGCCAATATTACTAGCAAATAAGACATTTTTAAAATGTGTACCCCCATGTGGTTGATGGCTATAAAGAGCATCATCACCTCAAATGCATCCTAGATCAGCATGTACCATTACCTAGGGTGCAGATACAGCAGAGTATACATCGAAAATTATAATGTACTAGCGAATTGCCCATCAAAAAATGACAGCAATGAAATTGTCAGGTAGCTAATGCTGTTTGGTGTATAATAATCAAATAAATAATAAATTAATAAATGAATATACTTTACCTATTTTGAAGCATTGTGTTGAAGAGCTGGCAATCTGTTTTGATGTGGCTGGAGTATTAGTGGTGTGGAGCTGATGTGTAAGCGTGATGAATGTGTGCAGTGTAATAGTGTGCGTGCGCAAGACCAAACCGTTAGCGTAGCTCTGTACTTCCGCATTGTTCTAAAATGGCGGTATACGTCTGTAGCGGAAAATCCGTAGGTGTTTTGTGGTGTTTTGCGTGTTTCTTGTGGTGTTTTGCGTGTTTAGAGTGCTGTAGCCTCGTTTTGTTTGGCGGCCATTTTTTCTCTCGCTTAGAGAATTTTTTAGTGTCTAAACTCTTTTATTTTGAGTTAAATTAAGATGTAACTTCATTTTTTGAGGTCCTGGATGCCCCCTCTTGCTGTAGGTAAGCTTTTTATGTATGTGTTGTGTGTATTTATTGTGTTTTTCATTTTTTCATGTTCGCGGGTTGCATCCGATTTTTGCGAGGTCGTAATGTGTGTTAACGTGTCTCGTATGTTGTTTGCGTTATGACGTAAAGTTTGCGAGGGTTCGCAGGTGCTCACAACTATATATGTGATCACTATCCCAACCATATTATGCACCCCTGTTAATATATATAAATACACTTTAGAAGCCCAGGCTCCCAGAATATGTGTCCATGTATTATTTTCTTTTGCAATGTTCCAATTCTAAAATTATCACAAATATTCAGAAACATATATAAATACCAACAGGAATAAGCTGGGATGGACAAAAATATCTAAAACTTAAGAGCAAATAAAATGTTCTAAGCGTCAGACAGGCTTTTCCTATAGGAGCCTGGTAGGAAGCCTTTCCTTTTGTCTGCTAGCCAGTGCAGTGGCACGCAGTGGCCAATTTTGTCAAATATGTTCTTAGGTTTAGAGTAGTGCCAGATAATGTGCTCTACATAGTAAACGAGTGCAGAGGCCAGCAGGTAGTATGCTGTTGGCAAATAACAGGAAAGATCTTAAAGCCCCTCGTGGAAATACATTTTACATTGGAAAAATATGTAGGATCCAACAGTAGACATTTTAGTAGCGCTGGTTCCCAGGAAATGTCCATCCCTGAATAATTATACACATTCTGTATGTAGATTTTCTTTATAAAATAAAATATCTAGAAACATTAATCAGAACCAATTGCAATCCATATATTAATGTATAGATATTTAATTTAATTTTGCTCACTTTGTTTAATCATTATATTTACTTTGGTTTGGCTATTTTTTACTAAGCAGAATCTGTATGAATCCACCTTAAATGAACCAGGGTGAAGAGGGAGTCTGTGACAGAAGCAGGGCAGGGTTTATAGATGAATGCTGGTACATGTACAGAGGGGATATATGTTTAGTTAGGGATGTAGAATGTGATACTACATCTCCCTGCACATCTGTGTCCCCAGGCTGCAGGCTCCCATGTCCCTGCAGTGCATGGCACCACACACTACACATGATTAGTGCATGCAGTGTATGTAGTGGCCCCTATCTGTACATGCTATATTTAGCCACATTCTGGAGCCCTGCATTGTTCTGTGATGTAATAATGCACAAGGCTGCCGCACACTCACCTCTCTGCTCCAGCCGGTATCCTTCCTGCTCTCCACACCCCAATCGGGGCCCTGATCCACCTGCTCCTGCCTCCTCCTATTTTCACTTCCTCCTAGTAGATATAGACTCTTCAGTATGGAGGGATTTAATGTGGTGTGAGGGGCCAAAGGCGCATTAGAGAAAGCTACAGAATATTGTGGTGCATTACAAATAAAGGTTAATAATAATAATAATAAAGGGTCTCCTGTAGGGCCCAGGCAGCAGCTCCAGCAGTTGTATCTGTCAGTGTGATAGGAAGACAGTCCTAGAGGTGGAGGAGGGTGTTGCTGCTGATGCTGCTATTTGCAGTGTGAGCTCAGACAGTGTCCCACCTGCTTGTTACTTCTTTTACAGCTGTTCTAGTGCTTTGGATGTACATATGGACTGGATATACCTGTTTGAATTACAAGGGACATCACCACCAGGATGTATTTGTGCTGAGACTTGTAGTACAATTATAGCTGACCCGCCCACTGCAGCCACACTTAAAGTTGTAAAACTGCCTCAACCTATTTCACTTGAAGGGCCTCATATAGTATTTGAGGTTGAATAACGACTTTTAGTCCATCAAGTTCAACCTTTTTAGATCTCTTCTGATCCTTTTAATATGTGGACTATCACATATAATAGTTGTCAAACTACGAAACGTCATCACGCTTTGCAAGCTTGCAGAGCGAGTTCATAAGAACAGAGTCCCTCGCAAAGCGAGGGACGCAGTTCGGGACGCAAATGCGGACCCTCGCGAAGCAAGGGGCCGCATTTGCGGAAGGTGGAGGCTCCAACTTCGGCTGCAATGAGGCGAAGGCTCATTGCAGGCTGCAAATGCGGACCCTCCAAAGCGAGGGGCCGCATTTGCGGAGGTAGAGGCTCCCACGCATTTGCGGAGGTAGAGGCTCCCACGTCGGCTAAACACCCACACAAGCGGGACTTTGACAAAAATACTCTAACACGCAACGACTAAATACGGACTTACACAAAAAAATACGAGCCGCGGGACTTGGAAAAAAAACCATTACGAACTCGCAAAAATATGACCTTAGAGGCCGAACCACGCAAAGCAGAAAAGGCACTAAATACACACAAAAATGAAATAAAATTCTTACCCACAGCAAGGGGGGACACCTAGGTTGTCGTGAAGTGAGGTTACACATCAATTTAAGTCCACACTCGAAAATCCCCTAAGCGAGAGAAAAAATGTCTGCCGAAAAAAACGAAAACGAGGCTACACGACCCCTAAAGCCGCAAAACACCACCAAGCACGTACGATTTTTACAAAAAGCCGTACGAGGTAGAAGATACACTATTAGCAAGGACGCTAAGTCATCCACACCCGTGTACCACATAAACAATCGCCGCCATTTTACAACACTAACTTACAGAATGCGGAACTACCCTGCTACCAAAGGCGCTCATTGCGAGACACGCGATGATCGGCAAAGGAGCTCAGCACGAGGCTCGCAATGAGCGCCAAAGGATTTCAGATGACCAACACATTACCTGCCTTACAATTTTATTGCCCGTCATTTTTGACGGGCAAGTCGCTAGTTTGTTAATAATTGTTAATTGATCCAGAGAGCATCACTGTGGTTTAAACATTTTTTATTTACCCAAAACATAGTGGTAATAAAGGAATTTATGTAAAAAAATAATAAGTAGAACCATTTAGAAGCACAACTTAGTATTATTGGCTCATTTTAGAGAGATATTATGGATTGTGTATGATTGAAGATTGGCATGTTCTCCCACTCCAGAAAACTGACTGGGGGCGGGCGGTTGAATGGGAAGTTCCACATGCAGCCCCAGGCTAACTGTTGTCCACCACTAATGTATATTCATACCCTCATGTTTGTTTTCAGTACAACTCCCGTACTCCTTTTTGTGTGACTACACCCAAAGCAAACTGTAACCAATAACCACTGTGCCTCTTTTGGACATTTTTTTTATGGGAAATCCCCCAGTCCCTCTTAGCAACCTGTTTCACACTCTTTTGAATTAATTTCCCACTTCTAAAAGACAACTGCTGTCAAAATATGCTAATTACAGGAAGTCCCCAGGTTACAGACAAGATACATTCCTGAGAACGCCTTTAAACCTGATTTGTATGTAACTTGGATCCCTGATGATGAATAATAATAATAATAATAATAATATAATGACTCATATGTGGCAATAATAATACAGTGTAATACTGAAATAATAATAATTTCCCTGTACTATAATAATATGTAACAGAAACTGTTGTGCTCTTTTAATTCAAACAGAACATAAAAACAAACTCATACAAAAAGCCTTGAGAGACAGTTCTTAAGGTCATCTGTAAGTCAGGACGCATGTAACCCTGGGACCTCCTGTAGTTCATTCATTAAACATGCTAGTGGGCAAAATGTTATTTGAAAGTAAAAAAACGTAACACAATTTTTACATTTTATTTCAACTTTTATGAGCAATTTTTCTTTGGCGCATGCTTTCATTTTGTTTTGTTGCCTATTGCCTGTTACTTTCTTACGTGATTGTTTCCTTGTAAACTAATGAGCTTCCCTATAGCCCTGAGGGGAGTTGTAACTGCCATATGTCCATTGGGCATACACTTCTTGTGCAAATAAAGTCTCTCCCACCCCAGGAATTTGATAATGCAGAAAGCAAAATGGAACCGCAGCATCAAATAAAAGATAAGGAATTAGAGGCTGTCTTTATTTTAGATTTCAACCACATACTTGTCTATTTTTAAGTGTAGTTATTCATTATTGGAGTTTGTTTTAAACAAATATGGCCACAGTGGTCTCCGTGGCCAAAAACACTGTCTTCCAGTTCTGCTCATGTCCCACATTTTGTGTATTACACAATTTGCCCATACTGAGTACATGTATATCCAAAATTTAGTTTACCCAGTGTATAGACTAGCAGTAGCATTATAAACCTTATAAACCTTTAGAAACATTATAAACCTTATCAACTTTACCATAAACCCAAATATAACTCTTACCGTGAATGTCACATAACTGACTCTAGATACCTGAGTAGATTGAAAAAACATGGCAATATGTAATAATTGGAATGAAATAATTTAAATTGGTCACATGCATCACTGTACACGATTACTCTTTCATACTAAAATGATGAGATGATTGGACAGTGAATACGTTTAAAGGGAAGGGTCAGATCCCTTTATCTGTTACTTGCACTGTGACAGCAGCAACAAACTAAGTACTGAGTTGGGAATTAGTGACTTTTTTCCCAGCTTTATTACATAACATCATCCTTACATACACTATGGTGTATGTTATTATGTGTTTGCGTTGATCAGTCGTGTCTAACTCTCTGTGACCTCAGGGACCATAACACACCATGCTGATCCACATGGTATTCATGGCAGAGATACTGGAGTGGGTTGCCAGTTCCTTCTCCAGTAGGCCACAGCATACAGCTCCTGGTATTCCAAAGTGGTCTCCCATCCAAGTACTGACCAGGCCCAACTCTGCTTGGTTTCAGGGTGGTGTGACCACTAGGTTCCCTGACTGGAATACAAACCCAGGTCGCAGGGGTGAAAGCACCGAATCCTAACTATTGGACCACCAGGGAACCATTTTATATAGTTAGTAAGCCCTTACAATTTTGAAAACGCAATAATTAAAGTGGGCTGGATCAAATACAAGATTGGAATTACTACCAAGACTGACTAACCAGCGTCCGTTGGTGGCACATAAACTATATACGTCTTCAAGGTAACTTACATTTTTATATTCAATTCATAGCATCTACTTTGTGTCCATTAATTACCCCGGCAAAGGTTTGAGCATAAACTAATATACTAACTTGTTTAATTTTTATAGGCTTTAATACAAGTTACGTTTTACAGACTACTCCCTGGATCCTTATGTGCACTGGGATTTTTTTTTCTGTTTTTCTATTTTCGATTGGTCACTTGAATACAAAGCATTCAATAGTACCATGTTTTGTTTAATTTGCTGATCCTGACTACTCAAATTAACTATATGAGGTATACTAGTAAATAAGTGACAGTATGAATTTCAATTAACAAAAAATTGCATAGGGGATAGTGGCTACTTTTCATACCGCAAATAAATTGCATGATTTTAAACAGGATCTGCATAAAAAAGTCTTGAGTATATACAACAGAGAAAAAGGCACTTAAACTGATGTTTCTAAATCTCAGCAGTGTAAACAAACATTATATTTTGCATTCTATTATGCATCGAAAAATGTGTATAATTCTAAATATTATTTATTAGTTCTTTTTGAATGAGGAATTGGACATCTGGAAAATGAATAAGGCTATCCTAAGGATTTATTTAGCCAAGCTTTTAAGATATAGAATTCCTATGTATGCTGGGTCTACAGTGCCTTACGCCAGCACACCAAAAAAACACAAGACTCTATTTGGAAATAATGTAGCAACAAATTAAAGAAAAAAAACTAAAAAATATTCTTTATTAATTATAGAACAAATGTGAGAAATATAGTACAATAGTGTAATTAAAATAGATATACAATGCAGTGTATCAGAAGCAGGCTTTATCAGGTCCCCTGATGAATCCCCTGATGAATCCGTAGAATAAGACTACGGGGAAACGCGCGTCGGGAGTAAGCAGGCTGCGGGCGTAAGCTTTCCCACTCCGCTTCATGAGACCCACATGCCCGGTGCTGTGCTAACCCTCTACTACTAATAAGCTAACTAGTTCCCTGTGTCTGTTTGTAAGGATACTTGGCCAGATGGAACCTATTATGTTTGTATTAGAGGTATAGCAATTAAAACAGCAGGGTTATTTTAGTTTTGATTACAACATTGTGCTGTGCATCAAAACAACCAGTTTAATTTACTTGTGGAAATTCTCTATTTTTTGACCAGTAAGACCACATGTAGGTAAAGCTCTAGCAACAAAGAGTTAACTGGTCCTATTCCCTAAGGAATATATAGAGATCCACTTTACCTAGCAATTGAAGCAACTCCAAACTGTCATCTGTCTTTTCAACTAGACAGGTGCAGTTTTAATCTATAACACTATTATTCTATGTGGGGTATTTCATGTCTATTAGGAGGGTTAACTCATAACAGCTTATCCCCAGAATAAAGCCTGCTTCTGATATACTGCATTGTATAATCATTTTAATTACACTATTGTACTATATTTCTCACATTTTTTCTATAATTAATAAAGAATATGTTTTAGTTTTTTTTCTTTAATTTGTTGCTACATTATTTCCAAATAGAGTCTTGTGTGTTTCTATAGTGTGCTGGCGTAAGGCACTGTAGACCCAGCATACATAGGAATTCTATATTTACATAAATTATCTACTCTATTTCATTTAGAGAGTTGCTGTTTATTCTTTGATTTGATAAGCTTTTAAGATAGAATAAACCTTTTTTGTTCTTATCTGTTAAGAAACCTATGTTTCTATGTTAACTCAGAACTATGAAACGTTAAAGCTTATGATGGTGGAGTTTAGAAAACAGCATACATGTTTATCCTGTACTTTATTAACATTCCAATTATTTAAAAAACAGCTTTTTTTTACATTTTAGATTTAATTTTTTTGCCATTTTATGGATAAATAAGTTATCTCAGCAAAGCCTTCTGCCAGTGAAGACTCTGCTCAAAAAAACATCATATGACTGACTTGTGGGTACCTCATAGAAAAATAACTTGCATTATTTAATGTCATAAGCAGATATGTCAAAGTATATTCAGCATAATGTTGAAAAGTCATTCTGCATTGAAAGGATTAGGATAGTATTTACCACAAAAAACAACTGGATAATCCTGGCTAATGGTAGATGGAGTTAATTAAAGCACCGAAACAATATTTTCTAAAGCGTTCAGAATCTCATGTGCGCCAGTAGTATCATCAAAGGGATTTTATTCACACATAGATATCCACACATACATATTATAATAGGCTGTGTACCCTCATGATGATAATTACGCTGAATATATACACAGCTCTGCCTATTGGTAACAGAATGGGAAAGTCAAGAGATCTCTTCAAGAAAATTGTGGATTTTAAAGGAACCTTTCATTATGTGTGATAAAAGACAAAAATGGTAGTGACTTTTAACCCTCCTGGCGGTATGGGCGTGTCAGAACCCCCCGAGTGTAAAAGCGGTACATTTAGGGGTCAGACTGCCCTGTTCCACCCCCTGCTGCTACATTTATTTTTATAGGTATTGTAGTGGCCCCATCTCCACCCCAGCCCCTGCAGCAAATAATTCCCCATCTACCCCCCCTTCTCCTTCCCTTTCCCCTCTCCCTTCTCCTCACCTTCTACCCTTCTCCTCCCCTGCCCCCTCCTTCCTCCAACTTCCCCCATCCTCTTACTGTGTAACATGGTCATCCTTATCCTGCAGCACGTCTTGTTGCAGTGTCAGGGTGTTGATATTGACCTGACGTCTGTGTGACGTCACTCAGGACTACCCAACACTGCCAGAAGACGTGCTGCAGGGTAAGGATGACCATGTTACACAGTAAGAGGAAGGGGGAGGAAGTGTGTAGTCCCGAGCTTGGCTCAGGGTTACCGCTTTAGGAAGAGAAAATTAACCCAGAGCCACGCTCAGGATTACCGCTAAGGGAATTAACAGAAGCAGATCAGATAAAGAAGAGGTGGCAGGAATAATCAGAAAAGGTATACAGGAAGGATCTTAACAGCAGTGATGACCTCACTAGTTTGTCCAATGAGCTGCAGCCAGACATCTTGGATAGTGAAGTGAGATGGGCCCTAGGATGCCTTGCTGATAACAAGGATGCAGGAGTTGATGGGACTCCAACTGTTCAAAAACCTAAAATATGCTGTCAAAGTGTTGCTTGCATTATGCCAACATATTTGGAAAACTCAACAATGGCCAATAGACTGGAAAAGGTCAGTCTACATCCCAATCCCAAAAAAGGCAATGCCAGAGGGTGCTGAAATGATCGAACAATTGCACTAATTTCACATGTCAGCAAGGTAATGCTTAAGATCTTGCAGGCTCGGCTCCAACAATATATGAATGTAGATGTGCAAGCAGGGCTTCACAACGGCAGAGGCACAAGAGATCAAATTTGACAATGTTTTCTGGGTAATAGAGAAAGCAAAAGAGTTAAAAAAAAGGGTATCAGATCATCTCATTTGCCTCCTCAGGAATCTGTATGTGGATTATAAAGTCACAGTCAGAACCGAACATGGGGCAACAGAATGGTTCACAATCAGGAAAAGTGTGCAACAAGGTTGTTTATAGAACAAAAACAGAGTCAGAGGCGCTCAGTCTGAGAACTCTTTTTGTTTAGTTTTTCTCACCCTAAGGGTGATTGCGGGTTCCAGACATGGACTCCTTGCTTACCATGCCTTATGAAGTACAACTACAATTCACGGATAATTCCCTAGTGAGGCCGAAACGTATGTCTGGGGTTTGCTGTTTCTCCTGTTTAGGATAGAATTGCCTGGTGTTTTGGGGTTGGGTCACCATTTGAGTGGGACCAGACTGATATTATACAGGATATTTCTCTCTGTCAAGAGAACAAGTGAGCTAAAAGAGTCCGCTCTCTGAGTAAGTAACCAGACCTACAGAGCAAACCTACTCAGGTGTTGTTCGTTCTCAGATTGAGTGCCTCTGACTGAGCACCTCTGACTCTTTTTGTTTTGTTAAGTTGTATATTATCACAGTATTTATTCATCCTATACACAAAGTACATCATGGATAAGGTTGGGCTGGACAAATCCAAAGCTGGAATTAATATTGCTGGGAGAAATATCAACAACCTCAGATACATGGATGATACTACTCTGATGGCTGAAAGTGAGGAGGAAATAAACGGCCTATTGGTGAGGGTAAAAGAAGAGATTGCAAAAGCTGGACTGCTGCTCAACGTTGAAAAAATGAAGATCATGGCAAATAGATGAGTAAGAAGTGGAGGCAGTGACAGATTTTATTTTCCTGTGATCCAAGATCTCTTCAGATAGTGAATGCATTCATGAAATTAAAAGACATTTGGTTCTGGGGAGGAACGTTATGGCAAGTCTGGACAAGCTATTAAAAAGCAAAGATTTTACATTATCATCAAAAGTCAACATGATTAAAACTATGATATTCCCATAAGTAACATACAGGGGTGAGAGCTGGACCATAACGAGGGCTGAGCACCTTAGAATTAACACCTTTGAAATATGGTGTTGGCAAAAACTGCTTAGAGTTCCTTGGACTGCAAGAAGATCCAATAAATCAGTACTACAGGAAATCAAGTCAGACTGTTCAATGGAATCATGCTCATGAGACTAAAGCTCAAATATATTGGCCGAATCACAGGATTCCCTAGAGAAGAAGACTGGATGGAGCTTGATGGAACTCAGAGGGGCAGTGGCTGACAGATGCTGAGGCTTATAGTGTCATGGAGAGTGAGACACGACTGAAAAACTACACGTCTGAATGACAATAAAATAATTTTAATAGATTAAAATTTGTTGGCAAATATGTTGCATGGGAATAAGGTAGTTACATAATCAAATGTATTGCACTATAATGCACTATACTGGGTATGGATTGTCACAAGCAGGGTGCGTAAACGTTGCTGTAGCTGGCTAGTTAAGGAGTTAAACATTCTTCGTCACTTCTTTGAATGACAAAATTGTACCAGTAGATGTTTGTACTTTGAAATATGTAGTCAAGATCCAGTCAAATCAAATCCAAACCATGTTTTACGGCCCCCTATTACCTTAGACTGCATTCAGCTAAGAAAAAGACAGTGAGAGAGAAAGCGATGAAAGAGAAAGGGAAGATTGTCATACCCTTAGATGTTTTACATCTTACACAAGGGAACAGCTAGAAGATATAAAGCACAGTTGAATTTCTGACCATACCATTTTATTTTTCTGGAAATTCATAGCCTGGTAACAATTAATAATATTTATGATTTTCTGTATTTTATAATTGTTATAGATAATAATAATTAATTGTGCTTACTAGAGTTTTATTTATTTATAAATCTTTTATCAATTTATTATACAGACATAACAATAAATATATTACTTTATTAGTTATGTCTCTGTTCTCTTACAAATCTCACATTACCATGGAAATGTTTCACAGTGTGTAAGGGGTGAAGTTTTCCCTTGTGGCCAAATTGGATTTCCATATAAATGTCAAAGTTTGTTTAGCAGAAGCAGTACATAGATTGTTATAACTTTAAGTTGTCTTATTTATTTTTACTTTATAGCTATTTTAATCCTTACATTTGATTAGGGAAAATTAGGTTCTAAACTCACTATCATCATTCCTATACCTATCATATACAGTAATCAGGCATTGAGAGCTGTGTATATTGGGCCAGATGTAGACAAGGCTGAACTATTGGATAACTGTTCCCATGTCATGCTGTATGCTCAGTTTTGACAATACCAAGACAGGAACATTACTGTTCCTTTAATACAGAAATATACTGTAAGTAGATTCAAACATAATTATAATACTTTATTTCTTCTTCTTTTTTTAATCATACTATTTCCATGTACTGAAATGGACCAGATGACAACATTTCTGTTGTAATCACTTTAAATACTTTTCTGCAACAGGACCATTTCTTGAGTAACTTTCTATAGTAACTGAGGATTCCTGTCACTAGAAGAGGTTTTTGTCCTCACACATATCTGGCCTTATGTTCTAAAGGGTAAAATGTGGTTTAACTCTTGGAAATGTGTATTCTTTATTATATTTTCAGCATTAATAGACCCCTGCAATTTGCAATTAGGAAAAACATTATATGTTTGTGAAGTTTGTAACAAATTAACTGCATTAGCAAATGTGTAAACAGTGGGTATAGATGTATTTTTATATAAAATATTGATTTTAGTAGACACTTTATGCCTGAAGGATGCCATGCTTGTATCTTCCATCCTTCCTGCTGGCTTTGAGACTTACTTTGTGTGCCCTGATAATTCTTATTTTCTAAGGGCCTCATTCTATTATCGGCCTTAATCGGCCGCAAAGCTGCGATTCCTTGCGGGGCTCCCGTTACCTTGCAATTCAAATAGACGGCGCCGCAAGGATATCCCCTTACGGCCGGCCGTATATCTTGCAACCGGCCGTAAGCTCAGAAATCTTTAAAAGCAAATATATATTCAAGACGGCACTGTAAAGCTCGGTAAATGCTAGGGATCATAATGGGGGACAAGAGGATTAATAGCAACCCCCTCTCAAGCTTGCACATCAGCCCAAATCCGAGATTTCATTAACTGTTTATTTTCCGGCCGCAGCGTGGGCGGGTCTGAGGTGCTCAAAGCCCTCTGGACTTTTTCCATGGATATTTGACATAAATTAAAATAAAAATTATTTACGGATTTGAGTGTAGGGGAATGTTGTGCTATGAATGCTAACACCTACAATCACTTTATAGTCTCCTCAGAGTGCAGGATGGCTTTATTATGGCTTTATTATGTGCTTAATTGTGTGCCTGCGGGACCTTTTTGCTGCAAGTAAGCTGCGGCTCGGTTTTAGCCTTGCAGAGAGGGTTCCCGGAGCAATTGAATAGCAACCGGGATTTGCTTGCGGCCGAAACTCTTGCGGCCGTTTAAGATCAAAGGCTATCCTCCGGCGCGTGCGGCCGCAAGGGATTACAAGGCGCCGGCCGCAAGCCTGCCGGAGTCCCCGGCCGGAAGGGAATATAATAGGCAAATAGCTTGCGGACGGTCCTTGCGGCCCCGCATCTCCTACGGCCGATAATAGAATGAGGGCCTTAGAGTGGAAGGAGTGAGGAAAGAGTGAAGGGGATTTGTTTACAAGATTTCAGCACAGGGCACTTCCCCTTCCTTCCATTGGGTGAGTAGATGCAGCTTGTGAGTCTTGCTTACCCTGCTGTGCCTTAAAAATGATGTATGGCAGCTTCCATGCACTAGCAGTCTGCTAAACTGCTGTTGTGCCATGGCCTACACAGCTGCTAATGTTGTTTGTTGCATATATCAATTTGAATTAGAATAACATTAGAAAATATATTTAAATTAAATAAGTGTTTAGTGTTATTTTTTCACAAATTCTGTTTATAAAATATATTATGGTAAAAAAAAAATAATGTAGTAAACAATACATACACTCATAATGGCAGAAATAACTTATTGCAAATTTTATACATTACTTGCTTCTTGAAAAAGTTGCCCAAATGCCTAAAATAAATAAAGTTTTTCCCTTAGTCCCTATAATCAATTTCCTATTGCTAATCCTTGTTTTACTACGTGTCCCAAAGTGCCTAGCAACACATCTGCTCATAAACACACACCCTCCCGAGAGACGCAAACAGCAGTAACATGGATACAGCGAGGAGATGTGAGACGAAAGCAACATGAGGCAGATAGGATACAGAATGACTTCATCTTCGGGAAGTTTAAATAACTACAAACATAAATTCCACTGTGATTAAGTCTCAGAGCAGCCCACACTATCAGAATACAACTAAGTTGGACTGTTTATAGTTCTAACTTTTATATATATATATATATATATATATATAGTAAATAAAAAGTACATCTGTGTTCACATCTGAATGTCTAAAGCAAGTTAAAAAACCTGCTTCCAGCTCAGAGTTCCAAGAAAAACAGTTATTACACTGCATTCTGGGAAGTTGAGCTGGGACACACAAACATGGCCACAAATGCCTCACTCTTCATTCCTTAGCCATTATCAAACATGGCTTCCTTTAAGCTTATGCATGCTGTATTACACAGCTTTAATGCAAAGCCAAGGTTGGAATAAACACAGGCTGAGTATCCAATCCATGTACATGTTTCAAGCTTACTGGCTATCATCAGCATGGAGCGGGATCTCAGCCTGTGTTGTGGAAATTATGAGTAGGTAGTTCACCACAACAATCATTTATAATATGGTGGGCAAAAGAGTGATAGAAGCCCTCCACCGTACAGTAGTACAGTAAATAAAAAGTACATCTGTGTTCACATCTGAATGTCTAAAGCAAGTTAAAAAACCTGCTTCCAGCTCAGAGTTCCAAGAAAAACAGTTATTACACTGCATTCTGGGAAGTTGAGCTGGGACACACAAACATGGCCACAAATGCCTCACTCTTCATTCCTTAGCTATTATCAAACATGGCTTCCTTTAAGCTTATGCATGCTGTATTACACAGCTTTAATGCAAAGCCAAGGTTGGAATAAACACAGGCTGAGTATCCAATCCATGTACATGTTTCAAGCTTACTGGCTATCATCAGCATGGAGCGGGATCTATATATGTGTATAGTTTGATATATATATATATAAACATATATATATCCCCTTCTGGATCGCTACCTTGTTATGGTGAAGGGGCTTGCGTACCTCGATGAAGCTAGGAATTATACCATATCTGGTTACCCCAGATGGGCAGGTCATACCAGTCCACTGGCGAAGGTACTGGCAACCAAGTCCAGTCTCTCTGTCAAGAAAACCATTTGAATGATAGTGATCATTATTATCACATAATTGTTTGGCTCATTTTTAAATCATAATGATAACAGAAATCACCCGAATGGCCCTGATCAAATGTTTACATACTGTTGAATGTTTGGCCTTGTTAAAGGTTAATTTCCCACACCTGTGGCTTTTTAAATTGCAATTAGTGTCTGTGTATAAATAGGCAATGAGTTTGTTAACTCTCACGTGGATGCACTGAGCAGGCTAGATACTGAGCCATGGGGAGCAGAAAATAATTGTCAAAAGATCTGCATAACAAGGTAATGGAACTTCATAAAGATGGAAAAGGATATAAAAAGCTATCCAAAGCCTTGAAAATGCCAGTCAGTACTGTTCAATCACTTAAGGTGAAAAAATCGGGGATCTCTTGATACCAAGCCAAGGTCAGGTAGACCAAGAAAGATTTCAGCCACACCTGTCAGAAGAATTGTTCAAAATACAAAGAGAAACCTACAGGTAATCTCAGGAGAAATACAGGCTGCTCTGGAAAAAGAAGGTGAGGTTGTTTCAAGGAGCACGATACGACGATACTTGAACAAAAATGAGCTTTATGTTCACAACTATAAGCACTATGAGGGGTCAACAAGGCCTATAGAGAAAGAAATACAATCCCCACTGTGAATCATGGTGGTGGCTCACTGATGTTTTGGTGGTGTATGAGCTCTAAAGGCACAGGGAATCTTGTGAAAATTGATGGCAAGATGAATGCAGCATGTTATCAGAAAATATTGGCAGACAATTTGCATTCTTCTGAATGTAGGCTGGGCATGGGATGCTCTTGGACTTTCCAGCACGACAATGACCCTTAGCACAAGGCCAAGTTGACCCCCCAGTGGTTACAGCAGAAACATGTGAAGGTTGTGGAGAGGCCATTACAGTCTCCTCACGTAAATATCATTGAGCCACTCTGGGGAGATCTCAAATGTGCTGTTCATGCAAGACGACCAAAGACTTTGCATGACCTGGAGGAATTTTGCCAAGACGAATGGGCAGCTATACCACCTGCAAGAATGGGGCTTCATAGACAACTTTTACAAAAGACTGCACGCTGTCATTGATGCTAAAGGGGGTAATGCACAGTATTAAGAACTAAGGGTATGCAAACTTTTAAACAGGGTCATTTAATTTTTTTCTTTGTTGCCATATTTTGTTTTATGATTATGCCATTCTGTTATATCCTACAGTTGAATATGAATCCCATTAGAAATAAAAGAAATGTGTTTTGACTGCTCACTCATGTTTTCATATATTATGGTACACATATAACCAATTCGCCAAGGGTATCCAAACTTTTGAGCACAACTGTATATATATATATATATATATATATATATATATATAAAAACAAAATTAGCCAGGGAACCAATCAGCAAGGGAACCAAGAGGTCACACTGATAAGTTCTTGGATAAGATACCACCTGGGAATACCATGAGCTTTATGCTGTGGCCCACTGGAGAAGGAACTGGCAACCCACTCCAGTATCTCTGCCATGAAAACCAAGTGGATCAGCATGTTGTGTTGTCCATAAGATAACAGAGAATCGTACACGACTGAGCGACGCCAGTTACACATAAATATGTACATGGGAAAATGCCATTTTATCACACTCTACTGCCTTATCACCACTCACAATATTAATAACAATATTCACAAGATAACTATGAAAATCATATTCTTGGATTGTACTTTGAGTATTAATATGGCTATATTGTAAACAAACCGTACTTGACGTAAACCTGAAATCTGTTATCTTTTACTTTATGGCAATGAGATTTAATTATTAATGCTAGAGTAGTAAAACAGTAAATCTCTTGCTTTAATATACATATTGTGCTTTAATATAGATAAAGTCCAGACTTCCAAATATAGTAGAAACCATCCACAATTTTTCACAATTTCCTGGGATAGTAGTAAGCACATTATGTCAATGATACCAAGTTTCTCCTTTCAATGTGAACCCTATTGTTGGCTCTGCGGGGTCCTTGGTTCTCAGCCATGTCTCTCAATGGGTTGGCGATTACTACTTGGATTGCTGCCAGGTTTATTTGCTGGAATAGTGGTGATGCCAGCTCATCTGACACGCACACAACAAGAAGCTAATTGTTTCCTGTATTATTCTATTGCCTTTATACTCTGATAGAAGATATTTGAGAGTAAAATGAGCTCACTGGTTATTAGGAAATAGAAGTCTTCAATAGAGAAGGATTATTAAATGGACACTGAAATCCCACATTTTTCTATTGTGTATTTGAAGGTTTTAAGCATTACAAAGATTTGCTTTGCATGAAAATTATTTTTTTAAAGGTTAAATATGTCATTTTTAATCTATGTGCAAACTGCTTTTGCAACAATGTCAGGAGCTGTTTTTGAAAAAAAAAAAAAAAAAAGGTTTAGACTGGTCTGCTACAGCCAATCAGTCTATAAGAAATAATTGATTGCACCATAATTTATTGGAGAGTCTTTTTTTTTCCCTTTTTTCTACATTTTCAAAATAAAAATGTAACAAACAAACAAATCAAACAACAATAACAAATCATCCATTCAGTTAGAGGTATACACTGTATTATCACATAAAAATCATTTTACAAAATTGTCTGAAAGAAAAAATATGGAATTGTCATCTAGGAGGCTAGTTTAAAAGTAGTTGTCCCATACTATCCCCTTAGATGTAGAATTCTTCACAATACGTTTAAAACATTTAAGATATTTTTCCAAAAGTCTCTCTTTATGTAATGTTCTCTCCATAGCACTCCATGAAGGTATATGCCCAGTTTTCCATAACTTTACTAAATGCCATTTGGCTAACAAAATATGGAAAATCAGGATTATACAATCTGGTGGCATCTTATTGATAGCAATGTGGAAGAGAATACATTCTGGGATAAATGGGATATTTACTTTTATTATTTCTGTAATTTTTGATTTACACTGCCTCCAGAAGTCCTGAACCATAGTAAATTGCCACCAGACATGTAAGTGTGTGGCTCTGTTACCACAACCCTTCCAACAGTCCTTAGAGTTATCTGTATTAAATGTATTCAGTGTGTCAGGCACCAAGCGCCATCTTTGAATTAGCTTAAAATATAGTTCTCTATATGAGGAACATATTGAGGTTTTCTTTATTATGCCAAATGCTTGAAACCACTCTTCCACCTACCATAACATTTCCATGTCTTTTTCCCATTTAATCATTTACATTTTTAGAATATTATTACATCTTGAGATGGATTGTTACATTTAAAAATATCCAATGGGGTCAGAAGGGAAGGATATTTACTCCAATTCAGCTTAGTTTTATTATTATACCAACATTTCAACAGAGATAAGATTCCATATATGGGGCCTCATTCTATTAGCGGCCGTAAATCGGCCGTAAGGCTGCGATTCCTTGCGGGGGTTCAGTTAACTCGTGATTCTATTATACGGCCCCGCAAGGATCTCCTTTTACGGCCGGCCGCATATCTTGGAACCGGCCGTAATCTCAGAAATATAAAAACTCAAAAATAAATTCAAGCCTGCACTGTACAGCTCTGTAAATGCTAGGGATCATATTGGGGGACATGAGGATTAAAAGTAACCCACTCTCAAGATTGCACATCTGCCCAAACCCGAGTTCAAATTAACTGTTTATTTTCCGGCTGCGGCGTGGGTGTGTCTGAGGTGCTCCAAGCACTCTGGACTTTTTACATGGATATTTTACGGATATTAAAAATAAAATATTTTACGGATTTGAGTACAGGATAATTATGTGCTATTTTTTCTAACACCTAAAATCCCTTTATAGTCTTCGCAAAGTGCAGGATGGCTTTATTTAAGCTATTTTATGTGCTTAATTGGTGCTAGCGAGACCTCTTTCCTGCAAGTAAGCTGCGGCTCGCTTTTAGCCTTGCAGAGAGGTTTCCCGGAGGAATTGAATTGCAAAACTCTTGCGGCCGTTTTAGATCAAAGGCTTTCCTCTGGCGCGAGCGGCCGCAAGAGATAGCAAGGCACCGGCCGCAAGCCTGCCGGAGCCTCCGGCCGTAAGGGAATAGAATAGCCGAATAGCTTGCGGCCGGTCCTTGCGGCCCCGCAACGGCTGCGGCCGCTAATAGAATGAGGCCCATGGTCTATTGGAAATCAATTAAGCTTGGAAGGCATAATAAAAGATTTAAAAGGATTTTCACAAATAGTTATCTCTCCAAAATAAACCATTTAGTTTGAATCAGTGCTAAAATCCATGGAAAAATATGATTAATCATTATAGAAGCGTAAATTTCAAAAATCGACAGGGAGGCTAAGCCTCCTTTTTCTAATTTTCTTTTAGTAATATTCACACATAACCTTGGCTTCTTGTCGTTGTTAAGAAAGTTGTTCAATAATTTATGGAACCTATTCAATAAATATCTAGGTATGCTTTGAGGGATACATCTCATAATGTAGGTTATCTTAGGTATTACCATCATTTTAATTAAGGATATCCTACCCGTCCATCACATATGAATTGATCTCCACCCTAAATATAACTCTCTTATAAGAGCTTAACCTAACATAAGATTGTGTTATAGAATATTTTTAACTGATGCAAAAAAAGTTATTCCCATGTGTTTTATTTGGTTGTCATTCCAATTGAAATTGTAAATATGCCTGATGTTTGCAGTTTGTATTGTTTTTAATCCTTTCATAAGTATTTCAGATTTGAAGTTATTAATCTTTAAGTAAGATAATTTACTATATATATTTAATACTCCGAAAAGATGCCTCAAAGAATTTTCCAGATCTGTTAAAATTAAGAAAATGTCACCTGCAAACATCAATATTTTATTGTAACTCCTCTAATTTTAATATTATATCTTATTATCACTGCTAAAGGTTCCATAGTTAGGATATTAGATATTCGAAGAGGTAATGGACAACCTTCCCTTGTACCATTTGCGATGTTAACATTATTTGTTTTGAAGCCAAAGCCTGAGATTGAACCTTTATTAATATTAATATAATGTCCTTGACCCCAAAATCTCCAAGCCCATACATATGCAGCACTGATTAGGGTATGTAATCAGATCTAAGAATTTACTAGTATTGTCAGGTCTTTGTCTTTTATTTACAAACCCCACCTGAGCAAAATGAATTAAATTAGGGTTAACTCTATTTAATCTTGTCGCCAGAACTTTTGCATATATCTTAGTGATAATCACAACAAGAGAGAACCAAAAAAGTCTTCAACAGTTCAAGTGCTTAACACTATACATTTACAAACAACAAAAAATAGGTAAACCATTATTTATACCAGGAAATCAACTACAGCACTTTAAAAAATCTGATGCTTACAAAAATATATAACCATCTGATAATAGTAGTAGTTCTAGAGGGGATTATTTGGAAATCTTTAACACAAATCTCAAAAATGGGTTAATGTTATTTGTAAGGATACAGTACCTTGCAAAAGTATTCACCACCCTTGACTTTTTACCTATTTTGTTACATTACAGCCTTAAGTTCAATGTTTTGTTAATCTGAATTGTATGTGATGGACCAGAACACAATAGTCTAAGTTGGTGAAGTGAAATGAGAAAAATATATACATAAAACTATTTTTTAGAAATAGAAAACAGAAAATTGGCATGTGCATATGTATTCACCCCTTTGTTATGAAGCCCATAAAAAGCTCTGGTGCAACCAATTACCTTCAGAAGTCACATAATTAGTGAAATGATGCCCACCTGTGTGCAATCTAAGTGTCACATGATCTGTCATTACATATACACACCTTTTTTGAAAGGCCCCAGAGGCTGCAACACCTAAGCAAGAGGCACTGCTAACCAAACACTACCATGAAGACCAAGGAACTCTCCAAACCAGTAAGGGACAATGTTGTTGAGAAGTACAAGTCAGGGTTAGGTTATAAAAAAATATCCAAATCTTTGATGATCCCCAGGAGCACCATCAAATCTATCATAACCAAATGGAAAGAACATGGCACAACAGCAAACCTGCCAGGAGACACCTGCCCACCAAGACTCCTGGACTGGGCAAGGAGGGCATTAATCAGAGAGGCAGCACAGAGACCTAAGGTAACCCTGGAGGAGATGCAGAGTTCCACAGCAGAGACTGGAGTATCTGTACATAGGATGACAATAAGCCGTACACTCCATAGAGTTGGGCATTATGGCAGAGAGGCCAGAAGAAAGCCACTACTTTCAGCAAAAAACAAAACGGCACATTTTGAGTTTGTGAAAAGGCATGTTGGAGACTCCCAAAATGTATGGAGGAAGGTGCTTTGGTCTGATGAGACTTAAATTGAACTTTTCGGGGATCAAAGAAAACGCTATGTCTGGCACAAACTCAACACATCATATCACCCAAGGAACACCATCCCCACAGTGAAACATGGTGGTGGCAGCATCATGCTGTGAGGATGTTTTTCTGCAGCCAGGACTGGGAAACTGGTCAGAGTTGAGGGGAAAATGGATGGTGTTAAATACAGGGATATTCTTGTTCAAAACCTATCACACTTTGTGCGTGATTTAAGGCTAGGACGGAGGTTCACCTTCCAGCAGGATAATGACCCCAAACACACTGCTAAAGCAACACTTAAGGGGTTTAAGGGGAAACATGTAAATGTGTTGTAATGGCCTAGTCAAAGCCCAGACCTCAATCCAATAGAAAATCTGTGGTCAGACTTAAAGATTGCTGTTCACAAGCGCAAACCATCCAACTTGAAGGAGCTGGAGCAGTTTTGCAAGGAGGAATGGGCAAAAATCCCAGTGGTAAGTTGTGGCAAGCTCATAGAGACTTATCCTAAGCGATTTGGAGCTGTGATTGCCGCAAAAGGTGTTGACATTAGGGGGGTGAATAGTTATGCACATTGACTTTTTCTGTTATTTTGTCCTATTTGTTGTTTGCTATGGGCATGTTCTGTAAATGAAATGATGCAAATCCTCAAACAATCCATGTTAATTCCAGGTTGTGAGGCAACAAAACACAAAAAATGCCAAGGGTGGAGGGGGGGGGGGGGTGTGTGAATACTTTTGCAAGCCACTGTATACCTTAGTAGACTCAATACACAATCCCAATGAAATTGTACTCCAGGAGTAGCATCCCTATGTCTCCTGACTGAAGGGCTATGGTGTGCTCCACAAGCTGGTTAAAATCCCTAATTTCTAATAAGCTTGAACATCACACCATAGCCCTTTAGTCAGGGGGTCTCTGAAACGAGACATAGGGATGCTACTCTTGGAGGAGTTACATTTTCTATGATTGTATATTTATCAAGTACTATTCGGATGCTAATTTCTCAGTCTGATATCTAATAAACAATTTAATTGGGATTGTTTATTGAGTCTACTAAGGTATATTAGTAGATATATCCTTTTAAATAAGATTAACCAATTAGTGGGATTTGTGGTAAAGATTTCCAAATAGACATCCCCTCTAGAACTACTACCTACTATTATCAGATGGTTATAAAAACATTTTTTGCGTCAGATTGATTTCCTGGTATAAATAAAGGTTTACCTATTTTTGTTGTTTATATATCATGGTGTCAACATATAGCAGGGAAATGGGTCTATCATTTTTGAATTGTTCAGGATCCTTGTCCTGCTTTAAAATTTTGATAATGCAGGCTTCTGACATTACTAGAGGCATATTACCTGAAGTTGTAATTTAATTGAACATACTGCACATGTAGAGGCTCAGTTCTGAGCTAAATACTTTATAATAAAGGTTTATATATCCATCTTCACCAGGTGATTTGTTTAGTTTCCAGTTTGAGAAACCTGACTCAATTTCCTTGTTAGTTATATCTTGGTTACGTTTGTTTAGTTCCTCTGAGCTTATCTTGGGGAGATTGATTTTTATTAAAAAAGTATCTGTTTATTTTTTAGAGGGTTTAACATAACCATTTTCCAATTACAGATTATATAAAGTCTTATAATATAATTCAAATATCTTTCCGATGTCCTTAGGGTGTGAAAATGTAACTAAGAATCCTTTGAGATAATCTTTGCTTCTTAATTTTATTTATCAACAGTTTATTCACTTTGTTACCCAAGGCATAATGATCTTGTTGAAACTTTAATATTTACTTATCTGATTGAATTTGTAAAATCTTTTTAATTTGTAATGTGACCTTGGTAATCTGGTGGCTTTCTTCCTTATTTAAATCTAAATAAAGTTATCTTAGGGCTTACCTCTAGATTTTTTCATGGTAGCTATTCTTGCCAAAAATAAGCCTCTCATATATGCCTTATGTGCACACCATAGTGTTGCATAGGAGGGAACCGAACCTTTATTAATATTAAAACATGTGTTAATATCTAATTTCAATTTAGTAACAGCCTCCTGGGATTTCAAGAGTAAGGGATCTAGTCTCCAATGTCTAGTATTTTTTTTTATTATATTGGGGTTCTTTAATCAACATGCTAATAATTGCATGGTCTGACCATGTAATATTCCCAATTCTCATCGATTTTACTATGTTTAATGTTTGAGCATCAGTTGAGAAATGGTCGAATCTGGTGTAAGTATTTTGTCCCATTGAATGAAATGTATAGTCTCTCATGTCTGGGTTCATGGTCCTCCAACCGTCAACATAGATTAATGGGAGAAGATGAAATCCTATCTTAATGGCAATCAGGAATTATATTGAAATCTCCACAAATTATTAAGTAGCCTTTCTTAATCTTATTAACTTATTCAAGTATTTTCTTAAAATGTTTTATTTGGTTATGATTAGGTTTATATAAATGTACTATTGTATAAAGTTTGTTATTAATCTTTCCCAGCCAGATAATATATGTTCCCTCTTCATCCAGTATTTTACATTCTTCTAAAATTGCTAGATTCTTATTGAATATAATTGCTCCATCTCTATATTTTTTTATATAAGGGGCACTAATACATTCCTTAAATTTCTATTTGAAAATGTAGGACAATCCTTTATCCTCCAATGGGTTTCCTGTAAACATATGATACTGGCCTTCTCTTTTAAGTAGTTTTTCATTGCTGTTCTCCTTTTAAACAGGGTATTACTATCTTTAACAATATGGGAGATGATTTTAATTACCATCTAGTTTGGTGTTAAACTATGTTATGTGCCTTCCTTTATACTTTTGATTTGTAAAAAATACATATTCCTCCAACCACTCACATTTATTCATACAACCATTTTTAGTTGCCTTACGTTGTTCTTGGCAACATAATTCCATATTTAATAGACGAACAATGAGGTGGAAATGTCAGGCAATCAAGTTCACAAAAAAGTTATGGAACTTGTTTGGAGATGATGGGAAGCAAGCTTTATGAAAGAAAAACTTTATTTTCTAACCACAGAAAATGCAAAGGATGTTCCAAAACTTAAAATACTAAAGTAAAGTGGGAGAGAGGAAAGAGGAGAGGAAAAAAAAATAATTGTATAAGGATTAAGAGATAGGTAGGAAAATATGAAATTCCTAGCCGAACTTCAATGTGCAAGACAGTTAACTCAATTATCTCTCTAAAGCTTTATTCTAAAAATGGTGTTTCCCATGTTTCCCGTGTTTCCCATGTTAATTATTAAATTATCTATTGAAAAAAAGCACAGTCTCTTTGTTGAGCCATCCTCAAAACAAGTGTCTACATAATCTACTGATTACAGGTGTTATCCCTAATACATCTATCATGTTAGTTATTCTCTGAACATAACAATCAGTGTTATATTATTATAATAATAGGTTTCCTATAAAAAAAAAAAAGAAAAAAACGATAAGTCTTATAAAATCAACATTGCAACGTATATCTAAATGCTCCAATCATGAGACATAACTAACTAAAATTTCAACAAAACTTTGACTTACCACTAGTCGGTATCATCTGTGTTTTTTTATTTTAATTTTAAATAAAGTGGTAGTGCACAGCTTGTTATGTAAATCTAAGCGTGTATCCATATACGTCAATTGTGTATACTTTATCCATAGATATTTCCTAATTATCATTAAACGTGCAGGATATTTACATCTAACAGCAGTCTACCCGAACCATATAAAAAATAAAAAAAGGCGGGAGGGGGGGTTTCTCCCTTCCCCAGCTCTCCCTTTCAATTAGATGTTAATTTGACTTATTTAGTGACCAATTGCCATTTCTAATTCTTCAAAAGCAAAATAGAGGTCTCCATTTATGTTCCAACCTTTTAATAGTTCCTCTCCTTCCTCAACTGAGGTAATTGAGAACCATTGTGATTTATTAAAAACCATTAAATGGAAGGGAAATCCCCATTTATAAGTGATATTTTATCTTCTCAAGACTGTTGTTACATAGCCACAAGTTCCTTTCTTTTCAGTAAAGTATTTGTGGAAATGTCTGAAAAAATCTTTATGTTTGTATGACGGGGTCCAAAACCTTTTTCTTGAATGAACTCTTCATTATGGATTCTTTGTATAGAAGGGAGTGTAGTTTAACAATGACATCCCTTGGCTTGGTGCCAATTATCTTTTTAGCTAGTGGAATCTTATATACCATGGGCCTCATTCAATTCTGGGCTGCTACTTGCAAGTAAGTTCCCGATTTGCTACTTTTGAACTGCATGCTGGAGTAGCTCTACTTTTACTTTCCTATTCAATTGGATGGGCCCGTTAGTTAGTCCCCCTTCCCGATAATCGCAACCTGCTGTCGGAAGTAGCATCTACGTGCCTGAACATGAAGCCCGTAATGCCTGCTATCGAAAGTGCCAATGGAAACAGCGATCCTCATCAGGTCAACCTCCAAGACTCCCATGATGCGGAAGTCCCCATCGGGACCCCTGCCGCATTTAAAAATGTCAAATTCCCAGCCGCGGGTCCTTAAAGGGCCTGCGGCACACAAACGGTTAAACCCATGCCGCGAGGGTACAGTAAGTACCCCAGCTGCCACTAACATTAACCCACCCATGGTGCGGGGACCCCATTGTGACCACCGGAGGGTCCCCACATTAACCCTTGATGCGGGGGTCCCAATCGGGACCCCCATGGCAATTAAACTGTTAACCCCGTCCACAGGGATACTTTAAGTATCCCCGCTGCACCTAAAATTAACCCCCCTATGCTGGGGGTCGCCATCGGAACACCTGCAGTGTCCCCATATTATCCCTTGTTGCATCTAAAATTCGATTGGGAACCCCGCTGCATTTAAATTTTAATTTACAGCCTTGCAGGTCTTGAAAGGACCATAAAGGTCCTAAAGGACCCGCGCGAAATAAAAAATTAACCCTTGCCGCGTGGGTACTATAAGTACCCCACGGCACCTAAAATTAACGCCATCACTCATGGGGGTCTAAGAGGACCTTCATGAGCCTCTAATTAACCCACTCAGTCCAATAGGGGTCTACATAGACCCCTATAGGACACTATTAACACCTATAGTAACACTATAAGTGCCATGAGGGTCCTCCAAAATGCCCATCCAGCGATGCCCCCATCCTCCTTGAAGTCGTCGGTCTAAAAAATTAAAAAAACTAATGGAGCTCCTCCCTTTAGGAGCTCCCCTCCGCAAATGAGGTTTCTCACGCATGCTCCGTTAAAATTTAGAAATGTCACCTTCTGATTGGCTGAAAACACTGTCAATCATATTTCAGTCAATCAGAAGGTGCAAAGGTGTTAGACAATCAAAATAGGATACATCTCTATATCCTATTCTGATTGGCTGATGTAATTGTCAATCATTTTTAATCCAATCAGAAGGAGTTATTGCTTTCAGCGAATCAGAATGGGATACACCCCTGTGGGGTGTATCCCATTCCGATTGGTTCCAAGTATGTGGGCCTTCTGATGGTCTAAAATCTGATTGGCAGTTACATCAGCCAATCAGAAGACGCATATGCTTGAGCCAATCAGAATGGGATACACCCCACATAGGTGTTTCCCATTCTAATTGGCTGAAGGCAATAGCGCCTTCTGATTGGATTAAAAATGATTGACGTTACATCAGCTAATCAGAATGGGATATAGGCAGGCTAACACCTTTGCATCTTCTGATTTGCTGAAATATGATTGACAAAGTTTTCATCCAATTAGAAGGCGCCATTTCAAAATTTTAGTGGAGCATTGTGCGAAAACCCTCATTTGCGGCGGGGAGCTCCTCAAGGGAGGAGCTCTATTAGATTTATTTATTTTCTAGACCGTTGTTTTTGTTTGGAGGGGCTCTGCCTGCGACGACTTCGAGGAGGACAGGGGCATTGCTGGATGGGTATTTTGGACAGGTAAGTGGCCTATTTAGAATGTATTGTATTACATGTTGTATGTATTTATGTATTAATTGTAATGTTTCTTTTTTTCTAGGTGTGCCAGTGCTGGGGACATTTATGGAGGGCCGTTGTCTGGGAAGAAGCACAGAAGACCATTGTCGCTGGAGGGGCATTTGGGCAAGGCAAGTGGTATAATTTACCCTTTCTTTTATTGCTGCGTGTGGGTTTTGTTTTTATTTTAATAGTGATGTGTTTATTGTATGTTTTAGTATTTATTGTGAGTAGTATTTTTTATTTTCATGTAAGTAGTGTTTTTTTTTCTCTAAGTAGTGGGGTGTGTTTATTTTATGTAGTGTTGTTTTTTTTATTTTCAGCAATCTAGGTTTTTTATTTTTTGTAATTATTCTTTTTTCATTTCCCTGTGATTAGTGGGGTGCTATGGATTTTGTTAGGGGGTCAGGTAGGTAGTGTAGGGGTTAATAGGGTAGGGTAGGAGTTAGGTAGGTAGTGTAGGGGTTAATAGGGTGGGGAGTTAATAGGATAGAGTATAGTGGGGTTAATAGGATAGGGGTTTACTGGGTCTAGTTGCGGTTAACTAGGTCCAGTTAGGGTTAAATAGGACCAGTTACGGTTAATGGGTGTAGTTAGGGTTAATGAGGTAGAGTAAGGGTTAATGGGGTACGGTTAGGGCTAATGGGGTATAGTTAGGATTAATGGGGTATTGTTAGGGCTAATGAGGTATAGCTAGGGCTAATGGGGTATAGTTAGGGTTAATAGTTTAGTGTTGTGCTTAGACTTTGTGTCATGAGGGTCCTGGAGGACCCTTGTGGCACTTATAGTGTGAATATAGGGTTTAATAGTGTCCTATAGGGGTCTATATAGACCTCTATTGGACTGAGGGGGTTTATTATGGTCTCAGGAGGGTCTATATTGACACCCATGAGTTATGGGGTTAATATTAGGTGCCAGGAGGGGTACATATAGTACCCCCGCGGCAGGGGTTAATTTATTATTTAGCGCTGGTCCTTTCAGGACCCCCAAGGCGGGAATTTTAAATTTTTAAATGCAGCAAGGGTTAATGTGTGTACCCTCCAGGGATCCCGATGGGGACCCGTAGCTTAGGGGCATTAATGTTAGCACTCTCTTAAAGGGAGTGCTCCTAATCTAAGTTTGTTACCTGTATAAAAGACACCTGTCCACAGAAGCAATCAATCAGATTCCAAACTCTCCACCATGGTCAAGACCAAAGAGCTGTGCAAGGGTGTCAGGGACAAGATTGTAGACCTACACAAGGCTGGAATGGGCTACAAGACCATTGCCAAGCAGTTTGGTGAGAAGGTGACAACAGTTGATGCGATTATTCGCAAATGGAAGAAACACAAAATAACTGCCAGTCTCTCTAGGTCTAATGCTCCATGCAAGATCTCACCTCGTGGAGTTTCAATGATCATGAGAACTACACGGAAGGGTCTTGTTAATGATCTCAAGGCAGCTGGACCATAGTCACCAAGAAAACAATTGAAAAACCCACTATGCCTTGAAGGACTGAAATCCTACAGTGCCCGCAAGGTCCCCCTGCTCAAGAAAGCACATATACAGGCCCGTATTAAGTTTGCCAATCAACATCTGAATGATTCAGAGGAGAACTTAGTGAAAGTGTTGTGGTCAGATGAGACCAAAATCGAGCTGTTTGGCATCAACTTAACTCGCCGTGTTTGGAGGAGGAGGAATACTGCCTATAACCCCAATAACACCATCCCCACCATCAAACATGGAAATGGAAACATAATGCTTTGGGATGTTTTTCTGCTAAGGGGATAGGACAACTGCACGACATCAAAGGGACGATGGACGGGGCCATGTACCATCAAATCTTGGGTGAGAACTTCCTTCCCTCAGCCAGGGCATTGAAAATTGGTCATGGATGGGTATTCCAGCATGACAATGACCCAAAACACACAGCCAAGGCAAAAAAAAGTGACTCAAGAAGAAGCACATTAAGGTCCTGGAGTGGCCAAGCAAGTCTCCAGACCATAATCCCATCGAAAATCTGTGGAGGGAGCTGAAGGTTCGAGTTGTCAAACATCAGCCTCAAAACCTTAATGACTTGGAGAGGATCTGAAAAGAGGAGTGGGACAAAATCCCTCCTGACATGTGTGCAAACCTTGTGGCCAACTACAAGAAACGTCAGACCTCTGTCATTGCCAACAGGGGTTTTGCCACCAAGTACTAAGATGAAGGGGTCACATACTTATTTCCCTCATTGACCTGCAAGTTAATGTATAACTTTTTTGACATGCATTTTTCTTGTCAGTGAGAAATCTGTGAGTGTTTTTTCTTCACCAATTCTCGGATATACCCAGAGGAGTGCTTGAAAGGGCACAATGCAGGTCATTTTCATCCTCCAGTCTATTTAATTGCTCCGCTATAACTTGCTAAAAATCCTGACGACACAAATGGATGCAATGTATGAATAGTTCTTTCTTCCACTTTTTGATAGGAATCACACATCAAGGGCCACAATTCAGTGACTGATTTCTCACTGATCATATCCCTTACTCCAGAATCAGTCTTCAGTTCCAAAGATGTATCTTGACAATCATCTGGAACTTTTTTTGTGACAATTTGCATGGATTGCACACTACATCCAACTTCTCGTAATTAAAGGTATATGCATGTGAGGTGGGTTATAAATGCATCATAATCCACCTATCAAAAAAATTTTGCATGAAAAAATGCAAACATTTTTGCAAAGCATAGCGTGAGTGTGTGCGCGTGTGTCTGTCTGTGAGTGTGTGTGTGTGTCTGTGTGTTTGAGTGAGTGTTTGTGTGTCTGTGTGAGTGAGGGAGTGTGTGTGTGAGTTTGTGAGTGAGTGTGTATGTCTATGTGAGTGCATGTACAGTGGATATAAAAAGTCTACACACCCCTGTTAAAATATCAGGTTTCTGGGCTGTAAAAAAATGAGACAAAGATAAATCATTTCAGAACTTTTCCCACCTTTAATGTGACCTATAAACTGTACAACTAAATTGAAAAACAAATTGAAATCTTTTAGATGGAGGGGAAAAAAAAGAAAAAGAAAATGAATGTGGTTGCATAAGTCTGCACACCCTCTTATAACTGGGGATGTAGCTGTGTTCAGAATTAAGCAATCACATTCCAAATGGTGTTAAATAGGAGTCAGCATACACCTGACATCATTTAAAGTTCCTCTGATTAACCCCAAATAAAGTTCAGCTGCTCTAGTTGGTCTTTCCTGAAATTTTCTTAGTCGCATCCCACAGTAAAAGCCATGGTCCACAGAGAGCTTCCAAAGCATCAGAGGGATCTCATTGTTAAAAGGTATCAGTTAGGAGAAAGGTACAAAATAATTTCCAAGGCATTAGATATACCATGGAACACAGTGAAGATAGTCATCATCAAGTGGAGAAAATATGGCACAACAGTGACATTACCAAGAACTGGAGCTCCCCCCAAAATTGATGAAAAGACGAATAGAAAACTGGTCTGGGAGGCTACCAAGAGGCATACAGCAACATTAAAGGAGCTGCAGGAATATCTGGCAAGTACTGGATGTGTGGTACATGCAACAACAATCTCCCGTATTCTTCATATGTCTGGGCTATGGGGTAGAGTGGAAAGACGAAATACTTTTCTTACGATGAAAAACAGCCAAGCCAAGCTACATTTTGCAAAAACACATCCGAAGTCTCCCAAAAAGCATGTGGGAAAAGCTGTTATGGTCTGATGAAACCAAGGTTGAACTTTTTGGCCATAATTCCAAAAGATATGTTTGGCACAAAAACAACACTGCACATCACCAAAAGAACACCATATCCACAGTGAAGCATGGTGGTGGCAGGATCATGCTTTGGGGTTGATTTTCTTCAGCTGGAACTGGGGCCTTAGTTAAGATAGAGGGAATTATGAACAGTTCCAGATACCAGTCAATATTGGCACAAAACCTTCAGGCTTCTGCTAGAAAGCTGAACATGAAGAGGAACTTCATCTTTCAGCATGCCATTGACCCAAAGCATACATCCAAATCAACAAAGGAATGGCTTCACCAGAAGAAGATTAAAGTTTTGGAATGGCCCAGCCAGAGCCCAGACCTGAATCCGATTGAAAACCTGTGGGGTGATCTGAAGAGGGCTGTGTACAGGAGATGCCCTCGCAATCTGACAGATTTGGAGTGTTTTTGCAAAGAAGAGTGGGCAAATCTTGCCAAGTTAAAATGTGCCATGCTGATAGACTCATGCCCAAAAAGACAGTGCTGTAATACAATCAAAAGGTGCTTCAACAAAGTATTAGTTTAAGGGTGTGCATACTTATGCAACCATATGATTTTATTTTTATATTTTTTCTTCCCTCTACCTAAAAGATTTCAGTTTGTTTTTCAATTGAGTTGTACAGTTTATAGGTCACAATAAAGGTGGAAAAAGTTCTAAAATGATTTATCTTTGTCCATTTTTTTTACAGCACAGAAACCTGACATTTTAACAGGGTTGTGTAGACTTTTTATATCCACTGTATGTGTGTGAGTGCATGTGTGTGAGTGTCTGTGTGAGTGTGAGTGCATGTCTGTGTGAGTGTCTGTGTGTGTGAGAGCATGTCTGTGTGAGTGAGTGCATGAATGTGTGAGTATCTGTGTGTGAGCGCATGTCTCTGTGAGTGTCTGTGTGTGTGAGTGCATGTCTGTGTGAGTAAGTGCATGTCTGTGTTTCTGTGTGTGAGTGCATGTCTGTGCCAGTGTCTGTATGAGTGCATGTGTCTGTGTGAGTGCATGTGGGTGTGTCTGAGTATGAGTGCATGTCTGTGTGAATGTATGTGTGAGTGTCTGAGTGTAAGTAAGTGTCTGTGTGAGTGTCTGAGTGTGAGTGCATTCTCTGGGACTGGAGGGCAATTCACTGGGGCTGGGGCAGGTGATGGGGCAATTCACAGGGGCTGGGGGCAATTCAATGGGGCTGGGGGAGGTCACAGGGCAATTCTCTGGTGCTGGCAGAGTTGATGGGGAAATTCACTGGGGCTGGGGGGGGATAGGGCAACTCACTGGGGCTGCTGGACGTCACAGGGCAATTCCCTGGTGCTGGGGCAATTCACTGGTGCTGGGAGAGGTGGTGGGCCAATTAACTGGGGCTGGGGGAGGTGATGGGGGCAATTCACTGAGGCTGAGGGAGGTCACGGGGCAATTCACTGGTGCTGGGGCAGGTGATGGGGCAAATCACTGGGGCTGGGGGAAGTATCAACTGGGATGTAGCTTAAACAATCAGGTGAAGTGCTGTAGGAAATAAACAAAACTATAAACAGATAAAAGGATTATAAAACCTTATCTTAATTTTATGTAAAAATCTTAATCCTATATAAATTAAAATCCAAGGTACCTGATAAGGATTTGACTAAGGAAAAATAACCAAAAATACACAAATACAGTTGAATTGAAAAACAAAATCTTTTATTGACTTGAGCATAATAAAGTAATTAAATAAAAAAGCTGTGATCAAAGCATAAGAATATAATAACAACAAAAGAAAACTTAAATAAACCTTTAATAATTTGCTGGAAGTCAAAAAGCCCAAAGGATTAAACACCTTGGGCCTCATCCTATTATCGGCCGTAGGAGATGCGGGGCCGCAAGGACCGGCCGCAAGCTATTTGCCTATTCTATTCCCGTAAGGGGATATCCTTGTGGCGCCGTTTATTTGAATTGCAAGGTAACGGGAGCCCCGCAAGGAATCGCAGCTTTGCGGCCGATTTACGGCCGATAATAGAATGAGGGCCCTTGGGTTTAACATGAACTTTTTAATCGTTGCATTTTTAACAACATTTTAAATGTACAAATAAAAATTTATGTGGCAATAATAATTAAAATAAAGGCTGCATAAAAGGTGTTTTTGTACAACCTTGGTTGGTTGTTCAAGGATTCCTAAATAGGATCCACAGGACAATTTTTTGGTACGCATTTAACTAATAACACCTAGGCCTAAAAAACAAACTAAGATCATTTTTTGAGTATTATAAGTGTTTGTAAACAGACCTAAGACTTTTAATATTTTTGGTGTTAGTGTCATTTAGAAAACAATAGATAATTTTAACATACAATATTGTGCTCTTTCACACCATGAAGAGCACTTGAAGTAAATGTCCCTTTAACTCAGCCCAATTTGGACCACATCACAGTAAACATCTCCTAAAAGCATGTTGAAATACTTTTAGAATTTTTGAAAAACATGCATTTTTCATTGAGAAATCAATATAGTAAAGTCTGTGTTTACATTCGTCACTCACTGCTCATCACAGACCCACCACTACAGCTCAGTGTAGTGAGCAAAAGAAAAAAAGAGATAGCCCTCAAAAAACTGATCTGTGCATGGCATGCTGGAATCAACGAAACAGGTCAGTTAGGTGTTAACTTTTAAGTGCATTCCTGAGTTCAGGGAAAACTGCTATAAATCACTATCTTCACTCCGTGTGCTCTGCTCTCTGTTATTAATCATGAAACTGCCAGTTTGCAGGACAGACTGTGTTTGTAAACAGACTTAAAACTTTAGATTTTTTAGCTGTTATTAGTGTAATTAAAAAATAGATCCCATTAACATACAATCTTGTTCTCTTTCACACCATGAAGAGCACTTACAGTGAGGTAAATGGCCCTTTAAGGATCCGTCTAGCTATCTGTCTGTTGGTGAGCAAATATGCATGCATGTATATATACAAACTGGATAATGAAAAGGCATAGTTCTTTAAAAAAACAATGTATTGTGAAAATTATGCAGAAACAAATGTTTCAGTCCAGCTATAGGACCTTCTTCAGGTTTAGTGGATAAAGGATGGAATAAGTTAGTGGTATGTGTCTGCTTAGGGTCACAAGGCCTAGCGTAGCACATTTTCATGAGGTAGGAGGCTGCTTGAAATGCTGGAGCAGTGCCATGGGTTAGTGTGTGCATATGCACCAACATTTCTGTCTGTAAATGTACTTGACACTTTAAGATTTACT
Source organism: Discoglossus pictus (assembly GCA_027410445.1). Lineage (NCBI taxonomy): Eukaryota > Metazoa > Chordata > Amphibia > Anura > Alytidae > Discoglossus > Discoglossus pictus. The sequence continues at coordinate 293,840,547 of CM050166.1, forward strand.
TTATTTTATTTGTATTACTTTTATTTACTATGGGCCTCATTCAATTGCGATTTGGCCAATTGAATAAGGCTCTAAATAAGCACATAGCATATTTTTTTTAAAGAAGTTTTTAGTTAGTGACAAGCTTGCTTTTGGATAGATGTTTACTGACAACTTCTTAAAAAAATATATGTTATGTGCTTATTTAAAGCCCTATTCAAGTGGCCAAATTGCAATTGAATGAGGGCCTTTATATATACACAAACGCTAATATACATATGATTTTGGATATTGGAAATACACCTCTGGGTTAAGTGATGCATATTTATGGTTGTTTTATAAAATTATTTTAGAACATGCCCTCTCTGATACCTCATTGCCATAGCCACATTGTAAGCTCTTTTCAAGTATTTTTTAGTTCTGAGCAACATGATGATGAGAGATGGTCACTGATTGGTTAGTATGAGACACAGCATAGCAAGTACAGCAGAGTCTGTGTTTTCATGAGGTGCAGATGGCAGACCCAAGCACGTAATATATGTTTGATTTTAGGCAGTAAAACAGAGCTTATAAGCACTTCTTAATAAAATAAAGTACATAAAACAAATTGATACACGGGTATACTATATGTCTAGTAAAATCCCAAAACCTTCTATATCCCTTTAAGAGAAAACAACAGGAAGAACATGTTCAGTACTAGAAAGCAGGGATTTTGTCGTCAAATTTGAGACTTTCCATCAAAAGAGTGTTGTTTAGGAGGCTAAGAGGGACAGGGGAATTCATCTGGTAAGAGGGACTACAAATGAGCTCAGTGCGTTCTCGGATTGACTTCCTTTTCATTCCCAAGGCAAGGAAGTACAGGCAGCCTGATATGGTTCCCTGATTCTTCACTGACCACGGAGCTGTATGATTGCTGGGAGACTTGGGCAATGGGGTTTGCCCCAGTCCAGCCTTTTAAAAACTGGACAGCGCTCTGTTGGAACGGGAGGAGATGGTGGAGGAATTGGAGTGTTGGTAGGCAGAGTACAAAGATGAGAAGTGTTTGTTCCCCACTACATCTCAGTGGTGGGAGTTTGTTAAAGTGAAGTTACAGAGCTTTTTTCCATGCGTGTGGCAGGTGTCTGGCAAGAGACAGGAAGAGTGACTTCAAAGGGCTGCCGAGTCGCCTGTAGACCCTACAAGATCTAGAACTGGGATGTGAGAGAAAAGGCAAAAGAGAGTCTGAAAAGCCACTTTAACTCTGTTGATTCCACAGGTACCGCAAACATGGATGCCCTCCTCACGTTGGAGGACCCCTATTATGATCTCCTAGCCCCCAAACACCAGGGTCACCCAACCCCCCCTAAGCTCCCCCATTATGATCTCCTAACCCTCAGCCCCAGGGCCACCCAAAACCCCCCTCACCCCCAGCTCCTCCATTATGATCTCCTAACCCCCAGCCCCCAGGACCACCCAAAACCCCCCTCACCCCCAGATCCCCCATTATGATCTCCTAAATCCCCCCTCACCACCACCACCTTTCTGATCACCTTCCCCTATCCGTATAACACATGCATTGCAGTAAGCTCCGAGATTGAAGCACGCGCACTGGTGGTGGCGCGCGCAACAGATGTGCGCACACATTCCTTTTCAGTGGGGAAACTCACAAGATCCTATGTTTTTTTAACTTATTTTAGACATTTAAATGTGAACACAAATGTACTATTTATTTACTGTATATATATATATATATATATATATATATATATATATATATATATATATAAAGTTTCTGAAACCAGTTAGTCCCTTCATTAAAAAAATTGTTTGTGTGACATTTGTTTTTTACTCGTTAAAGGTTATATGACTTTGCTTTGACCCTCCTATAGCCATTGGGAGAGGTTATACATTAAGTTAATAATCTACAGGGTTGTGTCCAATGTTAACGTGAAGGCAGCATAAGGTACAGTAGCCCTCATTTTACAGTAAACAGAGTAACTATGTAAGAAATTATACCAAGGACAATGCTGTTATGAGTCACTTTGTTAACTGAAAGCCAAGCAGATGGATGAGGGAAATTCAGTTGCTAGAGTAAACATGCTGTAATATCAGCTCAAGCTGCATGTTAAAGGTCCACTGCAGTTCAGAAAATGACACTTATCTATCAAGTATGTAACAAATTAAACAATAGCAGCTGTATAAGTCATGTACATAAAAGATTTTTGCAGCAAATTAGAATACTCTATTTATAACTACAGGAATCAATTTGGTGTTTTTAAAAATCAATTCCTTAGAGATGAATCGCAAGGTTGTTTGCTTTGGCTGTCAGTGGAAGGAGGGGTGGGGAAGGAGGAAGCAGAGAGCCCACAAGCAGGTCCTTGCATCAGGAAATGCAACTACTGCTGCCCAGAAACGTAAATGCCACTCTCACACACACAACTTGCACCAATGTATCATGGATATACAATATTGTTTATCATTGTTCTGTGGTCCTTTAATAGCTGATATACTTCCAGGTGTATTTGTATACTTCATGGAACATATGATTTCTATGACATGACAATGCTTTAAAACGTACTTAAACGTAAGCTATTGTATTTTTTAGGAATTATTTTAAAAGAGCAATACTATCACACATGTTCATTCATAAATTTATTAGTGCATTAATGATTCTGAAGTGGATCATTCCTGAAAAGTCCAGTATTGCTTGTGCTGCATTTTATGTAAATTGGAGATTCCAAAATACTAATTTGCTGCTTTGATGAGCTAATTATAATCACAATCTGCATGACTGTCCCTGTGTTGGCCAAAACAGTAATTACCAATGTTATCATTCAGTTCGAACCCCTCCACTAGTCTATCAAGTACTTTGAGCCACAAATTATTTAAATAAAGGCTCCCATTTGCTAAGCTAGTTGTGATGGAGGAAGACAGTTGCCTCTTGGTAAATCAAATCCCATAATGTCCTCTCTGAGTGCCTTATCTGACTGATAAGCAATAAGGAATTGCTGGATGAGAAGAAAGCAAGGAATTCATATCACTGAGTAAGATAACTGTAAAAGTTAGGTATCAATTTCTTACAACTATTTTTTCTAGTAAATCCAGTCATCCTTCTATTTTTAAATATTATGTTTAGATGATCGCAAATAAAACATTTTTACAGTGCCCCTTTAAAGGACCAGAGTAGCTTAAGAAAATTTCACTTGTTTGTCAAACTAACATTAGTAGTACTAATGAAGACTCTGTTCATGAGTATGTTTGTGTCGTTCAGTCGTGTCCGACTCTTTGTGACCTTATTGACCGTAACACACCATGCTGATCCACTTGGTATTCATGGCAGAGATACTGGAATGGGTTGCAAGTTCTTTCCCCAGTGGGCCACAGCATACAGCTAGGTGGTCTCCCATCCAAGTACTGACCAGGCCCAACCCTGCATGGCTTCATGGTGGTGTTAGCTCTTGGTTCCCTGACTGGAATCGAACCCAGGTCACAGTAGTGAAAGCACTGAATCCTAATCACTGGACCACCAGGAATCAATTTTGTGTTTTTGATATCACATCCTGAGACCTGGATGATGTTTTTTTCTTAGCTATCAGTGGTGGAAGAGGGAAATGTCTGTAAGATTGAACTCAAAGTTCTCCAACATATTTATTTTTTTATTGTACAGCAGCCCTTTAAATATAATATTTTTTATGTAATATATTTTTAATATAATTTTGTTTTTATGTTCGCCATGTATAAAACATGATCTGTTAAATGCAAATTATGTGCAGTACATATGATGTTAGATGAATAGTGATTTTCTTGACTTGATAAATAAGGTTTGAACATGTGAGAAGTAGGCAAAAGACTCCGGTGGATATTCTTCTTTTAAAGCAACATTAACTCAACTACTAGGTGTTAAACTACTGCAAATCTTTTTTTTTAAATTAATGCTCCTCATAATGTAAATATTTTTTCCATGTTTATGACAGTTTATATGTCTCAGAGCCACACCGGGCTTTCTAAAAAGGTCAGTTCTTTTCTGCATCTTATCAAAGATTTGGCAGAACACCAATTCACAGTGTCAGAGCGCCCAAAACTCCAGTAAGTGTCCTTAGAATACCTCATTAGTTGCTCCGTGCATATCAGACTACAGTAAGGGATATGTTTATGATATTCACACATTGCTATTTGATACAGTTTCCTTTTGGAAAAATGCTTTCCTGAAATATATGATAGAATGTACCCAATCACCATATAACCATCATTACATACATTTGCTTTTATTCCCTATGAATACCACTTGCCAGTTTACAGATGTAAATGTTACCTCTTTTGATGTAAACTCATGTGGAATGATATTTATAGCTCTTAGGGAAACTTTAAATTAAAGGTGAACAGAGGAGGTTCTAAGTATTATATAGTTTTAATAAATAGGTAAGAGCAAATACTTTATTATTTTAAAATTATTCAATGACATCTAACATCTAGCTGGACAGAAGCACTGACTGTAACAACTCGCTTTTTGGGGTCAGGGTGGGACTCCCCTGAACCCCACAAGTAAGAGCCCTTTATGCCAAAAACATGTACTATCATAGCCCCCTGGACTTAATGGACAGTGATACTTTTATAGTTTTTGGAGGTTTAATTTTGGACTTCCGGCCCTGGTTATGTACCCTGAGCTCATTTAGGTGAGTTATTTGGGTCTAGTAGGCTTAGGGTCATTTTTGTTAATGTTTGCAGCATTTATGTTTTGTTCAATAAATGCTCTAGGATATGACACTAATATAAAGTCTCTTCAGATATTACACACCTATCAAGTGCAATGGCATAGTATTACTGTATGTAATTGCTGTTACATAGTGAAGGTGGTTACTTCTAGGGGCTAGATATAGAAGATAATAGTGAGTTATTTACTAGTACCGGTTGTAGGGCTTTATTTCATAAATATGAGCCCATTCTAATTGAGCAGTGTAATATGAGATATACCGTAAAATCAGCTGCGGGAGCTTTTTTCCCTACATTACAAGTTTTCACTCGTAATATTATGGCACTCTATTTATATATACTAGCGACTTGCCCGTCAAAAAATGACGGTCAATAAAATTGTAAGCCATGGCAATGCTGTTTGCCACACAATGTGAAGGTTTTTGTACTGCGAGGACCTTCCTCTTCTCTGGTGTACTTTTGCTCCTCTGAGCAGCCTCTGTGCTGATAACAAAGACAGATACATATGTTTATATTTTTGGAAATAATAATGAATTAATTAGTTACTTAATGAATTAATATACTTTACCTAATTATAATCAATATATCCATCAATCAATAGGCTGAAGAGCTAACAATCTTTTTTCATTTTCCCGCAGCATATAATGTGCAGTTGGACTGTTGCTGGCCTGAGGAGAAAGTTTCATGAATGTACCAACTGTGCATTAGAAATAGGCTGTGTGCGCGAGGGCAAGCCGTTGGTTTATTTGTTTAAAGCGCTACTGTAGATGCATAATGTTGTGATGTGCAAGTTCTGAGTTTTTTCATACACTACTGATTCTGCTCTATCAAATGCATTTATAATCCAGGAGACTTAAATATGCCTTTAAGAGAAAAGTAAATATCCCTAACTATTCTATTCACCCATCCTGGAAATATTGCAAAAGAGCAACCACGAGTGACTGTGGCAAGACTAAGCCACAAATAACTGAAAACTTTTCCATTGATTTTTGAACTGCCGAAATATCATGAGTTACTCCTTTCACTTTTGTCTGAACCTAATTTATGTACAGCGCTATAATAATAATTAATAATAGTAATTATAGGTACTAAACACCACCTGCAACTGGTTTTAAAATCATTGCTGAGAGCCGGAGCAGCATTTAAAGAGACAATACACAACAACAAAAAAGGGAAGAAAAAGAACATTTTCTCTTTCTTTTTTTTTTTGAATAGGGTTTACATACATTGAGTACTGAGTTGTGTGTTACCCTGGATACTGTAAAATGACACGCACATAACAATACAAAATAAAATGTTTTAATTCCACATATAAGTGTTGAACATTAAGTGTCAAATTTTGATGAACTTCCATGATTATTTATTGTTTCTTTTTTATGCTGTACTGTCTCTATATTTCTTTTTTTTTTTTTTTTTATGTACAAAATTCCAAAACACCGAAACAAACACAGTTACATTTTCAGAAAATTGTTCAAGAATAAATGACTTAAAGTGCTTGAAATCGGAGTTTCAGGATATCCACTTTAAAGATACATTATGTACATGTGCAATACAATCATTCAATACCAAACAAACAACAACAAAAAAACAATAAAATAAAATTTGCCTGGGAGAAAAAAGAGAATTAGGGAGGAGACCAATACGATATCTTGCAGTATTACTCAACAGCCTCCAGGTTATAATTATTACTGTCTGTTTGAGTCGCTCCAAATTTTCCATTTCTGAATGTCCTTTTTAATTAATTCTGAGGAGATAAAAATTTTCTCCAATTCCCAATTTTTGTTCATTAAAACTGCGACATCACTCCATCTCAGGGTGTAAGTCTGTTTCCACCTAGAGACTATTATCCATTTAACTATTGCAAGAATTTGGATGATACAGGCCTGAGATTCAAAACTAACAAAACATATGCAAAATGCCACACACAATAGATGGTTGTATTGTTTTCTTCACGATTGACGAAATTTGAGAAAAGGATTTCATCCCAAAAGGGTTTTATACAGGGACAGTTCCACCAAACATGTTCCTGAGTGCCAACAGCCCCACAATTCCTCATTACTAGAGTGAGAAATTTGGGAGATTTTCTTTGGAACTAAATACCAACGATTGACAGCTTTAAAGAAGGTCTCCCTATAGGAGGCCTTCTTTATGAACCTGTTGGTAACTCCAAAAGCCCTATATCATGTTTCAATAGGGATGAATAGTCCCATATCCCTTTCAAATTCTTCCATTCCCTTGAACTTATGGTCTACTATTGAGGATTCAATTGCTTCAGCACATTTAGCTATTAAATGGGAATTTTGTTTTATCTTTAGTTAGTTGTTCAAGTGGAGTAATATTACCTCTACATAAATTATCTACCACCGCAAAATAAATCCTTTAAATACATACGTTTTCTATGTCTCCATTCATTGGGAATAGGAAATTCATAAAACCTGGCCATAGTTTCCAACGGGAATATAGGGCTTGGGTAAGGACTAAGGTGTAGTTTGTTATTAATCCAATGTCAAAAGTCAAATAGATTTTGAACAATTAATGCTTTCTCCATTATATATTTTTTAGTAAAATCTGCCACAAATACCAAATAGGGTAATTCACCTTTCAGAACCATTTTGTTCTCAATCTGTGACCAAGCAAATTCTTTTGGATATAGCCATTTCAATATATGCAAGATAATAATGGCGTCATGGTATGTTCTAATAATTGGGTATGCTATTCCACCTCTAATACATTTCTTGGCCATTGTTGATTTTTTTGAGTCTTATGTGTTTTGTACTGTGAATGAACCTATCTATTATGATTTGGAACCTTTGCATCCAATACCTTGGAACAACCAGAGGTATACAGCGAATAACATAGTTACATTTGGGCAGTAGTATCATTTTTGTTAGCGCTATTCTACCTGAAAAGGATAGGTTTATGTTTTTCCAACTGGAAATTAAATCTGAACATTTTAGATGTAGTTTTTTAAGATTTGTAGGAACCATCTTTTTTTAGTCATCATTAAAATGAATACCCAAATGTGAAAATCCCTTTGATTGCCAGTTATATGCATATTATTATTTTTTATATCCTCTAATGACATATTTAGTGTTAAAATTTCCGATTTCAATATATTCATTTTATAATTCGAAATTAGACCAAATAGGTCAATTATTTTGTTTAAATTAGTCAAAGACTCTTGAGGATTTGTTATTGAGAGTATAACATCATCTGCAAACAGGGTTATCTCCCTCTCTCCTATTTCTATTCCCCTTATACCAGTAGATTGTTTGGCTGCTTCAGCAAAAGGGTCCATGGCCAAAGAGAACAAGAAAAGAGAGAGGGGGCACCCTTGCCTAGTACCATTCCGAACAGTAAACATTTGGGACCTGAATCAATTCGTGACACCAAGGCTGTGGGCTCTGTATACAAGGAACCAAATCTACCGAACCCCAGCCTTGCCACTATGAAGTGCATGTACTCCCACCCTATCCAGTCACACGCTTTCTCGGCATCTAACAAAGGAACAGGGTGGCAGTACCTCCCTTCTTATAATGTGCTATCAAGTTCATCAGCTTTCTAATATTGTCTACTCCTTCCCTACCTGGAATAAATCCTGTTTGTTCCAGAGAGATTAGTTTAGTCATTAAATTCCCAATTCTCAGAGACAACATTTTTTAAAACAGTTTTACATCTGTTTTCAGAAGAGAGATAGGCCTATAATTGGCACAGTTTTGAGGATCTTCCTTTTTTTGGTATTGTAATTAGCCAGAAACATTTATTTTTGCATTTTGTCCTCTTCCTTGATTTTGTTGAACAAATCCATCAGATGTTGAACTATGACAGGATGGCATATTTTATAAAAGGAGTTACTGAAGCCATCTGGCCCTGGGGCGGTAAGCAGTTTCACATTTTAATAGCTAATTAAACTTTCTTGATTGATGGTAAGTTGCATAAACTCAAGAAATAACTGATTTGTGCTTTAGAAGGTCTTACATAGGCTGAATCTTCCTTCAAGTTGTACAATTTCTGATCAAATTTAGCAAAAACCCTGGCTATGTCATTGGGGGTGTTCCAAAGTTTGTCTGCAAAATGCAAGGATTCAATTCTATTTCTCTGAGATTTCTTATTAACCTTATTAGCCAAGAGTTTGCCAATCTTATTATCGTAGTGGTACAACTTATGTTGCAATCGCCAGAGAGATTGGTCTGCTAGGTGTTGATTAATCTTTCTTATTTGTTTCTGTGTGGAGTTAATCTCCTCATTAATTTTCTCATCATATTTCATTTTATTAATCTTTTCCAAGTTAGCTAATTAAATATAAAGTTTTCTTAAAGGAAGACCTCTATGTTTTCCATTGTATAAGTATCCGCCTTTTGAGCACTCCATAAAGTACCTTTGAAAGATACTGAGTCTAAGTTTAAGTCAATACATTTCTCAATCTCTTGTTTAAGTAAATTCTTTTTTCTTATTTTTGAATTAGAATTTCTTTCAAATTTGCTCTATTAATTTGATTGTTAACGTGATACTTGCATGTCCGAAATAGTTATTGAGGCTATATCTACTTTAACTATTTTGTCCACAGTCGAGGCATTAACCAAGAAATAGTCAATCCTTGAGTAAAGTTTGTGGACATTTGAAAAGTAGGTATAGTCCCTTTGCTTGGGATGGAACATTCTCCATACAGCGTAAAGATTATTTTTTGCTACAGTTTCAGAGAACATTTCTGACATCTTGTTTTCTCTGGAAAGATTCTTTTATATCTTTTAATGCTTTCCTGTCATATTTTGGGTTGATCGTCATATTAAAATCTCCACAGGTAATAGTATATCCTTGAAAAAATTTAGACATTTTATTAAATAACTGGTTTAAGAATCTGTTCTGGTTAAAATTCAGGGCATATATGTTCAAGATGGTGAATTTCTCGTTGTTAATAAGGCCAACCCACAATACGTATCTTCCTTTAGTTTCGTTTTTAACAAATTCTTCCTTAATTATTAGGTTTTTGTTAAAAAAAATTATACACCTCTTTTCTTTTTTTTAAAGGTTGAGTTGTATTTGTAGAAAAAAATTCCATCCCCAAACTTGTGTATTCCAGTTTGAACCCAATGTGTCTCTTGCAAGCAAGCTATGTCTTTAAATTTCCTCAGTACACTATTCCTTTTCACTGTTGAGTTCAATCCTTTTACATTAAAACTCATAATATTCAAAGTCATCTATTGCATATAGTTCTACTCATGAACTTCAGTACCCCTCCCTCCTCCTTTCTCACAGGCAAATTAAAATTTACACATATCGACAAAGACAACCCATTTACATTGTTACAACATTTAGTCAATATAATCTTTGTAAGAATAAATATCATATAGGGAGGTGTTCCTTTTCTGTCCTCTCTCAATTCGGCCACCCCAAAATGGGGGGCGAAATCTGGGATAAGCAGATGTAGTCAGACAAAGAAAAAGACTGTCTGAATGTCTAGGCGGCTTTGCAAACAGAGCAAAATGAATAATTCAATTCTGCGGCTCTCAGCAATGATTTTAAAACCAGTTGCAAGTGGTGTTTAGTACCTATAATTATTATTATTAATTATTATTATAGCGCTGTACATAAATTAGTTTCAGACAAAGATAAATACAGATTAACATTTAGCAAAGGAAGGACCTGTCTTTGAGCTAGGAATCCAATGTCCATAATGAATTCCCAAAGTACTTAGGCTAGAAACTCGCAGTAATATTTCTTTCAGATATTTGATGTTATGGCACTGCTTTATTTTGCGAGTAATCTGTAAAGTCTGATTAGAATAGGGTTTTGGTGTAAAAGTGAAAGGAGTAACTCATAATATTTTGGCAGTTCAAAAATCAATGGAAAAGTTTTCAATTATTTGTGGCTTAGTCTTGCCACAGTCACTCGTGGTAGCTCTTTTGCAATATTTCCAGGATGGGTGAATAAAATAGTTAGGGATATTTACTTTTCTCTTAAAGGCATATTTAAGTCTCCTGGATTATAAATGCATTTGATAGAGCAGAATCAGTAGTGTATGAAAAAAAATGTTTGCATGAAAAAATACCAAACTAAACATTAAAAAACTTGCCCTGAAGTTAGCAAAATATCTTCTAGTTGAAAAGTAGAGTAGACACCCCCTACAAACTAAATTAACATAAAATTCAAAATTCTTTCAATCACGAGAAAGCAGAGGCAGCTGCAAAATTGTAGCAAAAGTCTGGGTAGTCTGTCTCAGCAGAAAAGCATTGTCACAGACCACTTTTTCTCGGCCTGTGTGTTGGCCCCTTGAGCCACCATAAAAGTACAGACTGCTTGGCTCCAGCAGTGGATTATCTGCATAAACACCTCCATTGTATTTGTAAATCTGTTTTGTCGCATTGTTTGACAGATAAAGTTAATCACTGATATGTGCTAGAGACGGCAGGATGTGTATTGGAGGATAAGCCTATTGCTCTTAGGAAGCTAATGTTAGAACCAATGTGGAGCTCTGCTCAAGGAGGAATATTCATGTACCTTGGTCTCTGCATAGCTGCTGTTTTCAATTAGTTTCCCTCAAGTGGTTACTACTGTTGAGTGATCTAAGTTCTATTATAATTAGTTAATATATAACTTACTAGCGACTTGCCCATCAAAAATAACGGGGCAATAAAATGTAAAGCCATGGCAATGCTGTTTGCCACACAATGTAAAGCTTTTTCTACTCTGAGGATCTTCGGCTCTCATTGCGAGCCTCTCCTCTCGTGAACCTTTGCTCCTCTGAGCACCTTCGGCGCTCATCACAAAGACAGATATATATATATCAATATTTTTTTAAAATAATAATTAATTAGTTAGTTACTTAATAAATTAATATACTTTACCTATTTCTAATATATCCAGCAATCATTAGCCAGAAGAGCTAACAATATGTTTTTATTTTCCTGCAACATACAATGTACAGTTGGACTGTTGCTGGCCTGAGGAGAAAGTGTCATCAATGTCAGAACTGTGCATTAGAAATAGGCTGTGTGTGTGAGGGCAAACCGTTGGTTTAGTTGTGTAAAGCGCCATTTTAGATTTGTAATGTTATTAGTTGTAAGTTAGTGTTGTAAAATGGCATTATTTGTCTATGTAATACGTGGTTCGCGAGCATTTGCCGTCCTTTGTAATAGTGTATTTTGTACCTCGTACGTTCCTGTGTGAAAGTGGTACGCGGTTGGCAGTGTTTTGCGCGGTTCGGGTTCGTGTAGACTCGTTTTAAGTTTTTTTGGCGCCTATTTTTTTTCTCACTTAGGTGATTTTCGAGTGCCGAACCTCTGGGAAATCGGCTTAAATTTGGGTTACACCTCACTCCCAGATGTCCTGGCTGTTCCCCCGTGCTGTGTGTGATGTTTTTGTTGTATTGGCTGTCCACTCATGCAATAATACCTGTTATGTCAGTAACAACAGGGGACAAGGCCTAAACACACATATGGCATAGGTGAAATGTCCACTTTAAAGAGAGTATGTGGGGTGTAGGTTGTTGACCGATTACAGCAGCCCAAGATTTCTGTATTTAAATTGTGTTTTTAAAACTGGAATCCGTGTGAAAGAAATTCAGGCTGAAGTTCCTTTTTAGTAGGAAAAAATAAAACCAGTAGAATATGGACAGCGGTCATGCATTTCACCTTTTCTTAAGTGCACTACAATTTGTTTTTACAACAGTACCATTTCACTGCCATGTCCTTAAAATAACTTCAGTGCTGTTTTAGGACAAGGACTGTTTTAGCTCAAAATTAAATTGTATATTTTAGTAAGTACTGTGATACATGTGCAGTAAAGGTCAGTATTGTGGTGAATGGGTGTTGATGGCTATTTTTCAGTAGAGAGCCTGTAGTGATGAAAGCATTAATGCATTTTTCATAAGTCATGTCTGCTCAGTGTTCAGTAGTTGATTGCTAGCCTCCCCCTTTACAGTGCACTGTGGGACATAATATGGATGTGATTGTTGTAATTTGCAATATTCTTTGACAATTTTACTAAACCAAGAAGATACTGTGCTTCAAAGTGGACAGCCATAAAAAGTTTATGCCAATGTCCTATTACTCTTTTGCATGTACAAACAGAACAATAAAACATCAGTTGCAAGACAAAAAGTTCAATATAAATCATTAATTGGTTCCAAGAGTAAAGTAATGTACCAAATATTGGTAAAACACTAGCGACTTGCCCGTCAAAAATGATGGAAATAAAAATTGAAGCCTGACAGTGGTGTTTGTCACATATTGCGAGCCTTTCCCCCCTCTACTTTACTGGCCTCACAATGAGCGTCTTCGGCGCTCATCACAAGCCTCCCCGTGTCTCTTTCCCCACTCTCCCTTTCCTGTTTCTCCTTCCCCTCCCTCCGCTGTCTCTCTTCCCCCTCCTCTGTGTCTCTTTCCCCACTCTCCCTCCCTTGTTTCTCCTTTCCCCCTCTCCCTCCCCTGTGTCTCTTCACCCCTCATCTCCCTCCCCTGTGTCTTCCCCCCCTCCCCCCCCCTGTGTCCCTTCCCCCCTCCCTTATCACCCTCCTCAACCCCCCCTCCTCATTCTCATCCTCCCTCCTCAACCCCACTCCTCATCCTCAACCTCCATCCTAACCTCCCTCAACCTCAACCCCCTCCTCAACCCCCCCATCCTCAACCCCCCTCCTCAACCCCCTCCTCAACCTCCCTCCTCCTCAACCCCCCTCCTCATCCTCAACCCCCTCCTCAACCTCCCTCCTCATCCTCAACCTCCCTCCTCATCCTCCCTCCTCAACCCCCCCATCCTCAACCCGCTCCTCAACCCCTCCCCTGTCTCTTCCCCCCTCCTCCCTCCCCTGTGTCTCTTCCCCCCCTCATCTCTCCCCCCCTCCGCTGTGTCTCATCCCCTGTGTCTATTTCTCCCCTCCTCTCCCTACCCTGTTTCTCTTCCTCCCCCCCTCCCCTGTGTCTCTCTTCCCCCCTCCTCTCTCTCCCCTGTGTCTCTCTTCCCCCTCCTCTCCCTCCCCTGTCTCTCGTTCCCCCTCCTCTCCCTCCCCTGTGTCTCTCTTCCCCTCCCTCCCCTGTGCCTCTCTTCCCCTCCCTCCCCTGTGCCTCTCTTCCCCTCCCTCCCCTGTGCCTCTCTTTCCCCTACCCCCTGTGCCTCTCTTCCCCCTCGCCTGTGTCTCTCTTTCCCCCTCCTCTCCTATCACCGTGTCTTTCTTCCCCTCCCCTGTATCTCTCTTCCCACCTCCTCTCGTGTCTCTACTCCTCTTCTCCCTTTGTGTCTCTCTTCCCCCCTCCTCTCCCTCGTGTCTCTCTTCCCCCATTCCTCTCCCTCCCGTGTGTCTCCCCCACTCCTCTCCTTCCCGTGTCTCTCCCCCACTTCTCCCTCACCTTAATGCTGCCGGCGGGCTCACGCCTATGCGTCCCTGTTCGCCCGCGCACGCTTATGCGTCCGTTTTTGCGTGCACCTGCATGCGTTCCATCCGCTTGTGCATGTGCCTCCCACTTGTGCGAGCGCGCCACTGGAGCAGAGAGCAGGGAGGGCCGCAGGGCTGATGTGGAACTGATGTGGCGTGATGAGCGCAGTAGGCGCTCATCACAATTATCAGTGGGGCAGGGAAAGTCATTGCAGGGGGAGTTGTGAAACTGCGAGTTGTCGTTAGTTGCGGCCCTCGCTTTGCGAGGGCCACAAAGCATGATCACAACTCGCAGTTTGACAACTATTATACTGTATGTGATGATATGATCAGCCATTTACTCCCCTCCCTAAACAATCTACTCCTTATCAAACTTAAAAAATAGTAAACTGCATGAACTCCATTTGTATTTCATCAACCAAGCTTATTGCCTACACTACATTTGGAAACTTTCTAGCTTTGATTTAAGGACATTTGTTTGTAATGTCAAACTGACCTGTACTTCTTTCTATATTTTTGTATCTGAGTGTGCAGACAAATACAAGATTGTTATCTTCTTATCCAATTTATAAGATTCTTGGCCGGCTCTTGATTTTAGATAACACACATTAGTTTATCCTCATATAGATCATTTACTGGGTTGACTTTTTCATCATAAAACCATCTCTTTTATTGTCTTACCAAGTGTGAGAGTGTGTGTGTGTGTGTGTGTGTGTGTGGGGGGGGGGGGGGGGGGGGGGTGGGGGTGGGGGGGGGGCCCTGTATACACAGATCAATGGATTGTATAAACAGATCACAAAACATTTTCTATAAAGATACATACACTCATTAGAAAATATGTGGGTGATTCCGCCCTCCTCCCCTCAGTTCCTGCACCAATGGTCATATTACGATTTATGCCAGAAATAATCTGGAAACATGGACAATTCTACAAAATATCTGTCTTATATTTCTAAATCTTTGATCATAAAGCACATTCAGAGATCTTTTGCATATATAGTCTGGATGATAAGAGTGATTTTAAATACCATACAACTGTATAACAAATGCATTTGGGATATAACCTATTTGCATATTTGTATACAGTTCCTTCATGGTTACAGTTACTCAGAAGGTTAAGGGTTTATGTTTCTTAAATGCTTTTAAAGAAAATTATATTTTGTAACATGTGAGCTTTATTTGTATTTAAATGCTACATAGAATAGGCAGCAATGTGCAATTACAATATCCTTTTGATACATTGATTCTGAGTTGAAACTGTGACCTTTATAAGTAGCTATCTTGCAGAATATGTCTGTTTGGTTGTGTCTTTTCAATCTATATATTTCACATGTAACTGTTTAAATTGCACACGTGTCTTAAAATATTATCTTACAGTATTCTATTCATCTTAAAGCTATTCTGTACAGTTATATATACCGTATTGGTCCAAATAAAAGCATTGCCGATTTGCAAACTTTGCTTGTAATGCGTGCGACTTCTATTCGCAAATGCAAAATTACTGCCGATTTGCGCGATTGCGAGTTAAGGGTGCCGTTTTTCGTGCTTTAGACTGCGGTATTGAATAGCGATTTACGATTTTAGTGATTCTAACATCCTGTAAAGCCTGTAACCTGCAAAAAAAAGCCTGTTTCTTGAAATGGCTGATCACTTTGAGAGTCTTTTTCTCTCCAAGTTTACGGGTGCGGCTAATATTTGAGTACTATCTTTTTTCTATTTTTTCTCCTTGAACTTTACAGGTGCGGCTTATATGCGGGTGCGGCTTCTATTCGGACCAATACGGTATATATGATTTGATAACTTCTGTTTTCAAATTCTTTTATGTGTTATGTTAACATTATTAAAATATAACCTAATAAGCGCCTTTGGATGACACTTTTGCTAACTGCTACCAGTCCTATTTGGTCATTGCAGTATATACTGTATTTGTAAAAAAAAAAAAAGAAGTAAATATTTATTATCTTACACAGACTTCTTACGTTCCGCCTACTAAGAGTGACTCCATCCCTTTCTTCCATGTGGAGACTGCTCAACCTGATTCACTGAGAATTATGCTATTTACACAGACTATGGGCCCTATTCTATTGCCCAAATCTTAAATGTATAAACACTTAAAACCACTCTTAAAATTGCCACGTGTTCTATTAGCTACTCACAAACCGATTACGAGTTACCCGCCCCCAATCACTACGGGCCAGCCAAAGACATAAATTTAGCCTAAGAACTCCATTGGTTTTAGCACAGCTTGAATAATTAAAGTTACACAAAATTGATATTCTATTAGACCTGTAGGTCTAGCTCGCAAATTAAGTCTGTTCTGTAAATGAAAAAAACTAAAACATATTGAATTGCAAAAAAGTACAACTTTCAGTAAAAAATTGTAAAAATTCAGTAGCAAGTACAGTGTAGTTCACGATAAGCTACATGTATTTGTGAAGAATGTAGCAAATTAGCATCAATAGCAGCTGGGTAAACCATGAACATAAAAACTAAATTTGTGAGAAGAATACAACTTGTTTGGGAGACGCATCTGTTATAAAATTAGATCTTATGGAATTTGAGACCGACCCCCTTCTCCTGCACTGGCTCAGAAGCAGAAAGCTTACATCAACACATATCTTTGTAATTTTCCTCTTCCTAATTCTCCTCTTGGTGAGACTAAAAGTGGGCCTTTAATGTGATGTCGCTTCTACATCAACCATTACTGCTGTAAAGTGGCAAAGCAAAAAAATAAAGATTGTATTGTTTTCTTTACTCATATCTCTCAATAGCAAATTATATAGTAAATGCTTTAATAGAGTATACCACAGGCACATATCCCTTTAGCCTATTAAGATGTATTAAACAGGAAAATGTGAATAATCTAAAGTTTCTAAAGAATTATTTCTGATCATAGTACTATAACAGCTAAAAGGGATATTGTCATTAATTATATATGTAGTTATAAAAGTTATTTTAAACAACTAATCTTGATGACGGGTAAAATGTGTTAGAAAGCAAAAATCATATGCAGCCTTTAAATGTTTTAGTTTTATATTCAATTATTGTCTCTATTTTCTTTTCTGCGCTGGCTGCATTCTTCTTCTTTCTCAGGAAGCTAGTTCCTTGCAAACTATTGAGCCCTGATGATAGCACTGGGATTTTTGGCACATCCCCATTGTGCAGAGACCACTGCAGCATTACAGAATATTAAAGATAATAACTTGAAGAGTAGATTTGAAATATATTACTGCAGTGGTTTTTTGAGGAGTGTAGATGAAACTTATATCTTTGGTAAATAAACACATTTTGCACCAACATGTAGACCAGTTAAAATCAAGTATAACATATGTAAAATCTTTTTCAATTTATCAGTTTTCACTATTTTTAATTATATTTAAATCCTTGCATGCTCCACTAGACTATCCTCTTGTCTCAAAACCTTCAAAACATCACTAAAAACTCATCTGTTTAAAGTCAGCCTTAATACACACATCACATCTATTATCCTTCTATACTTCACCCTTACCCTTTAGTTTTCAAGTTTGTGCATTTTCCATCTTGCTTAGTGCTTTAGGGAAAGCATTGTGTACATTTTATTGTAAGCTCAAATACACAATTATTTTGCAATGTGTAAATATTGTTATTGGTTTTTATTACTTGCACGTAACCCTGTACAGCGCTATGGAATATGTTGGCGCATTACAAATGAAGGAATAATAATAATAAATAGTAATATAACTCATATAAAACAGTGAAATATGCATCAATTTGAAAACATATAATCTAAGAGTTTCTAGTGCTCTGATAATTTAGAACAGTGTTTGTGAATACCATATCCCTTTAAAAATTGTGTATCGTCATGTAGAAATGTGCTTTGAAAGTACAGAGTTAATAGCTTTAAATTCTCATTACTTTAGAAACAATCTTCATTTGTGCAGCTTCATTAGACTCACTATAGTAGGACGTAGGACCCTAATTAGCAGTGTGGCTTCTGTCTATAGTAGACATCAGAGTACAACAGACTTCTTTGTAAACATCTGCCTATTTGGACTGAAAGAAAGCCAGGTGGTGGTATGCAAAGCATCTTCAGGTTACTAAACAATGCAAATAGTGTGCACATGGCCAGCCTTAAACTGCTCACGAAAACAGGCACCAATTCACAAAGATCATTTCCCAGATCTAAAGAAAGAAATGCCACTAGCTTCCAAGAAATGGAAACAAAGACTCGGTTGTGATTATAGAAAAATAGCATTTTAATAAACAGCTACCCTCTCTAACATTATTCATTTGTCTGATATTTTTTATTATGCAATGGTTGTGAAGGCAAAATAACAACATGAAAATATATTTTTTTCCCTTTATTTGTAACGCGCCAACATATTCTGTAGCGCTATACAGGGTAAGTTCAAGTCAAAACAATATTAACAAAATTAAGAAAAATAAAGAATGGAGGGCCCTGTCTTTGAGCTTAAAATCAAGTGTGCACAGTGCTTTCACTAAAGCACATAAGATTTAAAGATCACAGACGTACAATCACTTGAATTAGATTGTCATACCCAGGGGGACCCCTGGATTGTAGAGTGGTTAAAATGCTGTGGGCCCTGGGCTGGACAGTTGGGTTCCAGATATGGTAACAGTAACTGTCATGTGAGGTGACTTTTTATATAAAGACTGGAGCAGTTGGTACATGTGAATTACATACAGTAACACCACCATAGTCTGACACCATGCCTTTTTGATTGTAAAATATGTGTGGTGAAAAGTTAGCAGCAGCATTAAGAACCATAAGTATCATCCTTCATATACCACAAAGAAAAAGGGTTTTCATGTACATTTATCATAAAAGCAATGTTTCTTTAAGATAGAAATAACAATGTTTTATGTTATTCTTTCAACTTCATTGAAAATCAGCATAATATTTAGCCATGAAATCATTCTGTTGCTGGGAATAAAATGGTGAAAATATATTAAAAAACAAATAATAACAAAATATGCTGATGAATAAATCTGCAACTTTATAACAATTTCCCCATTAGATTTACACTTGTGGTGTTTACAGGTTTGAAATGCCTGAGTTTTATCAAGTTTTACAGTGACAGCCTGGAGCTAATCACTTGTTGGTATCCTGATTCCCCTGCTTGGTCCTATCTTAAAGGGACCATCCCCTGCTCAGCTGTTTCTGTATCCTGATGACTGGTGTTCCTAGGCTGAATAGGCAGGCTAGCTGCTGAGATATCCAACATTTCACTATCCAATGGTTGTTCCTGTAAGCTAAAGCAGGAGAGCTTGGGGTGTACATGGTCCCCTCACCCCTGGGTCATGACATAGATATTTTTGTAACATTATTTTCTGTGGCTGGTTAATTCCTTTTAATTTGTATTATTATTTATAAAATATCAATATTAGGCAGTGCTATACAGTGGGAGATAGTGAACATGAACAGGTTGTGGTCACTCTCTTTAAGTTTCCAAGCTATATTCATTAGCAGGTGAGACCTCTAAACTTCCTTTCCTTGAGTGAAGGCAGATAAAGTTTCAGGGACTGAAGCTGGCTGTCAAAAAGCACAGCTCTTGACTACCATAATGTAAATTTATACTTACCTCTCATATGTGAACATACATTTTTTTCTTGTTAACACTTGCCCATCAAAAAATGATGGTCAATAAAATTTTAGAGCTGGAAATGCTGTTTGTGACACAATGTGATTCTCTGAGACTCTTAATCTTTTTGTTATCTACAAAGAAGAACAAACATTTATAATAATGTATTTTTATTTATTTAGTTATGAACTGTTAAACCATATTAAACTTTTTAATTGTCATGTATGCAGTAATAATATAACAATACATGATATTTGTATGAATATGTATTTTGAACCACTACATAAAGGTTTCTAACATGCAATTTATATTGTAAACAGTGTTGAATGAATTATTTTTTAACAATACTAACATGAAATAGCTCAACTTTGTATAAATTAGTATTTTAAACCATTACAGAATGCTTCTTAACATGCAACTCCTGGTAAAGCACATAGGTATTGAATCCAGAGGAAGGTAAACAGTAAAAACCCCCATTGAAACTTAGCCAATTGTATCAAAGGGGAAAAAAATTGAATTCCTTCCTGACCCCAGTAACTGCTGATCGGATTACTCCCTGGATAAATCCTGTCTATTGAATTATACATCTAAATTGGTAACAAATGATTATGCGGCTACTGACATAAATCCTTACTAACATTCAATAAATTAACTTTTCAAACCTTGTAAAATACAATGTTAACAATGCAAACATTAATGTAAGGTAATAACATTAGTTATTAACATTAGTTAAAAATATAGTGATCTTGATTATTGAATCCAGAGGAAGGCAAACCAAAAAAAAAAACAGTGAAACTTGGTCAATTGTTTGAAAGTGGGTCAAAAAATGTATTCCTTCCTGAACCCATTAACTGGTGATCAGATTACTCCCTGGATCCATATTCTGTATATCATGAAACATTTACATTTTGCAATAAATGATGATCCTGCTACTAACATTAAACTTTAATTACATAGAATGAAACAACTTTTCAGTCCTTTGAAAACAGAATTTTAACATTACAAACATGAACTTAAAGTATTAAAATTGCAACAGTAAAGGTAAGAAAATGCAAGGTAACTATTTTGTCGGGCCAATCCTGGTGAAAGTGACTTCCAAGACATTCCATTTTTTGTTTGTTTTGTCTATCAAAGTTGTTCTCTTGCAAAGAGCCCAGCAGACTTTTAATTGTGTCTATAGGATGTAACCACTGTTTATTATTGTTGTTTTTTTTAGTTTTTTTTGGTAATTGTTGGTAATCATCAACTGTCATCAATACAAAACAATAAGGGTATCATAAAAACATATAGCTGTGAAATTGATGTTATTTGAGAAAAAATCCTTGAGAATTCACTCTCTGTCTTCAGTTAGTTTCAGAGATGAGTAATCTGTGAAATGACATGAAAATCCTTTTTAATGTTTGTATTCAATTAATTTGTGAGTGAATGAAACTATGATGTTTAATTGGCATAGATGCAAAACATAAATGCATAATCATCAATATGTTCATAAATAAAATCAGTATACAATTTGAAATGTAGCACATGTCAGAATGTAAGAAAGTGCTTTAAATATTTAAGTGCTTTGAAGGTCCTATCCCTGTCAGGCAATTATAAGCACTCCAGATATGTAAGTGCTTTGTAAAACGTACATATTTTTGGAACTATTATATTTTTTTTTACATTTTTATTATTTTTAGTTAATAGTTCCAAAAGCAATGTACATGAATGAGCAGTAAGGCAGATATATAAGTGCAGATTAAAAATTGTTATTACTTTTATTGCAGTGTACATTTTTTTTTTTGTAATGATTACTAATTATTAATTACCGTATATACTCGAGTATAAGCCAAGATTTTCAGCCCTTTTTTTAAGGCTATACTCGAGTCACTCTCCCCCTGTGTCTCTCTAACCCCCCGTGTCTCTCTAAACCCCCAAGTGTCTCTCTAACCCCTGTGTCTCTCTAACCCCCGTGTCTCTTTCCCTCCCCCTCCTCATCCTCAACACCCCCTCCTCATTCTAAACCCCCCTCCTCATTCTAAACCCCCCTCCTCATTCTAAACCCCCTCCTCACTTTACCCCTCTAAATACCACCCCCTCTCCCTTTCCCCTCACTTACCTCTATCTGCAGCTGCTCCTCTGCTCCTCCACACTACTTCCTGTGTCGGGACCCGGCATATGCTAATGACGTGACTTCACATGCGCGCCACATCATTAGCATTGGCCGGGTCAAGACGCAGGAAGGAGCGTGGAGGAGCAGAGGAGCAGTTGCAGATAGAGGTAAGTGAGGGGAAAGGGAGAGGGGGAGGTATTTAGAGGGGTAAAGTGAGGAGGGGGGTTTAGGTTGAGGAGAGGTAAAGTGAGAGGTGGAGGAGGTTTTAGGATGAGGATGGGGGTTTAGGATGGAGGGGTTTAGGATGGGGGGTTGAGGATGAGGATGGGTGGTTGAGGTTGAGGAGGGGGGTTGACGTTGAGGAGGGGGGGGCTGAGGTTGAGGAGGGGGGCTGAGGAGAGAGGTTGAAGAGGGAGGTTGAGAAAGGGGGGTTTAGGATGAGGAGGGGGGTTGAGGATTGGGGGGTTGAGGATGAGGAGGGGGTTGAGGTTGAGGAGGGGGGTTGAGGTTGAGGAGAGGGCTGAGGTTGAGGAGAGGGCTGAGGTTGAGGAGAGGGGCAGAGGAGAGAGGTTGAGGAGGGAGGTTGAGGAGGGGGGTTTAGGATGAGGAGGGGGTTGAGGAGGGGGGACTGAGGAGGGGGGACTGAGGATGGGGGGCTTGAGGAGGGGGATTGAGGATGGGGGGTTGGGGGTGGAGGAAGGGGGTTGAGGAGGGAGGTTGAGAAGGGGGTTTAAAATGAGGAGGGGGTTGAGGATGGGGGGGTTGAGGTTGAGGAGGGAGGTTGAGGAGGGGGGTCTGAGGATGGGGGGACTGAGGATGGTGGGGTTGAGGAGGGGGATTGATGAGGGGGTGGAGGTTGAGGAAGGGGGTTGAGGAGGGAGGTTGAGAAGGGGGTTTAGAATGAGGAGGGGGTTGAGGATGGGGGGTTGAGTTTGAGGAGGGGGGTTGAGGTTGAGGAGGGAGGTTGAGGAGGGGGGTTGAGGTTGAGGAGGGAGGTTGAGGATGAGGAGGGAGGTTGAGGATGAGGAGGGAGGATGAGGAGGGAGGTTGAGGAGGGGGCTGAACGTTGAGGAGGGGGGCAGAGGAGAGAGGTTGAGGAGGGAGGTCGAGGAGGGGGGTTTAGGATGGGGGGTTGAGGATGGGGGGTTGAGGATGGGGGGACTGAGCAGGAGGGACTGAGGATGGTGGGGTTTAGGAGGGGGATTGAGGATGGGGGGGTTGAGGTTGACGAGGGGGTGGAGGTTGAGGAAGGGGGTTGAGGAGGGAGGTTGAGAAGGGGGTTTAGAATGAGGAGGGGGTTGAGGATGGGGGGTTGAGGATGGGGGGTTGAGGTTGAGGTGGGAGGTTGAGGATGAGGAGGGAGGTTGAGAATGAGGAGGGAGGATGAGGAGGGAGGTTGAGGAGGGGGCTGAGGAGGGTGGTTTAGGATGAGGAGGGTGATTTAGGATCAGGAGTGTGGTTTAGGATGAGGATGGGGGTTTAGGATGGAGGGGTTTAGGATGGGGGGTTGAGGATGAGGAGGGGGGCTGAGGTTGAGGAGGGGGGCTGAGGAGAGAGGTTGAGGAGGGAGGTTGAGAAGGGGGGTTTAGGATGAGGAGGGGGGTTGAGGATTGGGGGGTTGAGGATGAGGAGGGGGGTTACATAGTTACATAGTTACATAGTATTTAAGGTTGAAAAAAGACTTTCAGTCCATCAAGTTCAACCTTTTAAGATCTCCTCTGATCTGCAATATGCAGATTAACTATTAATTCATTAGTTGTTAATTAATTATTAATCAATTATTTAATGTTTTTATTTTATTTTTTATTATTAATTAGTCCAGAGGAAGGCAAATAGAAAAAAAACAAAAAACACAAGCGAGACTTAGCCAATTGTCTCAATGGGAAATGTAAAAAAATGTGGATCAATACTGTCTCTCTAATTATCCATGATAACCCTGAATACCCTTTTTAATTAGAAATAAATCTAGTCCCCTTTTAAAGTTATCTATCGAATCCGCTGTCACCACCTCCTCTGGTAGAGAATTCCACAGATTAACCACCCTTACTGTGAAGAACCCTTTTCTTTCTTTGAGGTGGAATCTTTTTACTTCTAACCTCAAGGGATATCCTCTTGTCAGTTGAAAACCTCTTGGCACAAAAAGCTCCCCTGGTGAGGGCTGAGGTTGAGGAGGAGGGCAGAGGAGAGAGGTTGAGGAGGGAGGTTGAGGAGGGGGGTTTAGGATGAGGAGGGGGTTGAGGATGGGGGGTTGAGGAGAGGGGGCTGAGGAGGGGGGACTGAGGATGGTGGGGTTGAGGAGGGGGATTGAGGAGGGGGTGGAGGTTGAGGAAGGGGGTTGAGGAGGGAGGTTGAGAAGGGGGTTTAGAATGAGGAGGGGGTTGAGGATGGGGGGTTGAGTTTGAGGAGGGGGGTTGAGGTTGAGGAGGGAGGTTGAGGAGGGGGGTTGAGGTTGAGGAGGGAGGTTGAGGATGAGGAGGGAGGTTGAGGATGAGGAGGGAGGATGAGGAGGGAGGTTGAGGAGGGGGCTGAACGTTGAGGAGGGGGGCAGAGGAGAGAGGTTGAGGAGGGAGGTCGAGGAGGGGGGTTTAGGATGGGGGGTTGAGGATGGGGGGACTGAGCAGGAGGGACTGAGGATGGTGGGGTTTAGGAGGGGGATTGAGGATGGGGGGGTTGAGGTTGACGAGGGGGTGATAACCCTGAATTCCCTTTTTAATTAGAAATAAATCTAGTCCCCTTTTAAAGTTATCTATCGAATCCGCTGTCACCACCTCCTCTGGTAGAGAATTCCACAGATTAACCACCCTTACTGTGAAGAACCCTTTTCTTTCTTTGAGGTGGAATCTTTTTACTTCTAACCTCAAGGGATATCCTCTTGTCAGTTGAAAACCTCTTGGCACAAAAAGCTCCCCTGGTGAGGGCTGAGGTTGAGGAGGGGGGCAGAGGAGAGAGGTTGGGGAGGGAAGTTGAGGAGGGGGGTTTAGGATGAGGAGGGGGTTGAGGATGGGGGGTTGAGGAGGGGGGACTGAGGAGGGGGGACTGAGGATGGTGGGGTTGAGGAGGGGGATTGAGGAGGGGGTGGAGGTTGAGGAAGGGGGTTGAGGAGGGAGGTTGAGAAGGGGGTTTAGAATGAGGAGGGGGGTTGAGGATGGGGGGGTTGAGAATGGGGGGTTGAGTTTGAGGAGGGGGGTTGAAGGTGAGGAGGGAGGTTGAGGAGGGGGGTTGAGTTTGAGGAGGGAGGTTGAGGATGAAGAGGGAGGTTGAGGATGAGGAGGGAGGATGAGGAGGGAGGTTGAGGAGGGGGCTGAGGAGGGTGGTTTAGGATGAGGAGGGAGGTTTAGGATCGGGAGTGGTTTAGGATGAGGAGGGTGGGTTGTGGATGAGAATGGGGGGTTGAGGATGGGGGGTTGATGAGAGGGGGATGAGGAGGGGGGATGAGGAGGGGGGAGGTTGAGGAGGGGGTTGAGGATGAGGATGGGGTTGAGGATGAGGTGGGGGTTGAGGATCAAGAGGGGGTTGAGGATGAAGAGGGGGGTTGAGGAGGGAGGATGAGGAGGGGGGTTGAGGAGGGTGATAAGGGAGGGGGGAAGAGACACAGGGAAGGGAGAGGGGGAAGAGACACAGGGGAGGGAGAGGGGAGAAAAGACACAGGCGAGAGAGAGGGGGACACAGAGGGCACAAGAGTGACAAAGGGGGCAGCACATTTCCCACCCTCGGCTTATACTCGAGTCACTCATTTTTCCCAGTATTTTGTGGTACAATAGGTGCCTCGGCTTATACTCGGGTCGGCTTATACTTGAGTATATACAGTGATTAAAATATTAATATGCATTAATTAATCAATAACTGTCATCACTTAAAAAAAAATACTTACCGTATATACTCGAGTATAATCCGACCCGAGTATAAGCCGAGGCACCTATTTTGCCACAAAATACTGGGTAAAATGAGTGACTCGAGTAGAAGCAGAGGGTGGGAAATGTGCTGCCCCCTGTGTCCCTCTTGTGCCCTCTGTGTCCCCCTCTTGTGTCCCCCTCTCTCTCCCGTGTCTCTTCTCCCTTCCCTGTGTCTCTTCCCCCTCTTCCTTCCCTGTGTCTCTCCCCCTCTCCCTTCCCTGTGTCTCTTCCCCCCTCCTCATTCTCAACCTCCCTCCTCAACCCCACTCCTCATCCTCAACCTCCCTCCTCATCATCCACCCTCATCCTCAACCTCCCTCCTCAACCCTCTCATCCTCAACCCCCTCCTCCTCAACCCCCTCCTCCTCAACCTCCCTCCTCAACCCCCCATCCTCATCTTCAACCCCCCCATCCTCAACCCCCTCCTCAACCCCACTCCTCACTCTCAACCTCCCTCCTCATCATACACCCTCATCCTCAACCTCCCTCCTCAACCCCCTCATCCTCAAACCCCTCCTCCTCAACCCCCTCCTTCTCAACCCCCCTCCTCAACCTCCCTCCTCAACCCCCATCCTCATCTTCAACCCCCCATCCTCAACCCCCTCCTCAACCCCCCTCCTCATCCTCAAACCCCCTCCTCATCCTCAACCCCCTCCTCAATCTCTCTCCTCAAACTCAACCCCCCTCCTCAACCTCAACCCCCTCCTCAACCCCCTCCTCAAACTCCCTCCTCAAACCCAACCCCCCTCCTTAACCTCAACCCCCTCCTCAACCCCCTCCTCAACCTCCCTCCTCATCCTCAACCTCCCTGCTCATCCTCAACCTCCCTGCTCATCCTCTACCTCCCTGCTCATCCTCAGCCCCCCTCCTCATCCTCAACCCCCTCCTCATCCTCAACCCCCCTTCTATGCCGTGACGTCACATGCACGCCACGTCACATGCGGGCCGGAAGGAGAGGAGGCTGGAGCAGGAGCGTCAGATGCAGGTAAGTGAGGGGAAAGGGAGGGGGCAGTATTTAGAGGGGTAGAATGAGGGGGGTTTAGAATGAGGGGGGGTTAGAATGAGGAGGGGGTTAAGGATGAGGAGTGGGGAGGGAAAGAGACACGGGGGGTTATAGAGACACGGGGGGGAAGAGAGACACGGGGGGGGGGGGTTAGAGAGACACGGGGGAGAGAGAGACTCGAGTATAAGCCGAGGGGGCCCTTTTTAGCCTTAAAAAAAGGGCTGAAAAACTTGGCTTATACTCAAGTATATACTGTAATCCTTTTTGTTCCATAAGAACATAATTAAATTAAATGATATACCTATAAAGGTGATCTTTATGCTGTTCAAAGGCTGCAAACGTCACTCTCTGTGTTGAGTCAGCTGCAGGGACGATGAAACTGTCAAATAAGTTGAAAAGCATTTGTAATATTTGGATTCATCCCTATCAGGCAATCAGCAGCAACACAAATGTATCAGTGCATAGTAAAATATACATATTGTTTGTGGTAAATATGGGAAAATAATTATATATTGGGTGCATATTTTTATTTTGAAAAGATTAGATTTGTGTTATTATTTAGAATGTATTTTTTTTACCATTGGCAGTGTAATGGGTTAATGCAGACCTTAGACCTTATTTGAGAGTTGATAGGATATATGTTTTTTAAGTGGTTTAAATTGCACACTTTAATTATATATATGTGAGGAATTGACTCTGCTGGGTTTTGAACCCTGGTCCCCAGGCTGCTGATCCTCTTCCCTACCACTTCACCAGCCTGCCTTTGTGAAATTCCTGGAGATCTGATAACCTTGACTCTGCTAGCAATAGCATAGCATCAGTGACTAGTCTCTTCAGCTGTGTCTGATCAGGTGTCTGGTCCTTGGTCTATATAAGGCACTTTCTGTTTATGTACCTTGCCAGATTATTGTGGTTCCTGATCCCTTCAATAAAGCTTGTTCCTGTTTCACCTACAAGTTGCTGAATTGGATCATTGCTGACCTAGGCTGCTGGTCTCCAAAACCTTGTGATACCTATATCATTATAATATATTATGTTACAACTGTGCTTTGTGTATTGTGGTGAATTGATTACATATACTATGGAACAATTTCATTCTTTTATGCATAATACTGTAATACGAATAGTTATTTGAATTACTATTCGCAACACACACCTAGCGTTAGAAGTAAGGAATAATTACCAGCTTTAACATAAGGCTGAAAGGCTATCTATATTCGTTCTTTTCCTCACTCACTTGGAGAGTACACAGTCTGAGTAGTGGATGGATTTGCCGAATGACCACATGATGGCGCTGGATTTCACTAAGCACAGTTTTATCTAGAGAATTAGCAGAAGACCATATATGGTATTCTTGAACGCATGGGTGTGTGTAACTTTGAGAACCAGATATGTCTAGTTTTACATGTGGCCGAAGGAATCCTTTGTGTGGACAGCTGACCAGTGAGGGGACTTTGTGAAGGACATGTGACCTAATTGACCAATAAGAACTAAGGATATGAGTATGCGGGTTGGATTTAAATATAGGGTATATGAGGCCATATCAGGCCTAGGCAAACCTTCTTTGCTCTTGGCTCTTTGCAATCTACAACTCTCTCTGTGTTCCATCTACAGCTATCTTCACTACACTGTGAAGGCCTGGTAAAGTATCATACTTTCATACACACACATGGACATAATTGGTAGTGTTAGAATGACTTTCTGCTAAGTTAAGAGATGTTGTTTCCATAGTATTATTATGTATTATTAATGTATTTGTATTAAGTATTGTGTTCTAATAAATGCGCATTTTGTAACCATAAATCTGTAAAGCCTCTTGAATATATATATTTATTTATTTGTTTATCCGTAGAAGACAGGAATCTCATAGGATGAGATTAGAATAATTATTATAATCATAATTAATATGACTATGAATAATAATATTGTAATTAATTAATTTAACCGTTTTTATAACACTATTTGTGTTCCGTAAAATTTGTGTTCAATTATACTGCACTGCTTTCATTTGGAACAAAATGAATTAAGATCTAGATTACCTTTGCACTGTCCTAATATGAAACATAGATAATCTCTGCCCTTTATAAGGGCTATAAAGTTAAAATTTGTTTATACACTTACCTACAAAAATGCACAGTGGGATTTTTAATGGTCATAATGATCATTTCGATCTAGCAGTGCTATACTACTCAGTGGAATAAAATTGTGCATTTTGATTACACATAGTATGCTAAAATGTGTGCATTATGATGAACTGATTGTATATGTTGTGGTAACATTTTCATGTTACTATGGCAGACACTGTAATATGTACAGCAATATTAAAAGCTGCATTAATGATGGTTAATCACTGTGTAACTATTTGTGTTCTTTAAAATGTGTGTTTATGCATATTGCAGCTTCCATTTGGAACATAATACAGGTAAAGATATGTGTGCTCTTTGCACTGCTTTCATTTGCAACATAATGGGTTAAAGTATGTTTGTTCTTGGGTCTTTAAAAGGGGTATGAGGTCACAGCCTGCCTACACACATAATAACACGAAGAAGCACTGGGAAACGTGTTGCATAATATAGTTGTTTTATTGACTATTAAATACATATTTTTATTGTACTGTATCCATATCACCGTCCAGAGATAAAATGAACTGCCTCATTTATACACTGACAAGATGAACTGAGAGTGGTGGTTTGGAGCAGGATGCTGGTTCACTACCTCTTGGTCAACCGACAGTCTTGAATCTGTGGAGTGAATCATTGTGACCTAACAATGGGCACTATTCTATTGCCAAATGTCTACACACTTAAAATCACTCTTAATATTGCCACATATTCTATTAGCTACTCACAATCCGATTATGAGTTACCCGCCCACAATCAGTACAGGCCAGCCAAAGATGCAAATTTTGTTTTAGAGCTCTATTGGTTTTAGTACAGTTTGTATATTATGAGTTCTAAATAATTAAAGTTACACAAAATCGATATTCTATTATACTCGTAGCTCTATTTCGTAATTAAAGTCTAACCCACAACTGAAAAAAGTATCACTTTTCTGTCAAAAATATTACTAAATAGTACTCACAAGAGCTTCTTTTGTAAACACTTATTAAACCTGTAAAAGCTATTAAACACACCATACTGTACTTTAAAAGCATGGGAAGACATGATAACATGTTGGAATTAATAGCAGAACAGTCTCAAGCCCTCAAATACGCAGTTAAAAAATATTATTTTTAACAGTTATTTTTGCGTAATATTGATCCCGGGACTCAAAGGGTTAATACATATTGTCATCATTGACTGTTGAGGATTATGACATCTTACTTTTATGGGTAATGCTTAATGAATATTGTGTGTTTTACTGCTATTGTAATATTTGGTCACTAAAGAGAGGGCTGACATCTCTGTCCCCACCTACACATTGACTATTCTGATTGGGCTATGCTAATTCAAGCACTATAGCCATCCATGTCATTGGCCCTTGTGCATTCAAGGAGGGGATTCAAACTTGTTCACTCCCCAATTCATGTTAATGTTGTTTTTCGTTCATTCCTTGTTTTTTTTTCTGAAATGTTTTTTTTTGGGAAGCCATTACATTTTAAGTCAGTCTTATTTTGACATTCTAACCAATGTGGGGTGTCTGATTTTAGGATTTAATCCTAATCAAAAGGGATGTAACAGAATTTATCCTTTTTAAAAAGTCAGTAACCTTAGGGCTGAGCTTGCAACATGTGATTTCCAGAGTTTCCCTAAGATGTGTTTTTCTGGGCGCAAAAAGCACAACCTAGATGGAAAAAGGTGAGGTGCACGTGGCCCTTCAACTCTGGGTCATAACACATATCATGAAACCCACATGGACTAAAACAAATGATCTCATGCATTTGATTGCATTGTACTTGATTGCAAGCCCGATCAACGAATATTACTTACTGGAACTTATTCATTCATAGTCTCTGATTGCAGACTCATTTACTATTGGCTGTGTCTTAGAAGAAAACTTGCTTAAATATTGCCAGATCATATGATCATGCTCCCTGAAATCCTACTTATAAAGGTATGGTTTAGGAGTTTAGCCTTGCAGTCGGAATTTGCAACCTGGATTCAATAGAATACATCTAAACATTTGTTAAAAAAGTACACCTGCAGCCAAATTTGTGAGTTTGAGGCATGTGCGAACAGCAAATAGAATATGGCAAAAATGTTTTGTAAGATGTATTCTGCTGTTAACTGCTCTTGTTGCAGATATATCTGTATAATTGTGCAGGTTCTATTTGTGAGTGTAAATTGCTTGGCTATTATTAAAAAAATTCTATGTAAGTGATATTGCTCTGTGGGGGGCCTGCTCTTATTTTTACTTCAGATATATGTTGATGTGACCTTGATACTGGATCCATTTGGAGAGAAGCTGACCCCATTATTTATATTATGTGGGACTTTTGCTTATGGTTTTTAAAATAGGTGGTCCTGTACCTCCTGGTTTATTTCATTTTGCAGCTGTCCAACGGTAGAGGCATGGAGTCTCAAACAATGTGTCATTATTCGCATGCTACAAAGTAAGAAAGTTAAATCTTTTATCTGAGTTTTGTTGGTCTTAGGGTTACAAGGGTATACAAGAACTCAGTCCCTGTTTTCATTATTTGGTTCAGCCAGAAGTACAATTCCATAACTTGCGCACTATGTTTGGAGATTGTGTAGAAGAAAAACATATCTACAAACCAACATTCTACTCCTAAACTCAGTTATGGTACGAAAACACAGATTTCTCTTATTATACTCTTATTTTCGACGAATTTATAAACAACATGGCCCTCATTCAATTGCTATTTTGGACAATTCAATAGGGGTCTAAATAAGCACATAACATATGTTTTTTAAGTAAGTTTTTACTTAGTAAGCATCTATCTAAAAGCAAGGTTTGCACGAACTAAAAAATATATGTTATGTGCTTATTTAGAGCCATATTCAATTGGCAAAATCGCAATTGAATGACGGTCCATGTCTTTTATAATATTCCCACATACAGAAAATAGTCTGCCCATTACCTCCCACCTTCCCAGACAATAAAATATTATTTATATTTATAAACCAATTAAGAAGCAGATATATACCTAACACACATCAAAAGCATGTATGCATAGTTGATGCAGAGTCTGGTTTTAAGCCATAAAGGGCATAAATCACCTAACATTCCTAAATTGTTTGGAATAACATGCTTTAAAACATCAGGTATGATGTTGTATCGATCAGGTAATGTAAGGGTTACCCCCGCTTCACAGTAACAGACCAATCTCCCCGCACCGCAAACAACCGCAAACAGTCACTTTGCACAACCGCAAACTCCCCATTTGCACAAGGTTGGATACCAAGCTAGCCATGTCCCGTTCTTTGTCCTCACTGATGTCATTGAAGGTCTCTTCCTCCACCCAGCCACCAAGGGTCCCCGAAAGGTGACAACAAGCCCCCTGGGACGCCTGCTGTGTTTGGTCTTCCACCTCCTCAAAGCCACCTTCCTCCTCTGACTCCTCTTCTTCAGACTCCTCTCTCTGCGTTGCTTTTGTCTGCGTTATTTTAAGGTGTGTACTGTTAAGTAGTACTATTCCTATCGGTTTAATCCCTGTTACGTCCACTATTAGGGGACGTGTATATGGCATTGATTTTTGGAACAGGGAGATGGAAAAAGATGCTTGGTCGGTCCTCCCACTTCAAATTTGGGGCACTGCACGTGCAATGTAATGTGCCACCAGATAGGAGTGGTGTATTAAGTTGTACTATTTATTCCTATCAGTTTAATCCCTGTTACGTCCACTATTAGGGGACGTGTATATGGCATTGATTTTTGGAACAGGGAGATGGAAAAAGATGCTTGGTCGGTCCTCCCACTTCAAATTTGGGGCACTGCGCGTGCAATCTAAGGTGCCACCAAATAGGAGTGTCACTGTGCACTGGCAAAAGTTGGCAGAGTAGGTGCTGTAGGCCTCACACACACGCCTGTAGGCAGGCAACTGATATTCAATCGATTACAGTCAAAAAAGTGTTATTTTATGTCACTGTACACTACGGTTACACCAGATATGACGTATCACTGTGCACTGGCAAAAGTTGGCAGAGTAGATGCAATAGGCTTCACACACACGCCTGTAGGCAGGCATATGCAATTAGATTACACAGAAAAAAATTATAAAATAAAATAAATGATGTTCTAGCCCTAAAAAGGGCTTTTTGTGTTGCTGTCCTTGCAGCAGATATGAGATGAGCCCTTCAGGTCTGTAGTGGAAGCTAAATACACAGCCTGGCTATCTATTTCCCTATTAAATCTCCAGCAGCTACACTATCTGTCCTCACAACGAACGCAGCTTCAGAATGATTCTAAAATGGATGCTGTTCTTCAGATGGAAGGCTCTGGAAGGGAGTGTATGCTGCTGATTGGCTGGAATGTGTCTGCTGGCTGTGAGGTGCAGGGTCAAAGTTTCCTCAATGATACAGAATAGGGGGCGAACCGAAAAGCGCATGTGTTCGCCGTCAGATGCGAGAGCGAACGAGCCAAAATCGCAGCGAATAGTCCGCGGGCAAACTGTTCACAACATCTCTAGTCACCTATGCTCCCACATCCTGAAAGGGAGCCTCCACAGAACAGCCAGGAATCAAGGGTTGTCCCGAAATTGGAATGTATTTTGTAGTCGTAATGTCTAATTTCAGTTGTTAATGTATTTTATACCAGGCCCATAGGGTTTCTGATATTAAAGAAAGATATTGTATGAAATTCATATACTCCTGAAGAATACCTCTAACAACACCTCATTTGGAAGCATGGAGGGAACTGAGAGCTGCAGCTATCAACAACCAACTGGATGATCTAAAGGATTACCTAAGGACTGTGGTAGCTTTTCTTTGTACAATTTTTTTTTTAAAATATCATCTTCAAGAGGCTTCAAGTCTGATCTAAACAACAGCACCTTTTAATTCATGATTCCATGTGTCTGAGACTCAAAAGGGACTCAAAAGGCTAAGTGTTACCTAGTTACGTGTAGAATGTAAACATTACATTGGAAGAGAAAAATACAAGCATTTTTAAACTGTCGACTTTAATTCACATCTTGCAAGAGTAAACTAATGCATCAACCTTAGCCTTGCAAAAAAGAGTTTGATTATAATGCAGCAGTGGCCTATTTTTTTCCAGTTGAAATTAGAAAAAATCTTTCCTTATTCTATGAATAGCAATAGGTAATCCCAGAGAGTCGGGATGTAATTGTCAAGACCATAGAACCAACATTTTCATTAATCTTGCTAAGACCTCACAATAATTGTTCCTAAAAATAAATTGAGGTTACTGCCACCATCTGGGATGAGATAACATTTTATGCAATCAAGCTCGAGTTATAGAAAAAATTCAATCATATTACAAAATGCAATCTTTTGTAATTTAAAAGATACTTATGTGACTGAAAAGGCGCTTTCATTCACTGAACAATACAATTTTTGATGGCACCCCAAGTGTCATCATAAAGGTGAAATACTCAAAACACACGTATGTTTAAAACTATAATTTTGATCTTTTGTAGATGTGATCTCTGTTGTAAAAGGATTTGCAAACTAACACAAAATGTATTAACAGCTTGAATTGAAACCAGTTGAATTGATAGATATATCTTCAAGGGTTTTACAGTAAGGTTTGGGTTAGTTACGGATTTGTAATATAATTATTAGTTGAAGAAAATAAATTCAGTGTTGCATTCAAAACCTACATTTGAACTTCAATATTTAGGGATTATCAGAGCTATTTCTCACGACCACCTATTAGGTGTTAATGGGACAAGAGAGGATTTGCCCAGGAGGCTGCCCTAATTTTTTTCTGCCTGGTCCAAGTTTGCCTGCCATGGTCACTGCAAAGAAAAAGGCAGATATCAAGACAGACTATCAAGACAGAGCACCACTGACTCTTTTTGTTTTGTTCAGATTCTTTCACATCCACTTGACACTCGATAGGGGGTGTAGAGAGGCATACCTGCAAAAGTTGAACTAATATTCAAATGTATGTTGTCATGAAATGCTGATTCTATTGCTAGCTAGTTATTAAATAAACAAATTAAACTTATGTATGAGCCCCACAGTGGCCCTTTAAGATGAAAAAAAAAGTTAGCCCTAATTTATCAAAAGGTGATATCTTGATAAATAAGCTTTATAATATAGATACCTCAATAATTAAGTATATTGTGGGAAGCCTTGGCTATTACGTTGGAGGTTTACCATGTTATAGAAGAGAGGACCACATGAGCTTTTAATCAAATTACTGTTTTATAGAACAAGTGATCATGATGTCATCTTCACCAGGGCTGTGAGGAGCAACAAATGATAAGCTTCCTTTTTTTATATTTGATAAATATCTCAGACAGATACCACCCAGAAAGTGCCTCATTAATCTTGGTTTGCTACACTAGGAAGGAGTACACTAATACAGAGAGTGATCTCATAAACTTGCAAGAAGTTGAACCAGCGACTAGTTTACAACCGCCTTATCCACTTTATTTCCTCTAACTCCCTCCTTGACCCTTTCCAATCTGGCTTCTGACATCAACACTCAAAAGAAGCAGTTCTCACTAAAATAACTAATGACTTGCTCAACGCCAACTCCATGGGTCACTTCTCTATCCTAATTCTTCTGGATCTCTCTGCTGCCTTTGACACTGTTGACCACCCACTTCTCATCCAAATTCTCTACTCTCTTGGCATCCGTGACACATCTCTCTCATAGTTCTCATCCTATCTTGAAGACTGAACATTTAGTGTTTCCTTCTCTGCACCTATTCTTCGGCTCACTCTTTTCTCCATCTATACTTCTTTCCTTGGTACACTAATAAAATCTTTTGGTTTTCAATAACATCTATATGCAGATGACGCTCAAATCTACCTCTCGGCACCAGATCTATAACCCTCTATCCTAGCACAAGTGGTCAGCTGCCTCTCTAGTATATCCTCTTGGATGTCCCCCTGTCAACTCAAACTAAACATGTAAAAGACCAAGCTCCTAATCTTTTCACCCTGTACCACAACTTCCACTTCTCATATATCTCTCACTGTTGACAATGCAATCATCACGCCCACCCCCCAGGTACGTTGTATGGGGGTTCTGTTGGACCCTGCCCTCTCTTTCGCTCCTCACATACAATCCATACAATCCATCCATTGTCTTTTTCACCTAAAAACATAGCCAAAACACGTCATTATCTCATACAAGACACAACTAAAATCCTAATCCACTCTCTCATATCTTGCCTGGACTACTGCAACTCTCAACTTGCTGGCCTCATCTACCAAACTCAACGCTCAGTGTCTGCAACTCCTCTCTGTCAGTCACCCCTCTGGCTTTCCGTAGCCTCCAGAATAAAATTTAAAACCATGACCCTAACCTAAAATGCCCTCAACAATAATGCACCCTCTTATATCTCTGCTCTCATCTCTAAGTACACCCCCAACTCTAAGTACGCCCTCTCCACTCTGCCATTGACCTTCTTCTCTTATGATCTCATCTGATTGCCATCTTCAGGACTTTTCTCATGCTGCCTCTATTCTTTGGAACTCCTTTCCACAATCCACTAGACTATCCTCCTGGCTCAAATCAAACACTCAATTAAAACTCATTTGTTTAAGGAAACCTATCACCTCCAACAATGATATGCACATTTATAATCCTTTTATACCTCTCCCATACACTTTAGATTGTAAGTCTGCGAGTTTTCAGTCTTATTAGTGAAAGCTCTGTGTACACTTGATTTTAGGCTCAAAGACAGGGTCCTCCATAATTATTTTTTTTTAAATTTTCATTGTGTTAACATTATTTTGACATGAATTTACCCCTGCATAGTGCTACAGAATATGTTGGCGCGTTACAAATAAAGGAAATAATAATAATAACAGGTCTATTTATAAATGTTTGATAAAGCACAGTAGGTGCAATAGACAAATTACAAAAGTAAAACAAATTAAAAGGTACGTAGAAATACAAATCCAATACAAAAAGAGATTACAGTCTAGAAGGTAAGGTTGGGGTGTGAGACAGGAGGGTATAAGATGTCATGTCAGATGGCAATGATCAAGGTAATAGGCTGCTGCAAATGGAGGTGGCTGTGTGTTTTGCTTTATTCTATCTTTAAAGTAAATTTTTTATACATAATCAAAATGAATACATAAAATGTGGGTGGTTTTAACATATTTAAAACAAAGAATCAGAGGAGATCTCACTGGCATAGTCCAAGAGAGGCTGAAATATACGTCTGGGGTTTGCTGTTTCTCCTGTTCAGGGTAGAATTGCCAGGTATTTCAGGGTTGGATCACTCTATTGAGTGAGACCAGACTGATATACTGCAGGATATTTCTCCCTGTGAAGGACACACGTGAGCTAAAATAGCCTGCTCTTAGAGTGGGTTAGTAGGCCAATGGAACAAACCTACTTAAATGTTGTTCGTTCTCAGACTGAGGGGTTCTGATTTTGTTTCTGCTTATGCAAATGATCCTTGGGTTTTTTCTCACTCTAAGGGTGATGGTGGGCTATATATGTGAACTCTTTGCTCACTGTGCCTGAGGGAGCATGGGTGTAGGAACTGGGGTGATGGGGGGAACAAATCCCCCCCAGATTTTTCAATGTTTATTGTGTATGTATATATGAGCTATTTTACAGCCTGAATATACACTGATCTGTATCCCCCCCAGAATTATTCTGGCTCCTACACCCCTGTTAGGGTGTGCAGCTACACCTCACTGAAGAAGCCCAAGAGAGGCTGAAACATACATCTAGGGTTTACGGTTTCTGCTGTTCAGGGTAGAATTGCATGGCATTTCAGGGCTAGATCACTATTTTGAGTGAGACCAGACTGATATAGTACCAAATATTTATCCCTGTGAAGGGCACAAGTGAGCTAAAAAAGAGTGCTGCTCTACTTCAGGTATTGTTTGGTCTCAGATCAAGCACCTTTGATTTTGTTTCTCATATCCAATCTAAAATATATCAAAAGAAATGAGCACATAAAAAATAAACATTGGCAACAATGATATATATATATATATATATATATATATATATATATATATATTTATTATGTAAAACAAATATGAATAACTTCAAATAGTTTTTCTGTATAGTGTATTGTCACGATCTGCTATTTCAATTGGACTTGGTAAGAACCTGGTTCAAACCTATCCAGCAGAATCGTGCTGTCCTTGGACACCTCTGATTGCAGAAGATGGACCATACGATCAGGAACTTGCTTCAGCAGACCAGAATATCAGGAATACCATATAATCCCTTAGAATTATGATTAATGCACAGAATGACACTTACACCTTGTCTATGTAAGTACAGATACCACTCTCATACCTTTATTAATTGGCACATTTTATACAATTTTCTGGCACACAGGCTGGCCAATCTCAGTAAGCCTCATCCCTAAATAATTGGTTGCCCCCTGCTTACTGGGGAAACCATGTACCTCTGACGAGCTCAGGCCTTAATCTTATTATGGTGATTAAATTTAGGTGGGCAGAGTGAGTTATCCCAGATAACAACAGTGTAGCATAATAGGCTGCCCCCTTCTTACTAGGAAACCCTGTACCCCTGACGAGCTCAGGCTTTAATCTTATTATGGGGATAATATTTAGGTGGGCTGAGTGAGTTATCACCAGATAACAACATTGTAACATAAAAGGCTGATGCAATAGTCTACAGAATAGCTAATATGTTTTTTACAGCAATTCCTATAACATGAAACATAATACATAAACCAACATACATACAGTATAACAGTTTAATCATATTTTAACCATAAGCACTAATAAATGGATAGCCATAATAATAAAAACAGGGTAACTCTTGCCAGTTAGGCCCAGGCCATAGTGTAAAACAGTCCAGTCAGGCCCTGGGCATGACATGTATACCTTAAGGAATGAAGTAATAAACATCTGCATTATTTATTAAGCCTCTTCAGCAAAAAAGCAGACACTATGTTTGAGGAACAAGATCAATTTAATAACAGTATTTTGCTCATAAAAAGAGACTTTAGTATAACCTAAAGATAAAACTAGAACAAAAAGACTAAGTAATATTAGGGTAAGAAAATATGAAAACATACACGTTTCATAATCTTCAAAAATGAGTCCATCAGAAAATATCATAATACTAGTGGTTTTATAGCCCCAATTAATTATGTATTTCATCGCTTTCCCAGTCTTTTAATGTGCAGTATTGATTTTTTATTAGCATTTACAGTGCTATGAAGTGTTTAACTGCCTTGCGAGTCCTATCAGGTACCCATAGGATTTTCTTCTACATTTGCCATTTACAGGTGTAAAAACATTTGCGGGCATGAAAAATTGTAGCAATTGAATAGTGATTTGCGATTTTAGCAATTGTAACTTTTGCAGACGTGAAAGATCAAAGGCTTAGATGGGGTGTAAGCTACGGTTGTAAAAACAGCAGGGATTTTCAGCCTGTAACCCGTAGATCATTTGCAGCTCGCAAAAAAAACGCCAATTGAATAGCAAATTAGTTTACAGGCTATATTACGGGCTCGCGTAAACTACAATAACTCAATTGAGCCGAGGGCATGGAGTTTTTACTTAAACTTCACTCTGAGAGTAGGAATTAATTAGTGTTGAGAAGTAAATTTTGTGATCGGACTCGCAATCCAGCAATGTAGAAATCAATAAAATTCATTAAAGCAACTGTTTTAGTCCATGTGGATTCCATGATATGTATTAACCCCTTAAGTCAGAAAATATGATCTATAATGCTAATAAATCACACTCACACTAATTAGCATATTAGATCCAAATATTAGCACACTGAGCAACACTGTGGCAATGCTATATATCTCTGAGTGTTTGTCTCCACTCTGATAAGGTCATCAAGGACAGTTTGCGGCTTTTGGTTTAGAGGCAAGTATAAAAGGTTTTAGGGTTCCATGTTGGTCCAGTGCTTCCCCCGCTGTCGACCTGGGTTCAATTCCAAGTCAGGGAACCAAGAGGTCACACTAACCTGAAGCGGAGCAGAATTGGGCCTGGTCGGTACTTATTTGGGAGACCAACTAAGAATACCAAGAGCTGTATGCTGCTGCCCACTGGAGAAGGAACTGGCAACTCCAGTATCTCTGCCATGAATACCAAGTGGATCAGCATGACCATGGACATAAAGATGTTCTGGTGTGTTACAGTCCATAAGGACAGGGAGAGTCAGAAACGACTTAACGACACAAAAAAATTAAAATAAATAAATAAATAAATAAATAAATAAAGGGTTTTAAGAACAAATAAGATAAGAGGATAAACTAACAAGGGAAATCAAATCCTCCTAAACCCACTGACTTTATATGTCTGAACTTTTAAAGTCAGTTTAATTGTGACAATTGTTTTTTTAATTGTTAAATATGAAGTTTATTAATGATCAATGCCTAATTAAAACAATGACAAGGACACTACAGTTATCCTTTTATTCACTAACAATCCTATGCTTTAGAAATTATATCTGCTTGATGTCAGCTTGTTTGTGACTGCACAAACTAGCTGTTGTTTTTTTCTATGGTGACTGAGTATTTACATATCTGAATATATTTCTTTAAGACGCTTTCTCTAAGACACTTGGCATAGTGTTGCAGTTTTTGAAGGAACAATATGTTACTGTGAATAGCTCGCACACTGTACTAAAAGCTGTTGGACATTAATAATGAGAACACATCAGCTTTTGTCTTAAAGAATATTCTTTATACAACAGATCCCTTAGTGTATTTTTCAAATATATATATGCAATTTCTGAAGTTGCAATCTTCAAACACTTTTGTTAAAGTGAAACAGTTTACCCACAGAGCAAAAAAGTCTACATACATGTTCTCTGAACTAAATAAGGTATTTTGTTTAACAAAATATGCATTTATCAAATTGAGATAAATAGTTAAAGAAACACTGTATTAAAGATTGTTCTTTTGGAGAACAAGAGCTGGCAAAATATTTTAGTAAGTTAAACCAAATAAATAAAGAAGTTAATGAAGTGTAATTATTTGCAGCGCTATGCAGCCATCAATTCTGCCATTAAAGAGCCACTAGTCAAACAGTCTCTGTTAAGAAAATTAGCAGTAAAACAATGTACAGGTAAATGATGGGATGATTTAGAAAATTACATAGGGCCATATTCTATTAGCTATTTGCAAATGCCTTGAACTCATACAATTGGCTTTGGGTGTTTTTTTTGATAAATTTCTATATGCATTCTATTGACTTAAGAATTAATTAGTGCTAATAAGTAACATTTGCCGAATAAGTAGCAATATTAAAAGTGATTTTAAGTGTGTATAAATTTACGAATTTGGCAATTGAATCAGGCCCATAGTCTTAACAAACTTACTACTATTCTACATATGTCGTCCAAAATCATGCCCGATCCCAAATAGATATGCACTGTCCATGAACAACGGGTCCCTCACCTCTAACTCCCATCTTATTAAATAAAGAATTCCCTCCTAGCCTCGACCTTTTACATTTCAGAGTTCTGGAGATGACTAGAATCACAAGCTAAAACTAAAGAAAAGAAAGCAGGACTCACTAAATACCTAACTCATGCTCCCTAAGGATTGATATCCCAGTGTTACACACTGCTTCAAACAGCACAAAGCACTCACATTCTCCCATATATAGTTCAATGGGAAAAGGATTCAGGGCTGAGTCTGGACTCAGAAGACTGGAAAATTATATGGAAACTAGCGTATTGCCCGTCAAAAAATGACGGCAATGAGACGTGTATGTTTTTAAAGTTGTTTAGTTATTAATATACACATGGAATTGTAAGGTAGCTAATGTTGTTTTCTGTGTACTACTGAAATATATAATTCAAATTAATAAATGAATATACGTATTTTTATGCATTGTGTTGAAGAGCTGGCAATCTGTGTTGATGTTGCTGCAGCATTAGTGGTGTGGAGGTGCTGTGTAAGCGTGATGAACGTGTGCAGTGTAATAGTGTGCGTGCGCGAGCCAAAACCGTTAACGTAGCTGTGTACTTCCGCATTATCCTAAAATGGCAGATAATGTGTGGTATGCGTCTTAGCGGATGATCCGTCCATCGTTTAATGGTGGGTAATGTGTGGTATGCGTCTTAGGGGATTATCGGTATGTGTTTTCCGTGGTTATAGTGCTGTAGCCTTGTTTTCGTTTTGTTCATCCCCCATTTTTTCTGCGGCGCTCATTGCCAAAGTACTACGGTTTAACGGCTCGCCGGGCGATGATCGCCTGCGGCGCTCATCGCTAAGCCCGCTAAAGTACTACGGTTTAACAGTAAATATGGTAAAACGGTCAAATGACGGTCAATAAAAATGAAATGTTGTGAAATTTGTTTGCCACACAACATGACTCAGCTACATTTGTCCCTTTTTTTTTCTTAAAATAAATACACATTTTTTTTTTTAACTTTTTATTTTTGTAACTTTGAACTTCTATTTCTTCAAATGCGTTGTTTTTGGCGCGAAATCCGTTGCTGCGCGAGACAAAGGCGTTAAATCTGTGTTAATGCATAAATCTGTAATTGCGTTTCGTAAAATGTACTCGCTACTGTCTTTTTACTCATTGTGCGGTTAATCCGCATCCTTTATCTCGTTGTTTTTCAAGTAGTAGTATAGCCGTAGTATAGCCTCGTAGTATAGCCTAGTTTTCATTTTTTTCGGCGGCCATTTTTTTCTTGCTTAGCCGATTTTCGATCTTTGTAACTCGTCTAAATCGATGTAAATTGGAGTTCCAACTCACTCCCAGACGTCCTGCCTGGTTCCCCATGCTGTAAGTGACCTTAATTTAATTTTTTTGTGTGTATTTTTTTTTTTATTGGTTCCGCCGCTTATCTCGTAATTTTTTTCATCTCGTATTTTTTTTCTAAGTGGTACGGTTTAACGGCTCGCCTCGCTACGCGAGGCTCGCCTTCAATGACCGCCTGCGGCACACATTGCCAAAGTGCTACGATATAACGGCTCGCATCGCTGCGCAAGGCTTGCCTGCAATGAGCGCCTGCGGCGCTCATTGCCAAAGTGCTACAATTTAACGTCTCCCACTAGGCTCACTGTTCAAGATCCCTGGGAACAATACACAAGATAGCAAAAAGCTTTAGCTGTGGAGATCAATCTAATCTCTAGAAAGTCTCTAGCATAATCATAGAAGGCCTTACAAATTGAGATAAAATAATTGACAGCTAGAATAAAAGGTAGCCTGGCCTCATTGGAAGCTAAATGGCTATCCTGGTATTATAATTTAAAGAGAAAGCAAAGAACTTGAGACCTCTCTACATATTCTTAGCAATTTGAAATTATTTTATAAAGTATTATTTACACATTACCTTTACTGTATAAACATGATATACTTGTACTAATGATCAGCCCTTGCCTCTCAATTCACTTGCTAATGTTGTAAAATTGTAGTATCAATTAACCTGTATCAAATAAATATTGTTATTTGATGAGAATCAATCTAATTCTTTCTTTCTTCCCGTTTTGTTTCCTTTTTCTCCCACTCACATTTTATGTTATATTTTTTAAAATAATTTTATATTATATTGTTTTAAATAATTATGTTGTTAAACAATTTAAAACCAAAAATAAAAAGTTTAAAAAACAAAACAAAACTTTTTTTGATGTTTAAAATTAGATATTTTAAATGCATACTAGATTTTTTTTAGACCCATTGAGAAAACATTATGCTTAAAGGGCAGATAAGCAAAGTCAATTGCTTTTGTCATAAGTGTGCATATATATATTATTCTGCTTACAATATATATATATATATATATATATATATATATATATATATATATAAATATATATATATATAAATATAAAGAGCAGTTTGTCTGCCATGTCTGTAAACAATGCTGTGCGCATGCACAGTGGATCTTCCCGGTGTATCCCGGCCATGCTTTGCTCCACAGTCGAGCATGCCCTTAGCTCTCAGTGTATTTTAGTGAGCAGAGCCTGTGGCGCAGTGACTGGAGCAGGGAATTTATCAAAACCTGAGGCAGAGAGCTCCAAGGCCAAGAGGGGAGAAGTATATGTACTCCAACCTGCTCATCCCCAGGTCATCCGGAGACTTGAAGCTCGACATGGCCATGTGGCATTGGCTGCAGTGGGACGGGGTCAGTGTGTGATGAAGAGAGAGACAAACAGCACAGAGACAGAGTCAGACAGCACAGAAATAGACCGTACATAGAGAGAGGGAGACAGACAGTTCAGAGAGGGTAAAAGATAACATGATATTACATTAGACACCCACCACACAAAGAACAGTAAGGAGCATTACACAGCTGCAACATATAGCAGCAAGGCACACTCCACAGCAAACAGCGCTACACACCACAGCAAGTGGCATAACAGCCGACAATAAACACATGTCACACCAGAGGCACAGAGGAGGGCTGAGGAGGCACAGGGGAGAATTCTAAAAAATATTTTCTCATTTACGATTAATATATAAATCTGTATTCCACATAAAAGTCAATCATACAATGACGGGCAATTTTCTAGTGTAAATAAATTAAGTACATGGTCAATTAAGTGTATGAGTTATGTAGATCTATACACAAAGTCCACACCCACTAACTGGCTTATTGTACAAGGACCCGCCTGAGACCCTGCAAAGTGAGTATGTGCACCACCAATCAAAAAACACCATCATCAATTATGTTCACAAGGAATACTCACTTAAATGGCCTACACAGCATTGGCTCTGTAACTCAGCTGCAATATAAATATTACATATACAATGTAGCTGACTATGAATGATTAAACATGTCCTGAAAAATCACAAAATAATGTGTGATGTCATATTTATACTAATAATAGACTAAAACCAGTCCATACCTGTACAATTAGACAAATACATGCTGTCACATAACTCAGAGGTATAACAATGGATACATCAGCAAGATTACATTGTACAGTATGTCAATTCCCAGATCCATGACATTATAATTGACTGATACTTTTATTGTCAAGATGCCTATGCAACCCACAATTGAAAAGCGTGCATACAAATGATTAACTAAAGTTCTGCTTATGAGAATTAGAAAATAAATATTTGCTGTTCTTCTTTTACAGCACTGCATGAGCAGCTACAACTGGAGGTGGAGGACATTACCCACTAGGACGAAGATCATTCCTGTGGAGGAACCAGTAGGAGGAACTAG
This sequence comes from Discoglossus pictus, assembly GCA_027410445.1. NCBI lineage: Eukaryota > Metazoa > Chordata > Amphibia > Anura > Alytidae > Discoglossus > Discoglossus pictus. The sequence goes on from CM050166.1 coordinate 293,885,347, forward strand.
TAGCCCTCTCCGCTCCCTTGGTTAACATTGACTTGACTAATGCCACTCCTACAGATCCACCCTCCTGCCAGCTGCTCCTATGGCGAAGGACCATGGGTCTTGGGCTACTGCCCCTCTACCCCACACCTTCACGGCACCTAATATTAAGCCTTGTACCACAAAGGTCCTGTAAGCACCTCAATGATGCCTAATATTAACCCAAAAGTGCAGCAGAGGTCCAGTAAGGAAGCCAATGGAATCTAAGTTAACCACAATGCTACAGAGGTCCTGTAAGGACATTAACATTACCCTCTTCACTGTGGATGTCCTTAAAGGAAGTCAGTGGCACCTAAAGTTAACACAATATCATTAACTCAACCTACCTAACAACAAAGGGGTCCATATTGGACCCCCATGTAAACTAACTCTGCTCCATGGTGGTTCATAAGGACCCCAAATAGGCCCTAGGCCTAAAGTCACTTAAAAAAACACTTTACTGAAAAACAGAAATAACACAATTACTGAGAATAAAAAAAATTAAATAAAATAATATACATATTTTCCTAAAATAAAAAAATGAACGTTAGTTACCGTGTGATGCCCCCTAGCAATGTTCAATGATGTCCTGGTCCTCAATCTTCTGACCTGGATAAGCTCGCTATCCATATTATTTATGGATTCATATCTTCTTCTATCTTGATTGAAGCCCAGGATCCTCATGTTCTGGCCCGTTGAAATGAGTTTACATCTAAGAAACCTGCCGCTCTATAAAAAGAAAAAATCATGTCACCCTGCTTGACATTTCCAAGGTATAATTTTAACCAATCAAAAATTGCAGATTTACAGGATTTCTATGGCACAGGTGTAAATGTTAGGTGTCATGGAGATCAGTACAGGAGGGGGGGGGGGGGCATGGGATTACATTTTAGGTGCCATGGGGTCTATAGTTAGATGGCATCCCAGGGGCTAGTGTGTGAGAAGGGGGAATCACCGGCTAATTTTATATAATGGGTATTGAAGGTCCCAAAGGGGTGGAGTTATTAACCCCTTAATGGTGTTGGATATTAGTAATCAAGCCTCATATCCTACAAAATTAAGGTGTTGGATTGATAATATGCCTCTAATGGTGGGTAAGAGTACATATAGGATTTTTGAACAATCTGAGGATGTACGAGCACTAAGAGTTTAACATGCATCATTTGGATTTTAGAATGTAATTGGCTTGGGAAAAATGTTAATGGGACAGCTACATATAGATTGTGATATTTGGACTTTTTACACCTTTCAGCAGGCACTTCTTGTAGGGTTCGTTTTTCTGTGTTTTGGAATAGATTGGTAGTAATACAGAAGCATGGAATGGGGCCCAAAGACTCCTAACTTTGGACTTAATAGAGTCATAATTATAAAATATTTGATCAATGGTTATTGATTATATGGTTATATATATATTTACTATGTTTGCAATGCTAATGGTTTTACAAAAAGTATAACATGCTTAAATCCCCACTAGAAAACATAAAACTAGCTTTATTGCTCAAAGCTGGAATTACTGGGAAGAGTACCTACAATTAATTTATTGTCAAATTTAAAAAATAAAAACTTTTATTAAAAATGTTGTCACACAAGATGAAAGGTCTTAACAACCATATGAAAAAAACGAATTGCATTTAAAGATTATATTATTAAAAGAGCAAACATTCTACTTTTTCAGGAAACACACTTTTCTAAATCGTCTTTTCCAATATTTCTAGATTAATACTTTCCTATCTGCCTACATATATTAGTTTTTTGGGGAACTAAAAAAGCTGGTGTAGCAGTATATATACAGTACATAACAACATTCCCTTGCAAATAGAATGCACAACAAAAGACATGAATGGTAAATTAATAATCCTTGTGGGAACACTGTGGTGTATACTCATTATGAAAGGTGATATTAATATAGCTCAAATGAACAAATTAGACAGATCTATAGACATATTAAATAAACAAATAAACACCCAACAGTCAGCAGATATAACAGGTTTATCACAGGTTTATCAGTGGTTACAAACACTACATATCCATCATTCTTGGATATGCAATTTTTCTTACAGAGGGGGGTTATACTTTCTATTCTCATGTACATAATAGCGATTCTAGGATATATTACATCATGATAGACCAACAATTACTACTACAAGTTTTGAGTACAAGTAGAGATTGGCAAGCTATTAAATAGTACAGCTCCACGCCTGGATGGGTACAGTAATAGCTACTATAAAATATATCAAGAACAATTGATTCCAAAACTCCATAATCTATTTCTAGTATTGCAAATGGTATCAACCCCTTCTCAGAGTTACTAAAAGCACATATCTCATTGAAGAAAATGTATTTCATGCTTATTTTCATATCATAAGAAAAGGTGAAATAACGACTTTTTAAGAAGTCAAAACACAATATTATATTTATGACTCTGATAGATGGCAATACCTTCAAGTAAAGTATTATATACAAAAATATTTAAAAGGTAAAGCTTCTTACATTACCATTTTAACATATACACATAAATAAAACTCTATTATAAATAGAGAAATAGATCAAGAACATGGCAAAAAATATGGGATCGGAATGCCAGAGCATAGAGAAATTTTCAGACCAAAGAAACAAACTATAAAATATTATACTTTTGGTACAAAACCCAATCATAAAAATATGTACAATTTACACATACCACCATCATGTTTCAGAGGATGTAAGAAATAGGGTACGCCCATTCATAAATGGTGGGAATGACCTAAAATTCTAACGAAATATAATGAAATATATTTTAGCGCATGAATTAAAGTCGGACCTGGTAATATTGATACAAAATGCGCCTTTGGAAGGTATAGGGAGAGATGAACAAAAATCAAACCCATTCGGGCATGAGTGGTAACGTGAGCTAAAAGGTGATTGGGGTAACCATGGATGCAAATTTGAATTGATTGGACTTTTGTTGCTAAGAGTGCAGTATAAATATGTCAGTTGTTCAGTAATAAATATGCTATAACTGGTTCACATAATTAATGTGTGTATTTTGTTATTGATGCTGGAATCTTGATTGCTGGAGTAAGTTCTTTTTAGAACTTAGAAAGATCTTTATGCTATACAAGACCACAGACACCTCTCAGTCTAACCCAAGGGCTGAAAGTTCTTCCTGCTGTACAGAGGTAAAATGAACTGGGCACACCTGCGGGGAGAGGTTTGGGCAATAGGCTCTTATCATACCCCATTCAACATACAGGTTGTCACACAAGCATTAACTGATTAGAAAATAAAGAGCCTCACTCAATTTGGGGCCGTATCTCAATGGCAAATAACCGATTTCCTGAGATCGAGTTGCGTGCTCAAGTAGGTCTACTTTTACTATGCTATTCAAATGGCCGGGCCTGAGAGTTAGGCGCTAGTCACGAGAATCGGCAACTTTGCTCACACCAGTGGCATTTGCGGGCTTGAACCACGAGTTAGAAAAATCTGAGCACTTTAAAAGTAAACATAGATTCAATACAGCACTGTAAATGATGGGGAACATAATTGGTGACATTAGAAATAAAAGCACAACATTCACAAGCTTGTCACGTCGCCAATATATAATACTTTATTTCATGTTTAATTTCTGTCCAAAGTCCTACGGGCTCGCTTGACAATGCTATGCTTTTAATTCTAATGTCACCCATTGTGTTCCCCATCATTTACAGTGCTGTATATAATTCATATTTATATTTCAAGTGCTCCTCCTTGGTCCCAGTAACCTGTCGTCCGATTTTTGCCATTTGCTGGCTTGACCAACTGGTTAGCACGAGAAAATCGGAGCAATTGAATAGCGATTTGTGATTTTAGCAGCCGCAGCATTTGAGGCCGTGAAAGTTCAAAGGCTTTGAGGGAAGTAACTTGCGATTTGACGAATCCCAATAGATCGCAGCAAGTAACTCGATCAGAGCCCGCAAACGGAAGGCAATTGAATAGCAAAGTAGCTTGAGACCTCCATTTGCGAGCCCGGATCTCTAAAACGTAGCAATTGAATGAGGCCCAAAGTTTGCCAAATATTCTGAATGGAGAACATTTCTTATGCGATCTTGGAACAGGAAAACCAATTTCACAGTATTTGGAAACCATGGGCAGAGTATAATAATTTAGATTTAACAACATTTTGGTAATAATCTCCCTCTTGTATGAAAGATTAAAAAAATATATAGAGACTGAGCTAAAAAAAATAATAGAGGTGTGGCTTTATAACTTAATAATGTTTTTGTTATAATATGTTTAATTGTTAAGAAAAATAAAAGGTATACATAATACAAACATGTCATGTACTGCAAAGCAGCATTTAACTGTTTTGTGTTTTCTTTTATGTTTATGTAGTATTTGTTTACATTTATGATCTGTAAGTCTAAGAAAAATCATAAAATATAATAAAATAAATCATATTTGAGCCGTAAAGGCCAAAATTGTATTTTTGGTATACTTTACATACAAATATTATTTTATATAAAACTATACTTTTGTTTATCTGTTACATTCAGCCTTTAAAAGGAGTGAGACTTACAGGTTGCTGTCCTTTAGGTGGCTGTTAAAAAAGGGTGAACACTTATATCCTCATATATAAAGTATTAAGATTATTATCCAGTGGTTGCAAAAATAAAAAAAGGACACATATAAACAAATATTTAATACATTGTCTAGTCACATTATTATCATGTGAAATTAGCTAATATTCTGAATAACTGCAGTGTGCAGCACGGACAGCAGTGGTAGCGAGTCAATAAGATGCTGGAAGGTTGGCAAGGGTATCTGGAGCCACGCAGACTGCAGTGCGTCCGACAGCTGTTGAAGAGTGTGTTCTTGCAATAATGGATGCAGAGTGTTTGTTCTCGGCGGTTTCGCGCCTGACACGCCAACGTCCATCCAGTCAATGGAGCAGAAAACATGACTTATCACACAAGGCAACCCTTTTAAAGTAATATTTGCTTAAAATGCCTTTCAAGCTTAGATTACCTAAAACCTCCACTCAAATTGCAAATATATTTATTTATTTATTTGTGTGCTTCTCATTTGTGCTACAAGTGTCACCTTTCTTGTATCACTTTGTGGCCTACACTGGCCTTTTGAACATATAATGAATGCACCAGATGAGCAGCAATTGACTGATTTTGTTTAGCTTGTTGGATCTGTTCCAAGGCTATTTTATATGATCCATAAATAGAGACACAGATGATCAACTGAGTCTTCCAGTTACACAAAAGACTTTCAGTGCATGTGTAAGCAGTCTTGATGCAGACTCATTGTGCTGTTTATTTTAACACCCCATTGTGTTTCAGACAAACCTTGGCTGGACTGACAGCAATCCAGCAATACTAATTTAGCCCTTGACATGGCAGACAATATATACTGCACATGTCACAATAAGACAACACAGAGAAAATCAGGACCCTCATTTGTACTCCAGCTACCTTCAGTGATCTATGTCTGACAGACATGCCTAGAAGTCTTTGTTGTGCCCAAGCATCTTGTCCCCTACCTGACACAAGCCAAGCATGCAAGTCAAGAAAGCATTACAATCTCCTTTTACCCAGTAGGCCACTCCGCCTGCATAGTTGGTAACAGTTTATTTTTTCACACATTTTTGAGTTGTGTCTCAGTATAACACTTTGACTATTTAATCCCAATTCTTCTAAACCACTGCTGTTACTGAGTTAGTTTGTGAAAGGCTGGGGCCTGAGCACGCTCAGTCTTTTCAGTTTCACATGGCTGTAGATTGAACATAACAAAGGCAGTGCCCCAGGACATTATTAGCAATTACTGGCAATAAAAAAACTATAAGAAACAGGTATCATTCTATGCATAGTGGGTGGATCAGCAAGCCTGACTGGAAGGTAAAAAATGCACAGTTTAATGTAAATTTAAAGTAAGAAAATGCTATTTTTCCTAACCTTCAATAGTTATTACCTCTAAGTTACGGTATATAATATTTGGAACCTCTTCTGTGTCCATTTAAGTAAACAATGATCCATTCCAATGGATTTGCCTTTCACATTGAGAAATGAAACTGAGTACATCAGTTATTACTGTTGCACAACTAAATTTGAAATGCTTTGTAGGCTCTTCTCCAAAGATTATTTAACAACGGGTCAATCATCATTCATTTTGAGTAATATTTTGTAATTTAAATAGTCCTTTATTAGTCCCTTGCTCTTTAAAAGAAAGTTCATACTCAAGATAAAATACATTTAAAATTGAAATGCTAATTACCCTGAGCCAATAGAGCACAGTGATTTTTTTGCATACTATAATCACTCTTAATGTATCTGTAAAGTATCACAGCATGTTTGGCAGTGTAGCTCTGTGGAATGTATCATTCTGCTTGTATGAAATGTTAACCTTGTGTATCTGGAACTTCTTACTGCTGTATGATGAAAAATATTGAGGTGAAAAATGTGAATGGACATGGAAATTGTCATAAATCAGTTTTTTTTGGTGAGAGTTGCCCTATGACAATGGTATTTATATTTTGCAGTCAGTGCTTGCAGTTATTGTTGCACCACCCTATCCTTCCCCCTTCTTCTCCTACCCCTCTCTACACTAGATTAGTACATGACATCATGCTGCAATGTATCAGGAAGTGCTCAACACAGATAAGGTTATTTTATGTTCATGGCTTATAGCTGCTATTGTTGTTAGTTTGTTACATACTTCTTATAAAGTTATATAAATACTGTAGATTAGTTTCTTGTCTTCAGTTTCAAATGACCTGAAACGTGCCAGTTACTAGTGGCAAAATAAAGGTGCATGGACTGTTTTTGTCCTTACTGACATACTGAGCCTGCAAAAAATCTAAACTCAATCTGAATTATTGAACACTTCTCACTTTGATCTAGATACCTGACACTGTGTGGCTGCTGGAGCTGGAACAATATGTCATTGTGAAGAAAGAAATCCCTGGTTACATAGCCAAAAAGGCTAGACTTTTGCTTAGAGTGGTAATTTTCCTGAGTATATTTTATAATGATATCATTTTTCAGTTGTTGTTTCAATTCTAAGGTGAGTCTTATTATGTGTCCTGTGTTCCCATTATTGTGTTACTGACAGAAGAGGTTCACATTATATCTTACACTTGTACACTGTGCATTCTGTAATGTTTGCAATATTTTTAATAATAAAACATAATGACAGGACTAGTGTCAGCTATGGGTCAGTTATGTCTTTCAGCTTCTCTACACCTATCTAATTATGTACATTCTCTCCACTACTTTACCACCTTTTACTTCTACTTCTCCACCTTTTAAGGACCTCATTACCATTGCTAGCATACAGTATATCACAAAATATTTTTTTTGTACTCCTCAGTCGTTTTTCTGACTCTCCGTGACCTCATGGACCGTAACACACCAGAATATCTATGTCCATGGTCATGCTGATCCTCTTGGTATTCATGGCAGATATACTAAAGTGGGTTACCAGTTCCTTCTCCAGTGGGTCACAGCATACATCTCCTGGTATTCCTAGGTGGTCTTCCATCCCAGTACTGACCAGGTCCAAACCTGCTCGGCTACAGTGGGGTGTGACCTCTTGGTTCCCTGACTTGGAATCGAACCCATATCACAACATACACAACATTATTTCAGGCTCTTACATTCAGAATGTATAATGCATATACATTATACCAATTGTTTCTATTGAAACCTGGGAACATCTTTCAGCAGGGGATGAAGATACATGGTACATGGCTTACTATGAGCACTTGTCGAGGATTCTGAGAATATGTAAGATTTTCCATCGGCTCCTGTGTAATTGCACTTTAGGTAACATCACACACAGAGCAGGGAACATATCACACATAGCAATCACTCATAAGGATTTATACGTAATGGTTTGATATAGGCATCATGTAATAACTATATGCCCGAAAATATCAAGTTTCTGCCAAAAATATTATGAGTACTAAATAGGACTCACAAGAGCTTTTTCAAACACTTATTAGAGCTGTAGCAGCAATTAATCACACAATACTGTACTTTAAAAGCATGGAAAAGCATGGAAGACATTAGAATTAATTACAGAACAGTCTCAAAACCACAAACATGTAATTAAAAATATGAAAAATAAAAATTATTATTATAATGTGCCATGGGGGTCCTCAAGTCTCCATGGCACTCTAAGATAAAAAAAAAAAACAGTATTCTAATAAAAAATAAAACAATACACATAAAATAAAAAATAAAAAATACAGAAAATAAAAAACATAATTTACCAATAAATCCCTAGATTACAAAAAATAAAAAGAATCACATGAAAATAAAAAAAATATTACATCTAAAATAAAAAAATACAATAAAATAAATAAATAATAATAAATAAATAAATAAATAATACAGTAAAATAAAAAAAAGAAATTAAACCTGTAAAAAAAAATAATAATAATAATACCTACCTACCTAAATGATCATTCAGCAATGATAAATGGCAATAGCCATTTTAGTTAATATTATTTTGTTTTTTTTAGAGCAGGTTTTTTTTTTTTGGATGGAGTTCTCTTTTTCTAGCCAGAAGACATGAAGAAGATTGAAGAAGACAAGATGTTCTTCAATTAAGATTGAGAACCTGATTATTCCAGGACTGAAGATAAAGAACAAAGGCATAATTTAGGTAGGTAAATAATATTAAATATTATTTAATTTATTTTATTTTACAGATTTGATTTTAATTTTATTTTAATATGTATTCATTTTTTTTTTTTAACAAGTAATTTTTATTAGGCAATTTTTTTTATTTTTTGTTCTTTTTATTGTTTTTTAAGACATTAAAAACATACAATCATTGCATTAATACAAAATACCAATACAAAAAAATACAAAACATCCAAATCCCCAATCACCCTCCGACCTCCAATCCAGGAAAACCTTAAGGAGATCTTTATCTATATCATTCAGTACAAATTCTTTACATTTAATTTCCTTTCACAAATACTACATACATTCTTCCCTTATAGTACATATCATATAAATACAACGTCTGTAATACACAAAGAAATACATTAGTATAGTACTTAATACAAAGAGAGATAGGAATTTATTTATTTAATATACCTCTTAGTCTATGAATACGACTACCTAAAATTAGTTAGATTCTTTTAAAATGTGTCCATATATTGATCCCAAGTAGTCCAATCTATAGATCTCTTTCTTTTAGGGCCACCTATATCATCTTCCTTCATCAGCTCTCTGTTATAGTTTATTTTATTAGAGACTTCTTTCCAGGAAGGAATTGTAGGTTTATTCCATTGTTTAATTAATAGTGATTTGATAATCAGTAATAAGTGTGATATCAATAATTTGTCTTTAGGGAATATATTATCTAGCTTTAAACTAAATAAAACTACTCCCAGGGTACATGGGCAATCTACCCCTAATATTGTGGTTAGGTGCCCACAACACTCTTCCCAGAACTTTCTAACCGTACAACATTCCCACCACATATGAAAGTCTGAACCCTCTTTACCACATCCTTTCCAACATAGTGGAGAAATGTTAAAATCTATCTTATTCATGATTATAGGTACTAAATACCATTTTTGTGTTAACTTAAAGTATAACTCCCTATATATGGTTTTTCATAGAGGAATTCCTTATCAACCTTTGGGCTCTATACCAATCATGGTCATCATAAGTTTGATTGAGGTTACCTTCCCATTCTTTTATACTCTTTGATTTTATACATTTCCTGGATTTTAATCTGATTTTACTAATCTTTGAAATAAGGGTAATACTGGTCCTTTAGTCAAAATTTATTTTAATTCATACATTTTTGCCATTTTTATGGATGTATATCCCATTTGCTTTAATATTTCCACCAGTGATCTATATTTCAACCGTGAGATTTATTTTAGGCCGAAATTACTATAAAGCTCCCCTTGTTTTATTAAGGATCCTACTGGATACAGATCCGAAATAAACTCTATTTCAACTTTCTTCATTAAGTCTACTTCGGATTTATATGATTCCTTCCTCAATATATCTATGGGTGCAGATAGTGATGGAGTATAAAATAACTCCGATTTGATTTGATTTTTCTCCCAAAATTTTATTAAGGACCTTATCCCTTCTGGTAATCTATCCCAAATTCCATCCTCCTCATTACATTTTCCTAGTAATGTTCTAATTGTGATAGTTCCTATAAGCTCTTCCTCAATTGTTTTCCAACATGTTATTCTATATTGAGTATTCATATTAATTATATGAGATATAGCAATGTTTTCATATATCTCTTTTATATCGGGAGTTCCTATACCTCCTAATTCAAATGTCTTATTTGCAATTATTTTTTTTAACTTTCACTTTTTTACCTGAATATATAAATGTATCTATTGTTTTCTGAATGGATTTAATAATATAGACTGGATTTTTTTCTGGGATACATCTACATAGGTAGGTAACCTTGGGAACAATACTAATTTTGACAACGGCAATTCTAGCCGACCATAATAATCTTACTGTACGCCAATCAGAGAGTAACATTCTGATTTGTTTTAATACTTCTGTTATATTATCTATTATTACTTTCTTATGAAAACTAAATCTTATACCCAAATGTGTGATAAATTTAGAGTGCCAATTAAATGTATATGCTTCCTTTAATGTATTTAGGATTTCCATATTTAAACTTCTATAAATAATATCAGATTTCGAAGAATTGATTTTAAAGTAGGATACTCTACCAAATTCTGCCAAATATTGTTGTAAATTGGCACAAGACTTTATTAGATCCGTTAAAGTCACTATAATGTCGTCCGCAAAAAACATTATTTTATCATCATTATTGCCGACTTTTATTCCTTTAATATTTTCTGATGCCCTTATTATTGAAGCTAAAGGCTCAATGAATAACAAAAATAGTACTGGCGATAGCGGACATCCCTGACGGGTCTTGTTACTTATAGTGAACTTCTCTGTCTCAAAATTGGGTCCCACGATATATGCTGAGGATTGACTATATAGGGCTTTAATTTCAGCATCACTGCCTCTAAGAACTCCCAACTGACCCTGTCAAATGCTTTCTCCGCATCAAGTGACAGGAACAATGTGGGAGTTCTTTCTTTTTTTGCAATAAACATCAAATCCATTTAGCGTCTGGTATTGTCGGGGGCCTGATGGCCCCCGACAAATCCGGACTGATCCAAATGTATTAGTTTAGATATTATACTATTTAGCCTATTGGCCAGGATTTTTGTGTATATTTTTAAATCAATATTAATAAGTGAGATGGGATGATAACTAGTAACTTCTTCTGGGTTTTTCCCAGGTTTTAAGATGTTAATTATTTTAGCCTCAACTAGTTCTAGTGCTATTTTCCCTGTATTTTTAATCTCATTGAACATCTCTTGCAAATGTTCCCTAATTTCTTTAAAAAAAAACTTATATTATAAATGGTCAAACCCATCTGGGCCTGGAGCTTTATTCGATTTGGCTTTTTTAATTACCTTGTCAATTTAGTCCAGGGTAATATCTTTATTTTTATGAGCATTGATCCTCCTCATTTAATTTAGGGAGCTTAACCTTACCCAAAAATTGATGTATTTTGTCTATACTAGATTTTTTTAAATGTTGGCTTTTTATTAAGGTAATATAGTGAGCTATAGAATTCCTTCATAATTTCCCCAATCTTATCGGGATGAGTATAAACGATATTGTCCGTACCCCTAAGGCCAAGAATTTTGTTTTGATTTTTTGTTTTGAATATTTGCTTGTTTTGTTTCCCAGTAGGAAGTGGGACTGCTGAAATCTCCAAATCAAAGAATCTGCCTGATATGGTAAGAATTTATTTATTTGAGCATTTAATCTAGAGATCTGCAGAGCCCCCTCCCCACTGGTAGACAATCTGTTCTTTCTCTGCTGTTCCTCTAATTCTATATATAGAAGTCTTAAGGGTTTTCCCCTTGATTTATGAATTTTGGCCATTTGAGAAATCATTAGCCCTCTTATTACTGACTTATATGCAAACCATAAAGTAGTGGCTGAATCCACTGTATTTTTATTTATTTCAAAGAACCCCCTAGTTTCATTCTTTAAAAATTCCAATATTTCTTCATTTTTAAATAGAATCGGATCTAGCTTCCATTTTTTTATGTTTCTATTTCCATTTACATCTTCTAAATTAGTATATACCATAGAATGGTCTGACCAAGGTGTTATACTTATTTCTATATCCTTAACTACTCTTAAGGTGTATACATCCATAAAAAGATAATCCAATCTTGAGTAGAAATTAAATCGATTAGAAAAATGAGTATAATGTTTATCATATGGGTGTAATATTCCAAAAGGTCATAATTAGATATCTCATGTACAAATTCTCTAGACACTTTATTAATCTGACTTTCAGATTTTTTTTTAAATTTACCGATTCTATCATTTATAGGATCCATCAGCATATTAAAGTCACCTCCAATAATTATCAAACCCTTTCTAATTTTTTTTTATTTCTTTAAGTATCTTCTTCAGAAATCTGATTTGATTAGTATTTGGCAAATATAGATTAACCAATGTCATGGATTTTCCATTAATGGAGCCACACCATATTATATATCTTCCTAAGGGGTCTATAATGCTAGCTTCCTCATATACTTTTAACTTATAGCTGAAGAGGATTGATACACCTCATGAGTTTTTATTATATGTCGAATCAATCCTAATATTATAGCTACGATTATATACATATTTTAATGAATCTTTACTCCATTGTGTCTCCTGTAGTAGCAAAACATCAGCCTTGATTTTAATATAATTATTGAAGGCGATTTTCCTCTTTGTCAACAAATTAAATCCATTTACATTGTTAGTTATTATTTTAATCATGATTGAATTTATTTGTCTATTGTCTTAATTCGCTTATGAATTCTAATTTTCTTAATTTCAATATAATTTATGCCTACCTTTCCTCTTGGTCGATAAGTTTTCCCATTAAATCTGTGGATTTCTATATTATTCCTCATTTAATTTATTATTTTTTCTTTATCTCTCACTAGCATTTCTGCCATATCTCTTCTTATTATTGCGCTTATTTCTCTCTGATTATTGGGAAACACATTCATTCTCACATTCATACCTCTGCCACACACCTTCTGTCTTGGACTTTTAAATCCAACCTAAGGGTCTTTATGCCAATTTTGGGAAATTTTAGGAGGTTATTAAACCTTCCTGGTTGGTTAGGAGGTCATGTTTCTTCTTTTCCCTCTTCCAGTTCTTTCCCTGCTTTTAAATCATTTCCCTCTCCTCTTCCCTTGTCATACTCTTCTCTTATCTATCTATCCTTTTCCCCTCTTTCTCCTTTTTATTCCTTTATATCTCATGTCATATAGTTGAAATGAAACACTATTTGTCGTATGTTATAATTTAAATTTAATCATCCTCTTTTTTGCTTTTCTCTTCCTCTCTTTTCCCACTCTCTAACCTTTACAATCTGTATTACTTCTTAATCTTATGTAGAGAAATTCCACTTTATATTTCATCACCCTCTATTTTAATATACCTATTGAGATATTCACATATGACATTTTCTGTAATCTGTTTTGAAAGTTCTGATGTAATCTTGATTTGAAAATCATACAGAAGATCTTTCATTTTAGAGAAAGTTAACTGTTCTTCTTGAGAGATTTCTGGCCCCTCTATGGAGGACTGAGATAGTACTCCTGGGGATTTATTTGTAGATTGTTCTAGAAAGGAAGGTTCTGCTTGTGTTAATTCCAATGGATTCATTTTGTTTTTAGGAGAAAATAACTGAATAATGTTTTATATTTGATTTTTCTTTTCTTTATTTTTTGTCTTAGTAGTGATTGAGGGTTTTCTATTGGCCATATTGCCCCCTCTATAATTATGTATGTTCAAAAAGTTGTCCTAATATACTTTGCTTGAACCTTCCTTAGCTCCTCTTTGGCTTTATTTACTTTTATTTATTGCCCCTTTTATCTAAATTGTAACACGATTCAAAGGGAGACTTTAAATTGAGAATTAGTTTGTTATCTGATCTCTTCTTTGCTCCTATATAGTCCAGAATTTCGTATCCCTCAATTCTCCAGTTCCTCTTTGAGCATATAGTCCTCTTTAGGGATTTTTATTTCCCATTTCCTTTTCAAAGAGTTATATTAATGTAGCCCTAGCTCCTCTTCACCTCTCCTCCTTCTCTACTATTTATCCAAATTGTCCCTTGCCTCAGTTCAAATTTAATGAACCAGCTTAGAAATATCCATACTTGACATCACTATTAGTGTATAATTATTATCCATTAACAAACATGTATAGTTTAATATGGAACTTAGCTTTGGATGACATCCAGCAGGCTATCCAGCTTCTTCTTCTCCATGTTTAACAGGTATACCTGAGCTCAGAGTGGTCCCGAATATGGAAGGCTTCTGACAGGCTTTACATCCCGTAGATTTGCGTCTTTCATTTGGTTACAGACTCCCTTGCTGCTTCTAGTGCCTGTTGGACCTGGCTTCTCTCTGGCTTGCTCCTGCTTCCGTTAGCTCACATCTGTTGCCACTTTCTTGCGGGATTGCCACCAATGTCCCGGGGAACACACCCTGTACTCCTGGGCGGCCGCAGTGACAGCACCCCCTGTGTCTCCCCTCCTCAACAAGACCTCAGTCCCCGATGCACTGCTTCAAGGTACTCCGTCATATATACATTTGGGGACATATAGTATAGGAGGTGAGGGATGGTATTAGAGCGAGCTTAATATGGGCTTACAGTAGGGTTAGGAACATCTTATCCACTTCAGGTCGGGAGTAGGTCAGGTGTTATTCAGTGATAGCTCTTGTACATGATCTTCCAGCTCTCCTACCACCAGATCATTCGCTCTAGTGGACGATCCATTTCCGGTACTGCCCCCCGATTTTGTGTAACCTTAATTGGTTAGCACTCGTAAATCTTGATTTTATTAGGCATTGGCAAATCACATTACAGTATGTAAGCTTTCATAACAGTCATACACATCTTTAATAGGTAAAATGTTATCTAATGCACTGTGCCTACTTTCTGGGCTCAAAATCCCAAAGTATCCGACCGTTAGATCGTCAACTTCATAAACCCAGAAGTCCTTCCCAGATGAGACATTTACGAAAGCCTATCTTTTTTGTTTTAATATATTATAATTTTTTAAACATTTAACTTGGTTACAGTCAAATCCCCAGTGGGGGGCGGAATTGAATAAAAAATCATTGCGTTGACAGATTATCCAGCTTGAATAAAAAATGTCAAATGTTACTTACCTCCGTCCACCTCCTCCAGGGCCATCCACCTCTCCAGACCTTTTTATTAGGGAGCCACCCACTAATCAACAGCTCGTACTCGACTCCAGTGAAATACAAATCGGGTTCCACTAGCCATGGAGCCCAAATGTCCTTAAGCTTAGTATCTGAGGCCTCCAATAAATGTGTTATGTGCTCATTAATCAGAATAACATTACATTTGTTCTTAACTGCCTGCAGACTCAAATTCGAGGACTTCCACTGCCGAGCAATGTGGCTTTTCGTGGTCAGAATCAGAAACTGTAACAATTGATTCTGATGGGATATTAGAAGTGAGCTCGAAAGGCCTAAGAGGCAAACCTGTGAATTTTAGTTTTAAAGATTTTTTTAAGCCAATTCAAATACCTCTGTCCAAAGACCGCACACCCCAGGACATACCCACCAAATGTGCAAACAAGTGCCTGAATCCCTGCAATCTCTAAAACAGTTAGAGTCTCAGGCTAATCCCCATTTAAAGAGTTTAACTGGCGTGTGATAAATTCTGTGCAGGACCTTTATCGAGGTCTCCAATACGATATAGTTTAGAGATTCTCTAGTAAGGCCATACCAGCTCTTCTCCCAAACCTTTTGGTCTAAAGTGTATCCCAAATCCTCTTCTCATAATTGCACATATTTTGGTATCTGTGGCTGCGAAGACTCATTAAAGGTAACATATAACAAGTTTATAACATTGCTCGACAGTGGAAGATCCCTGCAAAGTCTAGCGAGCCAGTTGGTTTCTGGGATTCCCAGGAAATTTATAGTGGAACATACAAAATGCCTAAATCTGCAGTATGTCTAATGCTCTACCAAAGGTAGGTTAAATTTGTCTCAAATATAATCATAAGTAATCACTGCACCATTATGATACCAGGCCCCAAATGTCAGTAGGTTCTGGGAACTCCACCAGTGCCTAGAAGTTGGAGTTAGCTGAATAGTTATTAGTGGGTTGGGTATAATCGGCGATAGGCTAGGTACATTTTAAGCTAATTGATAATTCCGGATCGCCCATGCCCATACTACTAAGGAGTGATTTCTAAATGGGTTCCCAATTTTCCCAAGGATATCTCTTGGCTTGGAAAAGCCAGATAATGGTACTCCATGAATATGGAGACATTTGTAAATTTTTTATAAAGACCCACAGTGGGTGGTGTTGAGTGGAATGTGCTAGGGGAATAAACGAAAGCTGTGCCACCTTATAGTACAATTTAAAGTTGGGACACGAGAGCCCCCCTTTTGTTCTATGTTCATACATATTAGATTTTGAAATCCTCAAGGATTTGTAGTTCCATATACATTTTAAAATTTCATTTTGAAACCTTTAGAGATCATTATAAACAATTGGAATTAAAAGCGTGTAAAATAGCTATAAAAGCCAGGAAAGAATATTGATTTTAACCCCATTTATCCTTCCTAACCATGAAATTCTCCCTTTCGACCATCTCTGCAAATCCAGCATCATATCTTTGTTCAAAAATTTATAATTAGCTTTATATAGATCTGCCAATTTACTTTATAGTAACCCCTAAATACTTAATATGTGATTTAGGCCATGAAAAATTAAAGTTTTTTTAAATATATTGAATCTCTGGTTGAGAGAGTGCAATACCTAATGCTTCCGTCTTAGCAGTAAGAGTAAGAATTTGTAGTAGTTCAGGAATTGAGGTGGCAGGCTTCATAAATGAACCTAAAAAGTCATCAGCAAAGAGACTGTATTTAAAATGATGGTGACCAATCTGAATCCCATGGATCTCCGGATTTGATTGTATCGACTGAGCAAGTGGCTCTATTGCTAAGGCGAGAGTAAGGGTGTCCCTTTGTACCTCAATTTGCACCGTGGATTCACCCGGTAATTTCAACCTTGCTTTGGGAGATCTATAGTAAGTCTCAATCCGGTCCAAAAATTTCCCCCCAAAGCCACATTTGAGTAATACTGCTTTAAGATAAGGCCATTCTAAAGTATCAAAAGCCTTTTCTACGTCTAAGGGCAGTAAACAGGTTGGGATCTGGTTTTGAGATGCCCATTATATCAAATTCAAAGTACGCCTAATGCTATCCCCTGTTTGTCTGTAAGGGACAAAGTCCACTTGGTCTTTATAAATGAGTCTGGTTAGGAATTGGGACATTCTATTGGCCATCAGCCTTGCTAAAATTTTGATATCTCCATTTAAGAGTGATATTGGATGTTAATTTTTAACTTCTAGAGGATCCCGACCCTCTTTGGGGAAAAATATCATATCCACTTGGTTTAATTTTTGGGGCAGTTAGTGACCTTATAAAATTTGATTAAAAAGGTTTGTTAAATGGGGGGCAAGAATGTCAATATATTTCTTAAAATATAAGTTGGTGAATCCATCCGGGCCCCAGGCCTTCCCACCCTTCAAGCTAACAATAGTTTTCCTAACCTCCATTTCAGTAACCTTAGAATTAAGAAGATCTCCTGCCTCCGATGACAAAGTGGGCAAATCACATGAGCTAAGGAATGCAAATCTCTGTTGCTCCTGCTGATGCTGGTGCGAACAGGACGAATATATCTTCTGGAAAAAGTCCAAGAAGGTTTTTTGTATATTATTAGGGCTGGCCGTGATATCGCCCGCTGAAGTTCTGGTTAGGAAGATTTTTGACTGAGAAATTTTGCTTCTGAGTTTCCTGGCTAGCAAGCTGTCTGGTTTATTCGCCTTGGCATAAAACCTATGGTTTGTCCAGCTAATCGCCTTTTCAGTATGATTAGACAGTAATAAATCCAGCTCTAATCTAATTTTATCTATTTGTTGATTTATGGGTTTGGAGGGGGTTTCGCTGATTTAGTCTTTCTTGGTCTATCAAGTCCTTCCTCAGGGATTCCTCTCTCATTTTTGTTTGTCTTTTGTGCCTACAAGCAATTTTATAAGAGAACCCCTGATGTCTGATTCTTGGTTAATATTGGGTGAGAAAAATAGCTCCAGGTCATCGGCTATTTGTTCTGCAACATTTGGGTTTGATAAAAAAAAATTGTTGAGTCTCCAAGTGTACAGAGGCTTACTATTCTGGCCCAGATCTACTGAAACACTAACCTGAGAATGGTCGAACCA
Organism: Discoglossus pictus; assembly: GCA_027410445.1. Lineage (NCBI taxonomy): Eukaryota > Metazoa > Chordata > Amphibia > Anura > Alytidae > Discoglossus > Discoglossus pictus. Next base: position 293,903,698 of record CM050166.1, read on the forward strand.
CGGGCACGGATGGATATCTGCCTTATCTATATTATCTGAAAATTATGAATCTATCATAATAGTATCTATTTGGGAATAGGTTCCATGCACTGATGTAGCAGTCTCCATGCATCTAACAAGTGCAGTCATTGAGTAACGAGGTAATCTGCTTCAATTTGTTTGAGTATTTGCTGCTCTCATCCTGACCCGATCTGTCTAAATTAGGATCTAGGACAAGGTTAAGATCTCCTCCTAGCACAATCCTCCCTGTATCCTCTGACTTTAAATATTTGAGTAGATCCATAAATGACTTATGTGGGGTAGTAGTTTGCGAGTAAAATTATATCAGAGATAGTCCTGTGCCCATAAGTGTACCCGTCAAGACCACAAAATTGCCCCCTGTATCTACTTTCTTGTGCTCAATGTTAAAAGGAAAGTCTTTGTGTAATAAAATAGCCACTTCCGGCTTCTTGGTAGGTTGAGTTGTAGCTACAAAAATTGGATACTTTTTATGTAAAAATTTGGGAAGTTTATTATGTGCAAAATAAATAATAGTCTGGAATCTGGAACTAAAAATAGGATGAAAAAAAGACATAACAAAAAACCCATAACACAACAGCATAGAAACTTGGACCCTTCCTCAAACATGTACTTAAGGCAATTTTGTGCCAGGGGATTAAAATTAGAAATTCCATTTCCCTAAAAGTCCCCTCCAGTGAGGAAGGGATACCCACAAAACAATTGCTATTATATTGTTTCCAAAAATATGTAAACAATACCCCATATAGAGCCCATACCTAGAGGCTTGACACACTGTTAGCGCCCTACTACGAGGCCTACATATAATTTCTCCAAAGGCAGAGGCTAAGTTTGCTCGGCCCATATTCACATAACACCCTCTCCTCTAACTATATTACATATATTATAGACTGCTGGGGCATTTTGTTATTAATTATATTACATTAGTCCCAATGGACCACCATAATCTAATGTTATGAATATCTTTGACCATGGCTTCCTGACCAGACAGCCTCAAATCCCTCAATTGCTATGGTGCGAACTGAGGTTAGTGTCCTTGATCTGTGAGAAGTTTCTCACTGTAGAGTGGGTTAATTCGTCATCTTGCACCTGGAAAAGTTATCCTTATAACTCCATTATAACATAGAGCTAAGCAGCAATGTCAATGCTCTGTAGAAACGTTGATCTTTCTGTAGAGCGTAACCTTCCGTGAGGGTTGCATCTGGAAACGGTATCTTATGGCACCACTATATCCCAGATCCAGACAGATTCGAGTAAGATACCTAAGAATAGTTAGGTGCTCAAAACTGTCTCCTTTACACCCCACTCCACCATAGTACAATAAGGTCCTTCAAAGTCAGTTCTCTGCCAATGTGCCTAGGGTTGAAGTTGCCGGTTTTAATTGCTTACGTTTCATAGGTGTTGAGAGGGCCAAGTCAGCAAAGATCTTTATCTGGGCTCTGTCCGGACCGACGATAGACTGTGACTTTCTGGATGTTGCAAGAATCAAGTCTCTCGTCTCCTGGCATAAAAATCAAGTTATGACATATTTTGGTTGTTCTGTCGAAACTGGACCACCCAAGGCCCTATGAGCCCTTTCAATGTCCCATGAGTCCTGAGGGTGGTTTGGTAACATATTATGAATAAGCGCATTCAAATATAGTTTTAGATCTACTACTGACTTCGGGATCCCCCTAAATCTTACATTATTGCGTCTGGACCTGTTCTCCAGATCTTCAAGCTTATTTTCCAACTCAGTTATATGGGTAGAATTCTGACTTATTTCCAAATTAAAGTGGGATTGAAGTAGTTTATTAAAATCTGTTAATGAGATGTCTGACAATTTAGCTTGGTGTTTGGAAGGTGGAGTATCCTCCTCTAATTCTGAGCCTGCAGAAGAGCCCATTGTTGAAGTATGTGGTGAGGCTTGGATTTGTTGTTGGGCCTTAGTGTTCAGAAATACTTCTGGATGGTAAATTCCTCTTTGATTTACCCATTGTCAGATCCAGTTCCTACAACCGGCAATATTAGCTATGTAAAATAACAATTTGCGGTTTCCCAAAAATTACGATAATATCTTACAGTTTTCCAACAGGGAGGGTTTCCCCATAACTTCAGCCCCTCTATTTACAGCATTTGAAGTGTCCGTAGGCCAAGCTCTGTGGTCAGTGTGGAGGTTATATTTCAGTGGCAGCATAAACTTGGGTTCCAAGATGACAGTTTACATTAAGTGTCTTTTCCATCAGGGTGGCTATCTCCTCTACTGTACAGTACCTTATCTTCCGATGGCTACACGTCTTGACCTTCTCCGTGTAACCTCTGCCCCCCCCCCCCGTGGGGTCTGCATTGCCTGTGCTCCTTCCAGCTGTGCTCCACACTCTCACATGTCCCTGCACCGCATCGCAGCTGCCACCCGGGGCAGCCAGTCAGTCCGTGATCTGAGACCCCCTCTTGTGCTTGGGTATGGGAGTGGTGTTGGGCCCCCCGGAGTCCTTGGCCTGACTTGTCCCTTTCTTGCTGATGCCCTAGAGCCTGCCTGGACACGTCCCGTCGTCTCTTATGCTGCCTGGGTCTTTGGGGTGACTCACTCAGCTGTTGTTTAGACCGTTACAGTCCGTTGACCACCCCTTCGCCTCCGGTGGTCACTGCTCCCCATTATGGTGGGCTTCGGGACTCGGGTGGACCCTTTCGCAGGATCTTGTTCATCTCTGCGTAGGGGGAAAACGCAGTGCTCCGTTGCCTCAGGAGGCCCAATGTAGAAGGTTTAAGTTGCAGCTTGATTTGGTTGATTAATGTATCATTTTATTCCTCGTTGCTTCTGACGTTATTAAAAGTATTTTTTTAATTGATTAAATCCCCAAATGTAGCTTATTATGACCGTCTGTCAGCTCTGACTGCAGGATACGCCCCCCAATATTTAGTTATTTTAATTATAATTTTTGTTTTTTTGGAGTTCTTTTTTATTTTCAGGTAACTCTTTTTTTTATTTTTGTAATCTACGTTTTTATTATTTTTGGTAATATATGTTTTTTTTATTTTTTGTAATTTTTAGGGGCTTTTTATTTTATGTGTATAATTTTTTTTTTTATATTCTGTTTTTTTTACTGCCACAAAGGTCCTTATAGGAACCCGCAGCATAGGAGTTAATTGTTTATGCCATGGGGGTCTAGTAGGGGTTTACATTTAGGGGTTAATTTTTAGGTGCTATGGAGGTCTCAATAGACCACCATGGTTATATATATTGGGAATTGGTTGTGATGGGATTCCATTTGACGTACATGGAGATAATCCCCTGGGATTCTCATTGGTGGCAGTGGGTTTGAGCTAAGTAATATTACTTATTTACCGCATTTTGCATAATCCTATGCCTTATAATTTAGTGACAAAGCATGGGTTTACAAGTTGTTGGTGACCTAAGTAATATTACGTGTGAAGGCAATTTAATACATGTGTAACATTAATGAAAAATGCTCTCACAGTTGAAAATACATACTTTTGAGTATTGCTAGTTTTGAATTGAATGAGGCAACCACATTGAGAAATTCACCCAATGCGCCCCTATAATTCAAACAAATCAACTGGAAGTTACAAAATATCCCGCTTAACCTTGTATCTGCATTCTAACAATACTATATTAATCTATATGATCAAATTATCCTACTATATCCTATCCTACCAAAATTAACAGATCATATTACCACTTTAAATTGACCTGTTACATATGAAGAAGTGAAAGAAGTAATAAAAGGAATGAAAATTAGAACTTCTCCAGGTCATGATGGATTTTCAGCTTTATTCTATAAGAAATTTAGTTTTCAACTTTTACTTTATTTTATTTAATGGTATTTTATGGCAAACCAATTCGTCAATTCAACTCGAATTAGGGCAAAATCAGAATCCAAAATCAGATTGTGACACTTTATATTGTAAAAATATATTGCACTTGCATATCAAAAAGAGAAAAATGCTTACCTTTCTCAGCATGCTACACTCCTAAACCTTCTACCCCTGTGATGTCATTATCTGCCCATTGGCTGGGGCGTGAAAATGCACAGAAAATATATTTCTATAGGACGTCATTTTTAGAATTTTATTATGTGCAAAGTTACTTGATACTAACTGATACTAAATAAAACTTAATGAAAGATAAAAAATATATATTTAAAATATTTGAGACTGACTAACAGCAAGGTTACACAGGGAAAAAATGTCAAAATCTAAGTTTTAATTAGAGAAAAATAGTTGTGATCCCAGAGGCATCGACTGCATTTATGAGAGCGGTATTTACATTCACTAAATAGGTCAGTTGAGGGTTAACTGCTCCAGCTGCATTCCTAAGTTCAGGGGAAATTGCTATAAATTTTGTCTTCACTGTGCCTTCGAAACACAGTTCAGCATATGTAATTAATCATGGAACAGTCAGGAGGCCACAGTGTGTTTGTAAACAGACCTAAAACGTCAGAGTTTTAGCTGTTGTGATGCTCAAGAGGGCCCACCACTGGACTTTTGGGGTTAATCATAGTTGTCATATTTGTGTATTATGCAGGGCAGTGTGTGTGGCCTTAAGAGACAGAAACAATTGTGTTATTGTGTAATGAATTGATGTAAAGGTGGTACCAAGGCATGTTCGATATTGACATTTTAACTTTGTAACATGGAGTTTAATGTAGTGTATTACCGGGGGGCCCTCAGGAGAAGGGGGTCCATTTACGAGAGTTAGCTGTTTGGAGGGGCAGAAGTTGACTAGCTGAGTAGTGGAGGGTAGCTAAATACCTTGTCTGAAATTATAGCCCATAACATTAATGTGTGCATTGTTGCATTGTGCTGCCAGGTACACAGATCGGGAGGGAGATTCCTAATATGGGTCTGGGGCTGTGTGGTGGGGGAACATGCTGGAACTAAGTGTGCATAAATACTGTATCACACCAATAAATCTTGTTGTCGGTTTTGTATACACATAAACACTGTGTGTATTTAATTTTGGCCTCCAAATTGAAATACCTTTTATTATTTTATTAAACTGGCTTATATCCTGTTGTTCCTGCTGGTCCTACCCTAAGGGACCATTGCCTGTTCCTATATCCTGAAAACTGGTAATTTCTGGGCTGATTATGAAGGCTGCTCACTGAGATTAACCCTAAATCCACAACCTAGAGGGATTTCTGTAGCAGAAAGCAGTTGGTGTTGGGGTGCATGTGGCCCCTCTTCTCTGGGTTGTGACAATTTGTTGGCAGTGGTGGGGTCTCGGGGCAGCAACCAACAGCAAGATGGCTACCTAAAAGGGCATGGTGCAGGAGCTAAGGCCAGAGAAATGGAAGAGGAGAAAAAGAGGACTGGAGCCAGGTGATAATGTTGAGCAGGTCTCTGCAGCCCCAGTCCCTGGCCCCAGGTTATCTGAAGCTGAGGAGGACGAGGTGTCTAGGAGGTTTCAGATGGGGAGGTCTGTTATGCCAGATCTAATCACAAACAGTGCAGGAGATCTAATGGGAAAAGAGAAGGTTACTTAAGTGCCCTTCCCCAGTTCCTGTGGAACTCCTACCCCCACACTTGGACGAGACAGAGAGGAGGAGAGCCAAGTGACAGGGGAGGCTCAGGACTGCAGGTGAATGGCCCTTGTAAAGCAATGGATGGCATTACTGGGACTGTGGCAGAGTCATGAGCTATCAGGCTGGCTGGATGATCTAGTATGGACAGATATTGCCCTGGAGGATATAACAAGTGGGCAAAATCTATTGGTGCCCCCAGATGAGATCTCTATTTTTCGGTTGGAGCTGATGAAAGGGCTTTGGGAAATAGTGTATGGGGATGCTTAATGTGGCCTGGGGACTGTAAAAAGGCAGAATAAACCTGTTTTTTTTAAACACTCAATGGCTGGGACTAGAACCATAGTCCCAGGAGGCTAATTTGCTGGTACCCGTGATTTAGCAAGAGCTGCAGTTGGAGGCTGAATACGTGGATTTGCTGGATGAGGCATCTATTGTCGGACAGGAATGAATATAACCTACCATGGTCCCAGGAGGCATTGGGAGCTCAGGATAGGGTGGAGGATTGCCTGCCCTCAGAGAACACTGATTGTTTGGGAAGAGTTGCTCTGGTGGGAGACCCAGATGGCTGGAATGAAGATGACCTACAGGATTGGGAGTATGATTGATTGCTCTCAGAGAACACTGATTGTTTGGGAAGTGGGGGGGGGGGGGGGGACTCAGAGGGCTGGGTGCAAGACCTCAGCCTAGTAAAATGTGTTGGATAATTATGCTCAATAGGTCTGGGACAAAGATGGTATAGACTGTATTGATAACCCTGACACAGTGGATGTACAAATGGGCCAGGCCCAGTTAAACTTTGCACTGGCTTGGTTGGGGAAGGTGGTGTTGGCCCAGGACTACCCCAGGTTGTTACACACATGAGGGTGCCAGTTTTCATGGATTGCAAAAGAGGGTACCCCAGAGCTTGGCTTATAAACTACCCCCATTGCGTTGTCTCCCCTGCAGCTACCCAAGGAAATTTTCCCCCCTATTGGATGGGGAGGGAGGGGGCATTTGCCATGACCAGGAGGCAATTCCCACAATTGTGTGCCCATTGGAATTTGGAAGACAAGTGGAAAGTAGGGCAACTGCATCTCCATCACTCACACAAGCCAGATCAGTGTAGCTAGGAAGCCATCCGACAAGATCACTTCCTAGCCCACACTAGAAAGGGGGAGAAAGAAGTTGTGATGCCCAGGAGGGCCCAACAATGGACTTTTGGGGTTAATAATAGGTATCATATGTGTGTGTATTATACTGGGCAGTCTTTGTGGCCATAACACACAGGAATTATTGTATTCTTGTGTAAATGTATTGATGTAAAGGTGGTACCCAAGCATGTTTGGTATTTAAATGCTGCATTTTTCCCAGGGAGTTTAATGGAGTATATTACAGTGGTAATTTGGGTGAAGGGATAACATACAATCTTGTGCATTTTTACAGTGAGTTAGTTTTTAATTATAAAAAATAAATGTTTGGTCCTCTGCTGGACTCTGAAGGTATTCATGATATATGGGTGGAAGTTATGTGTGTGTAAAAGAGGGAAATACATTTCTGGAGAACAATGCTTGCATTTCCTAATGTCCAAACAGCATGATTACATGCCTTTTATGGTGAATGGTTGTAGTGCCAATTTCAGGCAATTATCTAACAAAAGATTCTGACCTCTCCCTGCCCACACCCTTCATGGATTCCTGTACTCAGATTCTACAAAAGTTTTGTTTTTCCCAAAAACAGTTTTATATCCACGATATACACAATAGCTAGTGTTGTTAATTTGTAACATACTGGGGAAATGGGGGGATAAATCCCTGCAGAATATATAAATAGGGGACTCACAAAATAGAGAAATTAAACTTAATCATGTATTACCACTAGAGGGAGCCAGTGCTATGGAGCAGTATGTCTCTCCCATGAATGCTTTGACCCAGAAAAGCCTTTGACTCCCCCTTTTTTCAACCACAACCCTGGAGGATACAATGGGCAGCCAAGTAGCAGCAGAAACAGTATTTGCACAAATGTACACACAACAACATAATTAAAAATGGCTAATATACCTGGCTCTTTTGCAAGTATTTTTTTACTCTTGCAATAGATAACAGTTGTTTCATATCTTTCAAACTCACTTCTACTTTGTTCCATATTCTGTTTTTTTCCTTGTCTCACTTTCCACCTCCCCTCTCAGCATTCTGCTTTCTGCTCTTAACTAATTCTTCTTCCCTTCTTTTCCCCTCATCGCTCTTAGCTCACTTACCCTCACACTATTTTCCCCTGGTGCAGTATCATGGAGTGAAAAAAACTGAAGGAAAGTGAGGAGGTAGAAGCCTGTGTTATGCAGTGATATCATAGTAGCAAAACATGATCAGTAGATTTCATGTCATGCATGACTACACAAATACATTTCTGTGTTTTCCTCTCCCTTCCTTCTCTCTCTTGTCTATTTCTTTCTCCTGTTTCCTTGCTTTCTCCTTTAAATATAGAAGCAATAATTTGATAACTAAAAACTCTACTATATAGAATAAGAAGAAAAGGCCCATCTAGCTTGCCCATTCTATTAACCCCAAAGTCTGGCTTATTAAGCCTAAAACAGCCATATGTTTATCCTAGGTATGCTTAATTTCCTTAACCGTCATTGACTCTACCATTGGAAGGCTATTCCAGTTATCTATTACCCTTTATGTAAAGTACTACTTTGATTTATTTTTCTCTCTTAATTTCTACCTTTCTCTCTCTATTGTCCAATCATCTCTCTCTTCCTAAAGTTAGCTCTGCTCTCTGCAGATTCTCAACACATTATCTTATTAAGAGTGCAAAAAAGGTGAAAAACAGCAAAAAATATATGGTTATGTAAGTTTGTGTTATTTTATTATACAAATGAAAGGTTGAACTGACAAAACATGTCCACAAGCTCTGACAGTACGCACAAAAGTCTTGTTACAATGAACAGATCTTATAGTTACAGAGTATGAGATTAATCAAAGGCTATCTACTAAAAAAATCAGTTATCTAACATAATAGATATATAGCACATATGTAGATTGTGTAAACAATCAGCCATAATACATATATTAAAAGGGGTTCTACATATGCCAAATATTTGACGTTTTTTAGTGTTAAGTAAACAACCAGATTTGTATGTTTTTTAAGTACAAAACTAATGCATGTATTAAAATATCCCAAACTTACTTTGACATATATTTTTTTCTTTCATTTTTTATCTTCTCTTCCAACATGTTTTTAGCAAGCTGCTTTACTCTGCAGGGAGGTCTCTTAAAATCTTCAGTATAGCAGCTCATCATTCACCCATACTTGGACTGATAGCATTATAATTGAGGGATAATCTGTATTGCCTCAGATCACTACTTCAATTGATAGTGGAGAAGTACCATTCCTTTGATATTCCTACACATTATCAGCCTTATTAAATTGTGATTCGGTAAATTTAAAAGGGCTCTATTTAAGCACACAGCCTATTTTTTTTACAGAAGGTTTTAGTTAGTGACCTTCTATCCTAATGCATGGTCTTCACTAACCAAAAACTTCTGTAAATAAAATAGGCTGTGTGCTTAAATAGAGCTCTTTTAAATTGACTAAATCGCAATTTAATAAGGCTGTATGTTTATATTGTGTAGAGCACCACTATTATATGTTTTCTTTATAATTGTTGGCTGGCTTGCCCTCTCTTCCCTGTCTTGGGGGTACAGTTTAATTGCATCACTCAGGGCCACAGCTTTTTTGTCTTTCAGTGTTTTTTTTTAAATGTTTTTTTTTTTTTTTCTAAGAAGTGGAACTGGAGAAAGAATATATATTTTTGTCTGAAGATACAATCACTGAATTATCACTCAAGTCCTAGTGATCTGTGAAGTGTTTTATCACATTACAAAGAGAATATGAATTCCATAACCATGAGGCCATGATGAAAGCAGACTGTTTTCTGCCTGTGTCAGGGTCATCTCAAGCCAATAGCATAATAGACTGCAGCACAAGATATTTCAGATGATAAAACTGACAGTAGCCATTAAAGCTTGCGTGCGTGTTATGTGTGCTGACTGAGCACATCCCATAAGGTCACTGCAAGGTATTATATATGCCCTTCTGCTGTTGTAGAGTATTGTTAATGCTATACAAGAACCTGTAATTTGCAGCACCCACAAACCTTTGTGCAATGCTCTGTATTTGAAAGCTGTAATTTATTATCAATCACTGTGTATTCTTCACAAGACAGTGACAAAAATGTAAAATTGTATTAACTTGTCAATCATCCTCCAAAACAGCTCTGAAAATTTAACTTTTGATTTATATTGTCACTAGGTAATAGTTCAGTAACTTTAGGAGAGTTATTAGATAAATAAGGGAGACAGCAATTTGAATGTACTTGTTTCAGATGCTTTATGTGTTCTGGACAAGATACAATGAACTCTCAAATGTTAAACATTACAAAATATTTTATGTGCATATAAACTAGTGCCATAAATATTAAATAGTGAAATTCGTATGCAAATGTAGCTTTTTAAAATTGTAGGGTCTCCTTGAAATATGTTTACACATGCACAATATTTTGTAAGATTTTTATTTTACGTTTACTAAAAAGTGTAAAATCACTGTGGTAAAGAGATAGATGTGGATCAATTCTTAAGCAACCACTGTACAATGAAAACATATTTATATTTGAAAGTTTTCAAAAATGTCTAAGTCATAGAGCCGGACCCTGTAGGCATCTATGATGCTTTGGTGAAAGTTGTGTGAGTGAGAGTAGTGGAGAGCAGGGCTTGTGTTTACCAATGTAAGCTTAAATGCTCCCGGGGAAGAGGGTTTTACACTACATCTGTCACCAATGGATCAAGATCTGGCCACTATTTCTCCTTTCCCTTAAATTTTGACGGTATTGTCAAGTAATTTAGGTCTTTTAATTTAAGCAAGGGAAGCATGAACAAACAAAACTTATTTACATAGAAACTGAAACTTTAAATAAACAAGTAAATATATAACTATGGAGATAAGGGAGGAATCACTAGATCAAGTTGAGTTTATACAGTTATTATGCATACATTCACCTCCAGTGCTGTGTTCCAGACGTACCAGTCAGATCGGAGCCTCCAGACCCAGTCCTCGAGTCTCCTCCACCCCAGGCCTCTTTTTGGTCTAGTTCTATACAGTTATTGCTATAATGCTATCTGTGGACCCTTCAGGACAGAGGGAAGCCTAACGAAGACTCTAGCCAAGGCCTCCAGATTTCTTGGAATTGTGTCACCGTGTCTAGAATAGCAGATGTTAACCTTTCGTTTATTGCTATGTAATTAATTTTTTTTATAACCTCTTGCACGTTTAACTTGTCTGACTTCCATTGGCTGGCTATGTGCACTTTGGTGGCTGCGGCCATTATCTGGAATAGCTTATTCTGTTTTTTTGATAAGTTAGGGAGTTTGACCTCTAGCAGGCAGGACTCCATAGTTGCTGTAACTCTTATATCAAATAGCGATGTTGCCATCATTGCTATTTTTCCCCACGACCTGTGAACTTTCTGGCATAGCCACCAGGTATGAGCGTGGTCTCCTATCTGTGAACAACCCCTAAAGCAGTTTCTGCTCACTCTGGGATCAAATTTGTTGAGTTTGTCTGGGGTGCAATATATTCTCTGGAGAACTTTTATAGATGTCTCTATGTGCGTGCAATTACTTGTTGCCCTGCGTAGATTGGAGAATGACTTCTGCCATTTTTTCCAATCCCATACATCTCCCAGCTCCCTTTCCCACTTACAGATATATGATGGTTTATCTGTATTATTTGTTTTAGTGAATGTGTCATATAAAGAGCCTAATATTCCTTTCTTTAAGGGAAGAGTTTTGCAAATTACTGAGAACCAGGAGGTTTTTGGGGGTCCAAATTTTTTAAATGCTTCACTAGCTCAGCTTCTTATTTTTAAATAATTATAGTATTCCCCTGGGAGGAGAGTATGCCTTTCCTCAAACTGTCTCAGGGTCACCAGGCGATCCCCCACAATCCAGGAGCCTAACTTATCTAGATCTCTGGAAGCCCACCAATGTTTAGACATAGTACTCATGGAGGCCCAGGTATCTTGTGAGGAAAGGACCGACCAAAGGGGGGATGTACCTATGTCCAGTTTATTTTTAGATCTGGCCCATTTCCATGTTGTTAAAGTTAGATTTATTATGGGGTTTGGGTGGGTTCTTATCGGAATCTTCTCTTCAGGGACCCAAATTAATGCGTTCCAGCTGTGTTGTTGCATTTGCTGTTGTTCCAAGAAGGCCCAACTCGGCTGATGTCTTACTGAGTGTGTCTGTGGTAGTTGGGATAGTCTAGCTGCTTTAAAGTAGTTACGCAAGTTTGGGCATGATAGTCCCCCTTCCTTGCTATGTCTGAACATTACTTTCTTGGGGATACGGGATCTTTTGTTGTTCCATATGTATCTAAAGATATTGGACTGGAACCGGTCCAATTCCTTTAAAGAGATTGATATAGGGAGCGTACGGAAGAGGTACAGAATCTTTGGAAGGATGCTCATTTTAACCGCCGCTATTCGGCCGGTCCAGGAGAGAGGGTAAGCCCTCCATCTGTGCAAATCCTCGCTTAGTTTTTTGTATAAGGGGAGATAGTTAGTCTTGTACAACTCAGAAATTTTAGGTGTGATGTTAACCCCTAAGTATTTAATATGTTTGGAGGACCACGCAAAGGAAAATAGGCCTTTCAGACGGTCTATGTTGCCCTGTGTCATGCCGAAGCTCAGAGCTTCCGATTTCTCCAAGTTCAGCCTAAGTCCTGATACCTTACTGAACTTGTCAAGAGTTGACATCAGTGCCGGAATAGAGAACCCGGGGTTTGTTAAGGTGCATAGAATATCATCCGCGAAGAATGAACATTTTGTATTGTTGCAACCCCACCTGCAGCCCTTGGATTTCCCCATCCGCTCTAATAAGTTGCGCTAGGGGTTCCATAACTATGGCGAACAGTAGGGGTGAGAGTGGGCATCCCTGTCTCATTCCTCTCTGAATGTTAATTTGGGCTCTGTGGTCACCTGGTAACCTCAGGAAGGCTGTTGGGGCCTCATAATACGTGCGGAGAAGGGTGATAAACCGGCCCCTGAAACCAAATCTATCCAGAGTTTTAAACATAAACGGCCATTCTACCGTGTCGAAGGCCTTCTCTATATCTAGAGCAAGCAGGCACATTGGAGAGTTGTTTTTCCGCGCTAGGTATTGGATGTTAAGGATTCGCCTGGCGTTGTCCCCTGCTTGTCTATGGGGTATAAACCCCGCCTGGTCTTTATGGATGATTTCTGGCAGAAACTTGGAGATTCGGGTTGACATTATTTTGGCCATTAGCTTGACATCTCCATTCAGTAAGGATATGGGCCGGTAGTTTTTCACCTCTAGACTATCCCTACCTTCTTTTGGTATTACTACCAGTTCCGCTTGATTGAGCTCCGGGGGATTTTTTTCCCTCTCATGATAGCGTTGAATAGGGATGTCAGATAGGGGTTTAATAGGGTTTCAAATTTCCTATAGTATTGGTTAGAATAGCCATCCGGCCCTGGGGATTTACCTGACTTAAGGCTATGAATTGCTGTTCTCACTTCATCTTGTGAGATATCTAGATTAAGGTTAGTTAATTGTTGTTCAGTTATTGAGGGGAGGTCAATGGTATTTAGGAAGGAGTCAAGGTCCAACCCCTCTACCAGTTTACCTGACAAGTAGATCTGCTGGTAGAAGTTTTGGAACTGCCTCTGTATAACCCTAGGGCTGCAGGAGACTATGCCGTCTGGCTTCCTAATCTGAGTCACTCTAGACTGGGTCTCCTTAGCCTTCAATCTCTTAGCTAACATTCTGTCTGGCTTGTTAGCTTTCCAATAATATAGGTGTCTAGTCCTCCTCATAGCTTTCTCTGTATGGGCAGAGAGTACTCCATCTAACTCTATCCTGACTTTGTTGATTTGGCCACGGAGCTTTATGGAGAAGCAATTTTGATTAAGTTTTTCTAGGCTGTTTAGGGTGGATGTTAAATCCTCCTCTTTCTGTCTAAGTTCCCTCCTACGCCGGGCTACCAGTTTGATGCAGCAGCCCCTTATATAAGCCTTGTGAGCTACCCAAATCCAGCCAACCCCTGAATCAGGAGAATCATTCAGTTCGAAGTACTGCTTAATGTCTCCCGCTAAGGATGCTAAGCTGATGGGATCTGACAGAAGGTGCTCGTCGATCCTCCAGCTCCTAAATGGGGATAGATTAGGGCCTAACGTTAATTTAATAGCTACCATTGCATGATCAGACCAGGGGCAGGAGACAATGTCAGATTCTTGGATATCATCAAAGAGTAGAGAGCTTGTTAGGAACGTATCGATCCTCGAGTAGGTGCCGTGTGTGGGGGAGTAGTATGTGTATTCCCTATTATCCGAGTGTAGGCCTCTCCAGGCGTCCACTAAGCCCATTTTGGCCATTAGCTGTTTAATTTGACCCCGTTTTTTTGAAAAGCTAGAATCTTGGACGTGCCCTGATCTGTCTAATGCTGGGTCTAGGGTCAGATTAAAATCCCCCCCAATCACCAGTTTGCCTAGATCTAGTGTGCCTAACTCTCTTAGCATGTTAATCAGGGTTTGGTGTGGGTATTTTGTGGGGGAGTATAGGGAAAGTAGAGAGATTCTTTGGCCTGAAATTAAGCCGGTGACCAAAACATAGTTCCTCTCTTTGTCTATTCTAGTATGTTTCGGAATGAATGGGAAATGCTTATGTATCAGAATGGCTGCCCCTGCTCTTTTCGTAGATTGAGTGGCCATGTACACTGTCGGATACTCTCTATGTAAATATTTTGGTTTACCCTCGTGTCTGAAATGAGTCTCCTGCATGAAGATAACCGAGGGTCTCAACTTTTTATATTGCCTAAATGCGTTCCTCCTCTTAAAGGGGGAGTTAAAACCCTTAATGTTGTGAGTTATAAATATGTACTCTGAGCTACTCATTGTGATTTGGTGGATAGGTGTGCATGGTCTGCCCGGCTACCTTTTATTCCTTGTCCAACGTCCACTCCTTGGTGACCGGTAGGGGATGGAGGCCTGGAGGGGAGGTTCTGGGGCCGGAGACTCCGTCCGCTGCTAGGCCAGGGAGAAGCAGAAAGAGACAACATTAGATTTACATTTGACCAATTTCCTTCTGCCACATAAATTCTTCTAATCTCCTGTAGGCTAGTCCCTTGAGCTAGGTTTTGTTCGCTACCTGATCCTCGGCTACTGTTATCTGTGGAGATATAGCTCCCTGAATGCACTTCTATCTGTCTTTCTGGACTTCGATATATTTTGCTGGTTGCCCCTTGGGGGCTTACTCGCTTCACAAATCAATTCTAGATCTATCCTTTCTCCAAAAATAATAACAATTAACCTCAACAACATTTCAACTAATTGAAATAAACTAGGATATTCCTCGTCCATGTCGGGTAACTGGTTCTGACAGGCCCTTCTCTGGAGGCCTCGACTAACATATGTCTTAACTAAAGTCTTCAGTGCCTATTATAGTCCCACTAAAGCAGGTCAGAAAAGTCCCATAAGCAAATGAGGAAATAAAAACTCGAAACAACTTCCTGATGGTGGGTAGCCTTCACTCCGATCGCGGTGGTATCAGGCTTTCCGGCGACGGGCCCGTGTCTCCTCTGTGCTGAGTATTAAGCCCCCCCTGGCTCCTGCGGGAAAGATTCTTGTCTCTATAGTTCCTGGGGGGGAGCGGGTCTTCTCTCGGTAGCTGTGACCCTACTACAGTCCACTGTTTCTTCGGTATGGGAGGAGGTGGAGGGAAGTTGCGCTCCTCTGCCGGGAGGTCTGCTGGGCAAAGATGGATCTGTCGTAGTACTGCGAGGCAGTCTTCCAAGTTGCGGGTGGTGTGTGAGGTTCCTTGGTAGTTGAAGGTGAGGGCGAAGGGAAAATTCCACCTGTATTGGAGCTTGTTATGCTGCAAAATCGCCAGTGCCGGTTTCATCTGTCTCCTTCTGTATAGTGTGTTGGGGGATAAGTCTGCATACACTTGTAGGGTGGAATTATCTGGCCCTTTGACTCCCTGCATCTTCCTTGTTTCTGCTAAGAGACAGTCTCTGGCTTGTTGCCTCAAGAATCTCACCACAACATCCTTGGGGGCCTCTGGATTTCTCGACCCTCCTAGAGCTCTGTGGGCTCGTTCAATTTTGAGGACTTCCTTTGGCTGATCGGGTAATATAGCAGTGAAGGTTTCTTTTAAATACCCTGCCAGGTCTTGTGTAGTCCTAGGGACCCCCCGAACCCTGATGTTGTGGCGGCGGGATCGGTTCTCTAGATCTTCAATCTTATCAGTCAGCTCCATGATGCTGTATGAGTTCTGATCTATGGTAGACCTGTCATGTTGCTGTGCTTCTCCCATCTGATCCACCATCTCCTCCAGGAGTTGGGTCCTCTGCCCCAGTTCTTTCAGGTCTTTTCTCAAGGATTCAATTGCCTTGGCTAGGAGCTGTTCTATCGTTGCTATGGATCTGGGCGATAGATCAATGTGTTTTTTTGACCTCTTGGGAATCTCCTCTTGGTCAGATGATTCAGAGTGGTCTGAAGCTGAATCCGGTGGAGATGTCGGCTTTGTTGTTTTGGGTGGGAAGTGCTCTCGGATGCCCTTTGCGGAGGAGTTCTTTCTACTTTTCTTCATGTCTGAAGGTAGAGACGTGAGCGTTGCAGGGGCTGCAGTACTCTTCCCCTTTACCTTCTCCGCTTTCAATTCCCTCAGGAGTGTATAGCTGTGGATGTCGTTAGGCCAGTGTGGACAAAGGCTGTGTTCTCATATGAGATCGGTCCTTGTAGCTTGTTAGTCAAGGCCTCCTGTTAGGTACCTCTCACATCTCTTGGCTCAGTGCCTCACATCGCTCTTTACAGGCTCCACCAGATGCAAGTGAAGGGGGACTTTCAGACTAATTATCCTGGTATACATCCACAGCAGATTTGCTGAGTGGCCACAGGGTGGCAGTATAGGATCTCTGCAGCCGTGTTCAAGTAGTACTTTCTAGAATGTCCCAAGAGATTAACTGCAGGATTATCTGAGGAACAAAAGTCAAGGTGTTAAAAAGTCCCCGCTTGATACCTTGAGGGTGGCAGGATCCTCTGCAACAGTAAGCTTGCAATGAATTCTTGTCCAGTTAAGCTCAATGCAGGATCTGGCGTTGTCAGGGTTAAAGCTCCAAAATAGACTATTAGTTGCTGTATTCTGCTGGTGCAATGTTCTTTCCCAGCATGAGGGGTAAGACCCAGTTTGGAGTGTCCAGAGGCGCTAGCTCTTCCTGGGGCTTAAACTCCTGGATGTAGGTCAGATGAGAGATGAGTCTGAGTCTGTCTCCCTGCTATCATGAGGTGCCTCAAAATGGCGGCCGCGATTTCGCGGGCTTTCCTTCTGCCCCTTCTTCCTGCCCTAATGGCCGCTGTGCAGCCTGGTTGTCCCTCTTGTGAAGCTTTTTGGGTTTATGGGGTACCCCTGCTGGCCCCTGGGTGTCTGTGGGGTGTCCTATGTGCCTTCGGGCTCTATAGAGGGAGGTATCTCTGTGGCAGGGACTGCTGTGGCTTCTTAAAATGGCGACCCAGCGCTCCTGCGGGCTCCTGTCTCCCCCCCCCACAGTACCTTGCCGTTCTGGTGTGTAACCGGGCTCCTGCTGGTGCCTCCGCCGGTCTGTGTCTCCCGTGCAGGGAGAGCCAGCGCGCAGGGCACGTCGCTGCTGTGTGGCAGCTGCTGGCCTCTGAGTGCTCCAGCACTCCTGCGGGGCCCCTTTCCTTCGGCCGGAGTGATTCTTTGGGGGTCCGGCGGCTTCCCCTGGTGCCCCCTGATGGTTTTGGAGGTGTCTCAGGGGGTTTACAGGGCTATATAACCCCGAAATCCGGCGTTCCCGACGGAGCTCTCTCCTCACGCGTCCTGCTGGATAGGACGCTGGCTCCGCCCCCCGCAAATTAGTATTTTGAGGTGAATGTTAGCATAAATTAGTTAAAAAAATAATACTGAATATCACATAAGTATTGTAATGTTCTAGAGATGACACCAATATATGTTTTGGGTGACAGTATACCTTTAAAAAAATCTACGAATAAGTACCTTTGCTACAAAATCTGTACCAGCTTCTGACAATCTCTGCTTAAGATATGTCTGGTCATCACACATGTGAATGTATGCAACTCTATAGAAGAGTTAGTTACTCCCTCTACTGTTGGCACCTGATTTAACTATATACATTTTTAGAACATTGGTTTATAAGTAAAACAGCTGCTTATATTATATGTTTAGTACATACCTGACAAACAATTGTCTTTTTTCTTAAACTGCAGTTTCCTTTAATAAGACAAAAATAAATAATGATGCCTCTACTGGTGCCCAGAGGCAATTATGATGAAGGCTGAATGTATGAGAGGGGCATTTACATTTCTGCAAGAGCAGGGTTTGCAACAGGTGAAAATAGTAAACAGAGGGCCCAAGTGTAAAATAATTTTGGGCACAATTTGTACATCGCTCAAAAAGGCCAAAATTTACATACAGTAAACTCCCCGTTATCCGGCACACAAGGGCACTCCCTATTGGCGGATAAGTGTAGTTGCCGGTTAATCGCGAGTCCCTCAAAAGACCTTTAAAAAGGCATTACCACCTATACTTAGCCATTTAGGCCCAGAAAAAAACATTAGAAAAAAAGCTATATATTTTTTTTTTCAGTCTTGAACTGCCGAATAGTGCCGCATAGTGCCGGTTATGCCGGTACAGCAGGAGTTTTTTGAAAATGGGGAACTGATGCTTGTCCGGTTGCTTGAGAGTCCTGGTTAGTTAAGTGCCGGATAACCGGGATTCTACTGTAGTTGGTCAGATCACCCATAGGTTGAGCAGATTACATTTCTGAGGATCCTGGTGCTTTGCTCCTGCTGCATCGGCACAGTTTAACTGGTGACTACATGCTTCTTAACATGTGGGAAGATGTTATGTGCCAAATACTTAAAGCTGAACTCACACCCCAATTATATAAGAAATTATCAATAAAAACACAATCCCCAATATACAGTGGTTCTGTAAAGGGCTGGTGTGGATCAAACATTTAAAATATTATGTTTTAAACATTGCAAACTGTTTTTTTTTTGTATGAGAAATAATTCATCTATAGTATGGAAAATGTACTTTAAATATAGACAATGTGGGATTATTTCATTTTCAACTCCTCTGTCCTGATGGACAGTGAAACTTATGATGTCTGAACTGCAACATATTGTGCTTTTGTTCCCATTGGTTGTAATGTAAATCAGACAAAAAACACAATTAACAGGGTCTCCACAAGTCCATGTTTACACTTCCTCTTAACTTACTGGTGCATTTAAATAATAAAGTGCAAAGTGCTGTAAAATTGAATAACAATGTGCACTTTATTATTTAAATGCACTAATTTAATAGTGATATATATTTATCATAATCCCATTTAATTGTTTATTTTTTTTGCTTACTGTCATTTTATAATATGAATATGTTAGGCTATGTATGCACTAATAATAATTTTTGATTGATTTGCTGCATACAATAATATTATATTTCTAATTTAGTTAGTTCAATGTGCCTTACTAATTAGCGCTTATAGTTACTATTTCTCAGTTCTGGTACTTACCATTGTGACTGTCTCTATATGGATGTTGCTTTAATTTGATTTATTTTTTAATCGTCTTAGTTTTTTCTTTTTCTTTAAAAAAATATGAAATAACATACATTTTATCCATATCACCCTTTTTTCATTATTCACCATGATTTAGGGTTAATAATTAGATAGAGTGTCTTTCCTCCTGAACTATTTGTTAACATAAATATTTACACTTATTTAAACTTCAAATAGACTTTGATCGTATCTATATTGGAAGTTATACCCTTTTTTTAAAGAATTGTATCTTAATCTTTCTGAAATATAAACCTTAGTAGGTTACCCTAATCGGTCTTTTCCCTCTTATCCTAAGCAAAAGATTGGCAGCATAAGTGCCCCCGCATACCGCTAGATGGCGCTGCCGATTTTCGGAGCTACTGCTGCACATTGTATATAAGGAGTGCCGACAGAAAAGGCAATGAGCTATGAAAGGCACGCCCACGAGAGCCATGAGCCCGCAACAAACTTAGTGATGGCCTCTCTGTTGATTCAGCGCCGTCGAGTTGTGCCATGTCAGAGGGGGGAATAATTATAAACCTTCCCTGAAACCTGATGGCGCCATCCAGTGGCTACTTGCTGGCACTGCAGCTATCAGTGCTGGCAATTTCTTGCGCATACACAACGGGATAGATCCCCCAAACCTTAAATTAACCTTAACAGTCTACCTAACCCTAACTCTATGGTATCGGCACTGAAAATCGGCGCGCCATCTAGAGGTTGGTGGCCACCAATGCTGGCGAATTTATGGCAAATTTAAAAAGGGAAAGGGGGCAGCAGACTGCCTGGAGATACAGTGCAATACATTGACATATGTTTGTATATGCCCAGAAAAGTCTATATTCAGTGATATTTTGTTCTGTAGGTTCACTTGACACAGACATACCATACTTATACATAAACACACATAAATGTATGATTTGAAAGGAGGCGCTGTGAGTGGCTCAGGGGGTGAGCACAAATCTGAATGGCCTAAGGCAGCAAAAAAATCTTATTATGCCACTGATTAATGATTTAAATTCATTTTTTTTTCCATGGGGAAAACACTTTTTTTGATTATAAAAGACAATGAACTGCAGTGGCCCTTTAAGATTATCTTGAACAATGTTCAGGTCATTTTATAATATAATAAATAATGCGATCTGTTCTATTTCATAGCAGAACAGTGGGGTTGACCTCTGCGCCACAACACCACCTGGTGATGGAAAAATTTACTGCAGGCAAAGAACTATTCCATCCTTTGATGTGGTGCAATTCGAACGGTGCTGAGTCGACAGCTAGGCCATCGCTATGTTCGGCGCAGGCACTCGGACCCCCAGGGCCTCGGGCGCGCCTCTAATAGCTCAAGGCCTCTGCGCCTTATGAGCCAGGTCAGAGGATGGAATAGTTATTTGGCTGCAGTAAATTTATTACACAACCAGGTGGCGGTGTGGCGCATCCGCACACCCCAGTCTTGAAATGAAAACCGTATTGAAAAGGACCAAATAATGCAATAAAAACCACATAAAATACATAACAATTCTGTGCTGTAGAATATAGAATATAGAATGTTTTATTATGGATTAGAATTTAAGATTCGACATACAAATGGGTGCCTCATCTCAATATGGTGGTGAAAGGATCTCTACAAGGTTTGATTATAAATCTGGTAGGTTATTCACCTGAGCTGTAAGGTGTCCCAGGTGTGGGATGGAATAATAATAAGTAAGTAGGTTAGAGAGTTTGTGTGGACCAAGATGGAGATTGTTCGCCATGCGGAGGTGGAGGGCACTTCAAGCCTCATATCACCAGAACATACTAATAATTTGCAGCAAACGGCTTTTCCATTGTATCCTGATCCTACTGAAACTCTGCATAAAATTAAAGGTAACTAACACCAGACATTATTGGAAATTGCTTAATTAAATGGATACCTGCTGTGCTGGTCTCAAGAAAAGGATGCAGATTTTAAAGGGCCAATATAGTTGTATATTTGAAATACACTTCTTTAAAGGGTATATTTTTTGGGGGGGAAGCAAAATACTCTTAAAAATGGAAAACAATTGCCCCCTATTCTAATTTTCAAAACCGGAGCTTGAATAAGCACAAAGTTGTTCATGAGTCAGCACATAATGTACGTGTTCTCTCTGTTCTTCTAATACATATGCTAATGTGTAATGGTATTAAATAAAATGTCATTACTGTTTATGTACAACTATACATGTTTCCTGTGGCTCTTCCATTAAAAATAATGACTTGAAAAATACAGCCATTAATATGTTACCTTCAATAGAAAATCCTTTTGCAGTGGAATCCAACATTTTTGTTTCTGCAGATCTAGGATCTTTTCCTGGTTTAAGAAATGCCAGCAGTGGCAACAGCAGTTACAGCAAAGAGCTGCTAGATGGCTCTGCCAAAATTTTACACCATTTTTAAGCGCTTCTGAGATCGTACACCATTTCCAAGCTTAAACCATTACCCTTACCCTAACCCTAAAGCTATTACATTGGCAGCAAAATCTTGGCATTGACATCTAGTGGATGTTCAGCACCACTGCTGCTGCCTGTGCTGGTGTTCTTATAACAGGAAAGGACCCAGATCTATCTGAGACACTTTCTCTGCATTCAATCTGCAGTAATGATCAGTGCTCTCAAAAGTGTTTGTGGAAAGATTGTTAGTATATGTCATAGAATACAATTTACATACCATTGTTTATACTAGTGAAAACTACAACTTTCATAATTTAAGCATAAATATTAAATAAAAATGGTAGTTTGCTTTGTTGTTCTGTGTATGAGTTAATGTACAGTGGCACTGAACACAATTAGGGACACTGAAGTAATCAGATGTGCTCTCACCATTTGATAGATGTTTTAAAAACATATGGGAAAGCGGTTTACATTTTTTTTTTTTTAAATTGATCAAGAGTTGACATATATTGCTATTTTTATCTATTTGAAACTCTCCCACTAGAAACCACATAGATAATTCTATTAGAGTATGTAACTGTGACACATTCTATTCTAATCAATTGTGCCATGTAGCCTGTTGAGTAGTGGTTCTAATGGTAAAACTGTTACACAGCATCTTCAAAGTCTTGGGTTAAAATCCATTCATCTCCCCTTTTTGTTCCTAACAATTGTATAAAATATTGAGAACATTTCTTGGTAGATATGGGTTCCAAAATTAATATACCTAAAATAGATTGTAACATGAGATTTGCCACAGCCACAAGCTGCAACTTTAATTTCTTCTTCCTACCTCCATTTCTCCAAATCAAATTTCTATGACTCTATTTCCTCTCCACCAATAACCCCTTCTCATTTCTTAACCACTCCAATCCTGTTACAGGGCAGCAAACACTTGAAATACAGATAATCCAATATCCATAACTTGTCGCACCTTACTTGGTATTCCATTTTCCTTTTGGATTGTGCGTCTATTCAAAAGCTGATTATTTTCAACTAGCTTAAATTTTGGCTGTCACAGAAACAAAATGGCACTCTCGATCAGATGTTATTTCCTCTGTTGCCCTGTGTGAAATTAGCAGTTTTCCCAAAAAACTGTCCTCTCACAATAAAAATGTTTTTTTCTCAAGACAACAATATATAAACCTCAGCCTTGACACTTTTTCTGCCATCATCGTTCCATTTCCATTCTGATTCACAACTGTGGCATACTATATACATGCAGCCTTATTAAATTGCGATTTGGCCAGTTGAAAAGGGCTCTATATAAGCACATAGCATATCATTTTTTTAACAGAGGTTTTTAGTTTGTGAAGACCTTGCTTTTGGATAGAAGTTCACGAACTAAAAACGTCGGTAAAAAAATATGTTTTGTGCTTATATAGAGCCCTTTTCAATTGGCCGAATCGCAATTTAATAAGGCTGATAATCTCTAGAGGTGTTCCTATATTGCTGAGCAGCTATGGAAGAAATCATGCACTTTACTAGAGTTCCTCCAAGATAGTTTTAGCTTGCTCTCATCTCAAATCTGCTCATCAATGGGCTTGAAAAGGCCAAGGAGGCCAATCTTACCCACAGCTCTGATTCGGTTCTTCAATCCCTTTATCCAGGACCGCAACAGAAGATCAGGATTCAAACTAAAAAAAGTACTTTTTTTCCGATAAATACACCATTACTATGTGTTCCAGAGAGAGAGCATTATCTTTTATTCACGGGTGTTCTCTATTATACAGTTTTTTTTGGAACAATGTAACAATAAAAAAATTGCATGAAGAAACATGGTTTGTGCAATTTAGGGAATTTTGTTCGCCCGCTCCACCAACACTTCTGTCCTTGGCCAATCAGAAGGGACATGACTGGCTTATCTAGATGATATAGTTAGCACAAACACAATAGTAGCCATCTGGCCGCTATAGGGGATTTTATTCAACTCCCTGAACCAATGTCATCTGCTAGTCTATAGTAACATGCAGTGGTTAATGTTTCAGAATACTTTCTTTATCTTTTTTCTATAAAAAAAATGTTTATTTTCTTTTAATTTGTACTAGGATAATATATATATTTAATAGTAATTTATGCAACAAAACTCTAAAAGATTGGGAAACACACAAGCCTTTTCTGATGTAATTTGAATATATTATAATATATGTTGTTCTTGTACTGTACATCTCTGTTATGACTTTTTTATTCACATTAATAAAAATGATTTAAAAAAAAAAAAAAAGACAAAAAAACCTGAATACTGGGTCATCCATCCTTTATTATATGTTTGGGGGACTTCTCAGGAGACTATGTATCAGGAGATGGCTAACATTTTTAACTGGGACTCTGTGCTCCATTCATCATTTTTATGAATGAGCTTCATAGTAAATGTGTGGGAGTTCTATGCTAGACACGAGTCATAGAACACATGCAAATAAGTGGCTATATACACATACACACACACACCGTATTGGTCCGAATATAAGCCGCACCTTTTTTCCCGAATTATTGCAATATAATTTGATATCTTTAGTATTGGACAAATGTCTTATTTATAATGACAATCTTTTGAGATGTTTAACCTCTCTTTATCAAGTCTCAAGCAATACTAACATGAGACCTCATGAGGTAAATGCATATATGGGGAATACACACAACATAGCAAATGAAACATATATCTATATACATCAATATATACATGACAAAGTAGAGCACTGTAGTCCACAGTGATATATTTCCTTTGATATTACAGGTTTTGTTATGTGTGGCTGTATCATTATTACAAATGTGTTGGCATAATTTACAGGTACGTTTGTTACAAGGTTTAGTTCCATTTTTTTGTATTCAGTTGTTCATTGGCCAATTTTCTGCTGACTAGTTTTTGTTTGGTAGTTGTTTAAATGCAAGGATGGGAGGTTTTGTGAATATATATTTTAATTCAGTATCTTCAACTAGTAATGGTTGTAAATCTTTGATAATTTTCTCTAAAATTGGATGGTATGTGGTCACTAGAGGTAGTGTTTTTAAATTTTTATCACAGTCTCCAGTGTTTGAGCAAATCCGATGGTATCTAATAGCTTGATATTGGATGATGGCTTGTTTGGTTTGTGAGGGATGGAAACTGGAGCTGTGTAGGTAATTACATCTGTCTGTAGGTTTCCTATATATAGATGAGTGGAGCGTGCCATTGGTGATGGATATAGTAGTGTCTAGAAAGTTTACCTGTTCTGTGGAGAAATCCATTTTAAGTTTTCTAGATGAATGGAAGGTGTTGAATGAATTATGAAAGTCTCTGAGTTTGCTTTCTCCTTCTGTCCAGATGATGAACAGATCATCTATGTAACAGTAGTATTTGTATGGTTTGTAAATGGATACAGATAAGAATGTTTCTTCTAGATTGGCCATAAATAGATTTGCGTATTGTGGAGCCATTTGGTATTGCAGTATATAGTGATACCTTTTTTTTATTGGACAAACCTATTCATGGGTTTCATGACTAGCTTTTGAGAGTGTTACTCTTTGTTGAGTCAGAGGCAATACTGATTATAGTTTCACAAATACAGCAAAAAAAATCCAGTATTCACAAAGAATGTAAGTTATTACTGTTAACTCAGGCCTTAATGTAGACATAGAATTTTTATCTTATTATAAAAAATTCTTGTAACCTCTACCCTTCATGATTGTAAATATATATGGGTGTTTGTTTCTTTTTTTAAAATTTTTTGTTCTCTGCCTACTTCCTGAGTTTGGTTACAGCTCTATGGTTCCTTAGATGTGACTCTATTTAGGACCCCAATTTACTTATTTTGGTAGGCACCCCCACACACTCGGACAGCTGGCTAAACAGAACATTATTTGTGATTCCTGGAATTTTTTTCCTGTATTTGTGAACTCATAATCAGTATTGCCTCTGATTCAACAAAGAGAGTAATGCTCTCGAAAGCTCGTCATGAAACCTAAGAATATGCTTGTCCTATAAAAAAGGTATTGTTATATACTGCAATACTCTGATTATTCATCTAGATTACTAGACATTCACGGCTACCTCCCTCCTTTTTTTTTTTTTTTTTATTGAAGGCAGAAGGTGTCTCAATCTGGTGACCGGA
The DNA here is from genome assembly GCA_027410445.1 of Discoglossus pictus. NCBI lineage: Eukaryota > Metazoa > Chordata > Amphibia > Anura > Alytidae > Discoglossus > Discoglossus pictus. The sequence continues at coordinate 293,929,408 of CM050166.1, forward strand.
AGAGAGGAAAGGGAAGATGCCCTCCTCAACCAAATAATCAGGCCATTGCTTTGCACACCACATACTGTTGAACATATAATATTGTGTGGATACCCTTGAGGAAGTTGGTTTTTAATACCAGCAAAAAGTGAGTTTGTATCCCTAGCATATTTAAACTATTGGCTGGGAAACACTTCTTTTAAGTACTGATGTTTTTACTTGCAATATGTTTGTTGATTTTTATTTTTTTTATAAAGTATATATGCTGATTGTACAGAGATCCAGTCTGCTACACAAGTGGACTGAATATTTTGCTGTATGTCATTTCTGGGCTATATAAATTAGCTGATTCTTTCAAATAAGACCCTTTTTTACATACAATATTGAAGAAGAGTAAGCAGCAAGAGTAATATTGAGGGTACCCTACAACTTTAAAGATTGACGAGGCAGTACTTTGATTAATTACTTTTGTTTTTAAAGAGATGTGGAACGTTTCCCACTTTTAATATTAAAATAAGCTACTTAAGAGTTTTTTTGCATATTTAATCAGGCGGAAGTGATAATGGAGGAGGACAGAAGAAGGTGATTAGCAGAACAGATGGTGGGGGGAGTATTTTGAGACAAGCATAGAGCTATAAGGGGGTTCACGGTTGAGGGCTTTATATGTTGTGGTCATGACTAACTTTTTATTATTGAGTTTGTGAGAAGCCAGTTGAGTGACTGACAGGTGATGCTGACACTGAGGTTTGAGTAAGGTAGGTAGATAATACTAGTGGAGGCATTCATTATGGATAGGAGTGGTGACTAGAGATGTCCCAGCGAACATAGCATGTTCTCGTTCGCGGAGAACTGCGAACATATGCGATATTCGACCCGCCCCCTATACTTTATCATTGAGCAAACTTTGACCCTGCAACTCAGTCGGCAGACACATTCCTGCAAATCAGCATCATACCCTGCCTTCCAGACCCTTCTAACTCATGGACAGTAGCCATTTTGGAATCATAACTAACTTGCAGTCTTACTGAGAGGAGACTGAGTGTAGGTAATACTGCATCAATAGGGAAAACCATAGCTAGCCTACTGTACACAGTGTGCAATACAGTCCTGAAGGACTCTTTTGATCTCTGCTGCAAGGACACCCCTGTGTCTCTACCCCCACCCCTTATCATCATCCTCCCCTCACACTTATCCATAACACCCATCAATCTAACCCTAACACCCCTCACACTTATCCCTAACACCTAACCCTAACATCCCTCACCCTACCACCTAACCCTAACACCCCTCACACTTATCCCTAACACCCCTCACACTCACACTTATCCCTAACACCCCTCACACTCACACTTATCCCTAACACCCCTCACACTCACACTTATCCCTAACACCCCTCACACTCACACTTATCCCTAACACCCCTCACACTCACACTTATCCCTAACACCCCTCACACTCACACTTATCCCTAACACCCCTCACACTCACACTTATCCCTAACACCCCTCACACTCACACTTATCCCTAACACCCCTCACACTCACACTTATCCCTAACACCCCTCACACTTATCCCTAACACCCCTCACACTTATCCCTAACACCCCTCACACTTATCCCTAACACCCCTCACACTTATCCCTAACACCCCTCACCATAACACCTAACCCCCTCACCCTAACACCCCTCACACTTAGCCCTGTGTCTCTCCCCCCCCCTTATCATCAAGGGAGGGGGGAGGATGATGAGGGAGGGGGGAAGAGACACAGGGGAGGATGATGAGGGAGGGGGGAAACAGACACAGGGGAGGATGATGAGGGAGGAGGTAAAGAGATACAGGGGAGAATGATGAGGGAGGGGGTAAAGATATACAGGGGAGGATGATGAGGGAGGGGGTAAAGAGATACAGGGGAGGATGATGATGGAGGGGGATGTTAGGTTATTTATGCCCTTTATGGATTAAAACCAGACTCTGCATCAACTATGTAATTTTTTGACATGGATCCCCCTCCGGCATGCCACAGTCCAGGTGTTAGTCCCCTTAAAACAACTTTTCCATCACTATTGTGGCCAGAAAGAGTCCCTGTGGGTTTTAAAATTCTCCTGCCGGTTAGCCACCTTCGCCGGTTCGCGGTTCGCGAACCGAAAATTTTATGTTCGCGACATCACTAGGGACATCACTCAAGGACAGGAAATTGTGAGTTGCAGTAGATGAGGTGAGATATGATAAAATAATTTATTGCAATTTTAGCTGTATCTTGTGTTAGGTAGAGACTTTTTTTTTTTTTCTTTTTTTTATAGCTGAAGAAGACAAGATTTTGAAGAAGTGACAATGTATGAAGAATGAAATGGGGAGTAGGGTCTAGAAGAACCCCAAGATAAAGGGGTGGAGGGAGTGATAATGGCATTGCCAACAGTGAGATAAGCAGTAGAGGGTGAGATAAGTAGTAGAGGGTGGGAAAACAAGGAGCTCCGTCTTTGACATGTTGAGTTTGGGCGGACATCCAGGAGTATATGCTAGAGCGAGTTGGAAACTCGTGCTAGAGTGGGATAGATCTGGTGTTGAGAGGTAGATTTGAGAGCCGTCCGCATAAAGATGATACTAAAATCCAAAATATTAGGGTTCCTAGTGAGGATGTATAGATGGAGGGGGGCCATGGACTGTACCTTGGGGTTTGCCAGCAGACAGAGGGTGAGGTGAAGAAGTGGTGGCAGAAAACAAGACCCCAAAGGTTCAACATGGTAGATATAATGTGAGCCATGAAAGAGCAGTGTCACAGATGCCAAGAGAGTAGATAATTTTGATTAGAAGAGGGTAGTCAACTGTGTCAAGGGCAGCAGAGAGATCTAGGAGAATTAGAATAGAGAAATCACCCTTTGACTTGATGGTGAAGTCATTAGTGACTTTTGTCAGTGCTGTCTCTGTGGAGTGATGGGGCCGGAAGAAGAGAAGTGGAGGAAATAAGACTGTGTGTGTGAATTGATTAATTAAACCACAACCATCGAACCCCCCCCCCCCCCCATGGGATTCTAACCAATGACTTGGCAAATTTGCCACTACATGTTGGAATGGATAATACGTTAATGTATCTAAAATAAAATGTGTCTCCATAAAATTCTATGACCTTATTGCCTATGAAGATTCATGTGGGATGGCTTCAATATCTTTAGAAGTACATTTTTGAACAATGTTAATAATGTAAGCTACTTTTACACATGGGTATCCACCTTCTATCTGACAGTGCAAAACACCTAAGGTGATTTCAGTGTCCCTTTAACTGAAATAATGTTGTGCTAAATTTATGTTTATAACTAACTCTGATTATTTAAAATTCTCTTTGTCATTATGCATAACTATTAACATATTTATAATGTAATGCGGTGTTAATAAACATATATGTCTGCTTTGCATATCTTTTAGATCCTACAAAACCTCCTGGAAAGGCCTTGCTTGACAAGCTGCATCAAAAATACTCTCAGAAGCCATGGAATGAAACCATTAAACTTATCAGGATATGCTTGGTAAGACATTGTTGGGGCCTGTTTTTAGTAACTTTTATTTCTGTAGAGTTTGTTTTTTATATGAAGAGGTCTTGGAAGCAGAAAATAAAGGTACCAGTATAATTTTATAGATATCTGGGTCAATCATTTTTACATTGTGGATTATTCTGATACTACTACTGACTCTTGACTAGCTTGTCAGCCTGTTATAAATTCTTTTTTTAAAGCTTTTCTTTTTTTTAAATTTATATTTCAAAATAATGTTACATGAAATGCTTATGAGAAGTACTTTGTTTACAAGGATTTTTTAAATTTTTCATAATACAGCCATTTCCTTTGTGTCTTTTATACTTTTTTTATCATGTATGTTAATAAGAAATCTACTAAACATGTTTTATGCTGCAAGAAAAAGGCATGTTTTTGAAGATATTTATGTTTTTATGGTAATTATTTCCTTTTTATTCTTTTTCTAAACAGCGTTTTTTTTGTTTTGTTTTTTGACACTCCTGAATGCATAATAGCATGCCCTCTTCTAAATGTGTAATGGAAAAGATGCCCTGTGGATTTGGCTGCATGCAAGAGAAATATATTTATGTACTACATGTTCAACACCGGGCAACCAGTTACATATTTCGATGCAGAGGTCATTTATAGCCAAAGATTCCAAAAGATCCTTTTAAATGCTACTCCTAGCTCTCAACCTGCTGCTCAGCCCCCAGTGGCGAGAGAACTACCCACAAGCCTACCATGTCATTGTAAAAGAGCTTGTATTTGAAGGGGAAATTTCACCTAAATAGAAGTTGCTCTTATAGAACCACAACATATATGTATAGGTTTTTTTTTTTTTGGTGGTTTGTTTTTTATAGTCAATATACAAATAGTGGGACTAGTAAATATTCAATCAGTATAAAAGTAAATTTATTTTATGACAGCTGTGATTAAAAAGTAATTTAAAATATGACACAGGGAGATTAAAAAAGGGGCAAATGTGGGGAATAGAACAATCCCAATAACACTTAAATTGTGCAATATATATCTCTTAATGGGTGGCTATTTTTATTACAACCTTCAGTCGAGCCAAATGTTATAATAAGACTTTTGAATTAAATAGAATCGATATTCTTCACATATTTATATAACATCTTCATGCATTTATATATCACCCTCCAAATATCTAGAGGGTAATACTTCTTTAAATATAATAGCACACTATGCTTGAAGCTTGTAATATGTAGTAGCACACTGTGCTTAAAACTTTTTGCCCATAGTTAAAGAAAGACTTTTAGTATGATACCTGTATATGTGTATATGTGTGTGTATATATATATATATATATATATATATATATATATATATATATATATATATATAAACAACCCTTTTAGGCCACAGTCCCAGCTAGTGATTTATAACGTAGGAGGCAAGGTATTAATTATAGCTTTTATCTTTATCTAAGGCAGATATCCCATTTGGAGGCCTATGTATAACACATCAGTCTCTGTGTCCAAAGGCTGTATATAGATTAGAATCACTGGTTTGCAGCAGGGGCTATTTCAGGTATAATAAAAGTCAAGCAGGCATAGTATACTAGACAGGGGTGCATGGGGCATTAAGCTAAGCCGTATCTGTATAGAGTTCGCGGGCTCAGTTTGGCTCAACCTCCGGATTTGCATTGCGCATGCGTACGCCTTGTGTAATGACGTACGCAGCGTCGTTGCTAGGAGCCTGACGCGTTTCGACTTATGACGTCTTTATCAAGAGGACCAAAAAAACAGCACAGCTCATCAGTGACATATATTTTTTGTCACACTGCAAAAGAAGGAACCTAATCCCAAATGGACTACAGATAAAAAATCCACTCACCACTACCCACAACTCACAATATGCTGATAACCTCGGCAGGCGTACAAGCGAGAAACTGAGAAACAACCTAATCCACCAACTATATGGCAAGAAACAAAGACTAAAGGACCAAATATCATCCCTTCTTCAACAACTAAGGGAACACAACATACATGATGCTGAACTATTTGAAAAGGAAATACAGCACCTCCAGAGGAAACATCAACAAGACCTTATAAAGAAGAAGAAGGAAAAACTGAACTGCCTCTCTCAAAAAAACAACAAAATACAGATACAGGAAGAAAGTGTGAATGGCCCAAACACTACTGAGATTTCTACTATGACCAACACTTCTCCTGAAGACAGCTCAGACAAAACAGGAATTATAAACCTATCTAGCTACCAACTAACACTGCCTGAGATTTCTGTTCTATCTAAAGGACTATCATTCTGTCCAAGCACAAAGCTGGACAAAATTCAACTATACTCCGACATAAAAAAGAATTCTTCAGGAGGCTGAGACTCACAGAATACTTTCACAACAAAGAGGATACCACACCCAGATTGGATTACAATAGCCGGAAAAAGAACACAAATTTTACCCCAACACCTGGACGCAACCCTAAACTCGACAGTTACATAGAAAGCGTTCGCCTTAGAACGGCTTCCTTAGTAACAAATCAGCAAAAAAGACAATTATACATTATCTCCCCATTAGAAAGAGCTGCCATAAAGGGCTTAAGAGAAAACCCCAACATCACCATCAAACCAGCAGACAAAGGAGGCGCAGTTGTGATTTTGAACACTCCGGATTACATACAAGAAGGTAACAATTGACAGACCGCACCTATTACAAGAAATTGGACCAGAATCCTACAGAGGATTATACCAGCCAACTCCAGGAACTTATCAGAACGTTCCCCAAGATCGTGCAGCACGAATTGGAGCAGCTCATACCCACCCATCCTACAAATGGGACTTTCTACCTGCTGCCCAAGATCCACAAGCCAGGCAACCCAGGGAGACCTATTGTTACAGGTATGGACACATTGACTGAACAGTTATCTGGTCTTGTTGAAAACATCCTGAAGCCACTAGTTAAAAACACTGACAACTATATAAAAGACACCACTGACTTTCTTAACAAACTCAGTCAGATTAAATAACTAACTGCTAACACACTACTCGTAACCATGGATGTTGAATCGCTTTACAGCAACATCCCTCACAAAGATGGTACTGAGGCATGCCTCAAATTCCTCTCAACACACACTCCGAACTGCAAATATAACCCTGATACCATTGCCAAAATACTAGAATATATCCTGACCCACAATTACTTCACCTTCAATGAACAGGTTTACCTGCAAATAATGGGGACCGCAATGGGGACTAAAATGGCACCACAATATGCCAATTTATTTATGGCTGACCTTGAACACAGAATCCTGTCCACATATATCCACAAACCTTACAGATACTATCGTTATATAGATGACCTGTTCATCATATGGACAGAGGGAGAAAAAAAGCTGAGAGACTTCCACACTGCCTTTAATACCTTCCACCCATCTATTAAATTTAAAATAGATTACTCTGCAGAACAGGTGAACTTTCTGGACACCACCATATCCATCACCAATGGTAAACTTAACTCATCGGTATACAGGAAACCTACAGACAGATGCAGTTATCTCCACAGCACTAGCTTCCATAGCTTCTAAAAAAGCGATTATCTATAGTCAAGCCATCCGATACCACCGCATATGTTCTAACAATGAGGACCGCGATAAACATTTAAAAACCCTGTCTGACTCCTTCAGGAGAAAGGGCTACAAACCTAATGTCATAACACAGAAAGTAACCACTGCCATTAAAACACCCCGTGAACACCTGCTGCAATACAAAACAAATGGAAATGACCTCACGTACACCTCTGGTAACCACATACCATCCGCATCTAGAAGGAATCCGCAAAATATTTAAGAATCTACAACCACTGCTAACAGAGGACACAGAATTAAAACATGTATTCCCCAAACCCCCCATTCTTGCATTTAGGCAGCCACCAAATCTCAGACAAACATTGGTGAACCGTAGATTGGCCAATGAAGAGCTTAACATAGAAAATGGCACAAAACCTTGCAATAAAAATCGGTGTAAATTGTGTCAACACATCTGCAAAGAGGACACAGCCACGCACAACAAGAAGACCTATAACATCAGAGGATCCTATTCTTGTACGTCATCCAATGTAGTATACATGATACAATGTACTGCATGTGAGAGAGGCTGCTACATTGGAGAAACCAGCCAGAAATTACATATGAGGATGAATCTACACAGACATTTCATCAATAAGCACATAGAGGAGACTTACTGTACTCCAGTTGGACACCATTTCACCCAGAATAACCACTCCATGAAAAATCTAAAAATCAAAATACTCAAAGTTTTTTTTTTAAAACACTAAGGAAAGAAAGACATTTGAAATTAAAATGATTATGTTCTTCAACAGTAATAAGTTGGACTTAATGTCGACATTGAATTCTTATCTCATTATCAAAATTTCTTATAACCTCCAACATTCATGCTTGTAAATATATATGTGTGTTTATTATTTTTTTTTATTTTTTTACTTTTTGTTCTCTGCCTTCATCCTGAGTTTGGTTACAGCCCTATGGTTCCTTAGATGTAAAACTATTTACGACCCCAATTTACTTACTCTGGTCTGCACCCCCACACACTTGCACGGCTGGCTGATCAGAACATTATCTGTTAATCCTGCTGTATTTGTGAATCTATAATCAGTATTGACTCTGACTCGACAAAGAGAGGAACGCTCTCGAAAGCTCGTCATGAAACCTATGAATATGTTTGTCCAATAAAAAAGGTATCACTATATACTGCAAAACTCTGATTATTCATCTGGATTACTGGACATTCACGGCTACCTCACTCTTCATACACATATATATATATATATATATATGAGAGACTACATAACAAGCCCCTAATAACTGGGTAAATATAAAAGGTGCAGTGAAAATACAGTCAGAATGACCATCAATTCCTAAAAAAGTGGCATCCATATGTGAAAAATATATTTGTTTAAGGAACAGAGTCCTATTACCCAATAGGAAACTTCAAATATGTGGCTGATGTGAAATGCATAAAGAAAATGATTCCTCTAAGACGGATCATACATTAAGCATCATGGTATAATCGCATGAATCGCTAATAACGTTTTGAATCTGCTCTGGAAATGAGTGCCGATTTTTCTGTCCTGTTGCAGTAATCAGTGATACAGGTGAGAGTGAGTGTGGCTTGGCCTGTGTAAGTTATATCTGTGTGCATTTTGTCGTTTTCTGCTGAATCCGTTGTGTGAGGCAGTGCAGTGTTTTCTGTCCTGTGCTCATTTATCATTGTTCAGGTGAGTAGGCGGGGTCTTTTTAACAAGGGAAGAGCGAGCTTAGGAGCTTTCAATCATTTCCAATGTAAGTGTAATTAGTGTGTAGGAAATTTAATAAAAGGAGGAAATCCAAAGAAAATGTTTATTATATGAAAAAACAGAAAACAAACGTGTATATATATTTTTTCTGATTTGTTTGGGTTAAGGTGTAGAAAAGCAATCTTTATACAAATACATTGATTTGTTTTCTCACTGTATTTTTGTAACTGTTAATCATGAGTCAGTCCAGTGGCAACCTCACTCAGTGTACATCCTGCCAAATGTATGCACTACTGGAACAGATGATCCAGGGTCCATACCTCTGACGGGTGTGAGCATGTTGCCTCTCTGGAAGCTCAAATTGAAGATCCGGAGAGGAGAATTGCAGCACTTAGTGATACTGCTTCACTGGAAAGGGAGGTGGTGCTCACAGAGCACAGTTTAGCTGGGCCTAGTATGGAGGGAGGAGCTGGGGCTAGTGAGGATGTCCAGGGAGGTAGCTGGGTTACAGTTAGAAGGGGAATCAGGGGGAACAGGAGGAGACAGGCCAGTTCTGAGTTGGCAAACATCAACAGATTTGCCAGATTGAGTGAAACTCTTGGGGATGTCCATTCAGGAATGGCAATGCCATATAGCGCTGTTCCCTCTAACAGCTGGGAGAACAGTTCTACTGGAGGAAAGGGAGGGCAGAATAGGCCGAGCAGAAGACATGTTCTGGTGGTAGGGGACTCTATTATTAGGAAGGTAGACAGGGTAATTTGTCACCCAGCAATCGAACAGTTTGCTGTCTCCCTGGTGCTCGGGTTCGGCATGTTGTGGATAAATTATTGGGAGGGGCTGGTAATGAACCAGCGGTTTTGGTACACATTGGTACCAATGACAAAGTTAGTGGAAGATGGAGCGTCCTAAAGAATGATTTTAGAGAACTAGGGAATAAGCTTAAAGCAAGGACCTCCAAGGTAGTATTTTCGGAGATACTACCAGTGCCACGTGCTAGCCCAGGGAGGCAGAAGGAGCAAAAGGGAGGTTAATGCATGGCTAAAAAAGTGGTGAAGTGCAGAGGGTTCTGGGGTTTTAGAGCACTGGGCTGACTTCTCACTTGGGTACAATCTCTATAGCAGGGATGGATTGCACTTTGGTGATGAGGGAGCTTTTGTGCTAGGGGATAGGATGGTAGAACGGCTGGGGAAGTTTTTAAACTTGTAGGTGGTGGGGGAGGGACTATATAGAAGTATTGGGGTAAATAGGGTAGAGAGGGAAAGGGATGAATTATTTACCCATGGAGGAGAAGGGGGGAGGGTTACAATAGAAAGTAGGGAGGTATTAATAGGGGCCTCAAATACAGTGGCAGGCACTTCACAACAGCAGAGCCATAGCAACATAAAGTGTATGCTTGCTAACGCAAGAAGTTTGCCTTGGAAAATGGACGAGCTAGAAATATTAGCAGTACAAGAAAAATGGGGCTTAATAGGCATTACTGAAACATGGTGGGATGAATCTCATGACTGGACTGTTAATCTGGATGGTTATAACCTAGTTAGGAAAGATAGGGGAAATGGTAAAAGAGGAGGAGGGATCTGTCTTTATGTTAAGCCTGAATTTAAGCCTATAGTCAGAGAAGATATTTATGCGGGCACTAACAGCAACATTGAATCTTTGTGGGTTGAGCTAAATAGTGGAGGAGCTAATTCTAAACGCATATTAGCCAAATATAGCTGAAAGTGAGGAAATACAATTATCGTTACAGATTGGAAATGCAGCTAAGCATGGGCAAGTTCTAATAATGGGAGACTTTAATTACCCTGAAATAAACTGGATAAATGAGACCAGCAGCTCCGCTAAGGGGAGCAGGTTCTTGAGTACACTCTGGGATCATTATCTGGCCCAGGTAATACAAGAGCCTACTAAAAATGGGGCCATCTTGGATTTAGTCATCACAAGTAATATTGATATAATATCAAATGTTAAAATAGGGGAACCCTTGGGAAACAGTGATCACAAAACAGTCTCATTTGAGATTGAATACAAAAAACAGAGTTGTAAGGGGCCAACAAAAACTCTAAGTTTTAAAAGGGCTAACTTTAATGGGCTACGGGCAGCAATACAACATATAGACTGGGACAAAGAACTTACAGGGAAAAATACTGAAAATAAATGGACAACATTCAAATCCTTAATAAATAAACATACTCATTGGCATGTACCATATGGAAATAAAATGAATAGGAGTAAATCATATCCCATGTGGCTTAACAATGACTTAAAGATCATGATGAGGAAAAAGAAACATGCATTTAAATTATACAAGGAGGGAACAGAGGCAGCTTTATGTGACAATAAGGAAATCAACAAGGCTTGCAAAAGGGCTATTAGACTGGCTAAAATAGAAAATGAGAAGTCAGTTGCAATGGAAAGAAAGACTAACCCTAAAATATGTTTTAAATATATTAATGGGAAGAAGGCTTGGAAGGAAGCTATAGGAACATTACAATGTGACACAGGCCATCTGATAATTAGTGACCAGGAAAAGGCTAAATAGGTTCTTTTCGTCGGTATACACAAGGGAGGTACCAGTGGTTGGGACATCGCAACATAATGGGGCTACACAACCATCACTAACTAATTGGTTAACGCAGGAAGAAATCCAAAAGAGATTGGAGAAAATAAATGTTAATAAAGCCCCAGGTCCTGATGGAATACATCCAAAGGTACTGAGGGAGCTGGGTTCTGTAATAGCCAAACCATTATATCTAATATTTCAAGACTCACTCACTACAGGGTCACTACCGGATGACTGGAGAAAAGCAGAGGTGATACCTATATTTTTAAGAAGGGATCTAGAGCAAATCTGGGGAATTATAGACCAGTGAGCCTCACATCTGTAGTTGGGAAGCTTGTAGAAGGGTTAATAAGGGACAGAATACAAGAATATGTCTATTTGAACAAGATCGTAGGTAGCAGTCAACACGGATTTATGAAGGATAGGTCATGTCAGACCAATCTAATTAGTTTTTATGAGGAGGTTAG